>JARHVA010008722.1:87500-362500 GCA_037957365.1 Torreya grandis
ATCCATATGTATTAATGTCACAGCATATTATTATAACATATCCATGTAGTATAGTGTAATATATGAGTAACTAAGATGACATGTATGATAAATATAGATAATTTAATAATTTATAGAGGTTATATAAATATATAACCTATGATAGTGAAACCTATGGGATAATATGCCTATTATATTAGTTTGGCCACTGGGTAGATGAAAGTCCAATATCGTTTTGTCCATGTGTAGCCTATATGCCATATTTCACATTAATATGCCTTGAAATGCATGTGTATAAAAATAATATGTGATATATATAACATTTTATAAATACCATATGTAAATAATGTAATCTAGTAATCATGTCATGTTTATGTCCTGATTTTTATTTTATTTATCAATATTTTAATGTTTTTGTATTTTATTAATTTTTGTATTTTTTTTGGATTTTTGAAATATGAAAATTCACAACCAATGATCACATAAATGGGATGACCATGTGGTGTGAATGTATATAATAGTGTAAGGGTCACCTATCATGAGTGAAATGTAATATATGTATGTGTTGAAAGCACATTGACTAAGAGGGGGGAGGGGGGATGAATCAATCTTCAAAACATTTATTTAATTCCACTTAATATTCATGATCCATTCATGCAAATATATAGATAAATCAAATTACAAGCAATCATATATATGAACATGAAGTACAAGACACATCACATATGTGGGAAAACCTCAAGGGAAATAAAACCCATTGATATCTACAAATGGACTATAGTCTTGTAAGATAAAAACCAAGTTTAGTGAAGCTTCAAATCCACATGGATCACCAACCCCAATTAGCCAAGCACCCACTTGATTAGGGTTTATTAAGGAACTACTTTCAAGGAGGCATCAACCCCTTATATGAATCAACACCAACTCAAACACCTGATTGATTTGATCACCTTCAAAACACTTTATTGCTCACATAATAAATGATGACCACATATTTATATATTCACACTCTTTAACCCTCTCAAACTACCTTATAGGATTCTTCACTCAACTAGGTCTCTTCATGATTGATTAGGTCACATGATCATGATTTTCATACACATATATACTATTATATATTAATGATATTTATCTACACCCTTATGATGGTATAAAAGTCCTCCTATTCTTAAATCTTCTATTTTATCCACTTCCTCTAAGTTATCTTACTATCCCAAATAGGCCTAAACTACCTTACATATATATTAATCTCTTATTCATACACTACTTGGTTAGACACATAGCCTTAGCCTCTTAAGTTAGCTATGTAATAGGTCTTAGGAATTATTATTAGCACATTTCAATCATAATTTGATCACACATTGGTTGGACATAGCTCAATTATGCCTTACTCCTCTTTAGAACTCATGGAGACATAATTACATTAGGTTTATCTTGTAACATGTAGAACATGATCCTTTAGAACACCTTATGTATAAAATCAAAAATGCATTAGATCTAAAGATTAATCCTAGCTAGGCTAAGATAGATCTTACTTACACTTCTGATTGGGGATACATTAGATAATCGAGAATATGACTAATATGGATCTATTAGACTAAATTAAAGGATATTTTACCATAATAATATCACCATGGAGGGTTTCAAACTCTAGTCAAGAAAAAATATGAAGTAACCCTAAGTCATATGTTTTCATATTCACTAAACTAATATTAAGTAAATCAAATAAATCTAATATAGTGCTCACCAAATCTTGTATCACAAAGTGGGAGTAATAAACAATAAAAGTAAATATGCATAAGAGACATATATTCATGTCAATGTATATATAATCCTAATGGATATAAGATAAGTGTAAATGCATATCTATCTACTCTTACAAAGGAAGAACAAAGTTAGGAATATTTACATTTGAAGTTTAACCCATCGAGCCTCAATCTCTCCCTTGGGCAAGGTGTTTTGCAATAGGTTGTTTTGGTATTTAAGGATGACAAGGATAAATCAGATCTAGGCTACAAAACATATCAATGCATCCAAAAAACTTTTCCACAAGACAAGATCCATATCTCCAAATAAAATATGAAACCTTAAGATTGCTCCTCAATTAGAATGGTAGATAAGTAGATGCACAATATATCTTACTTCATCTCTTCTCTAAATAATGGTAAAATGATTATATATATAGGTGGATTTAACCCTAAACTATTCCAAAATTTTGGTTGACAGGGTGAACCTAGTCGACCTAGTATCATTATTTATAAAAACTCACTAGGTCACAAGTTAGGTCGATCAAGAGTTGACCTAGACCCTAAATAAGTTATGATAATAAGAGTATAGTGTCGACCCAATCAACCTAGTCATGTAAACTATAAAAAGAGGTTTTAGGTTATGAAAAGGGGTAATAAATGGTGTAAAAGACAAGAGAAGTGTGAAAAATAAAAGGAAAATCTTAGGAGACAAGTATGCATATAACAAGAGGTAAAAGGGAAAATAATCTTGTGAAGCATTGATGGTCTTCCCACCCCTTTCTTGGTGCACCCCTTAGGTCATGCACTCAAAGAAATTGAGACTCAATTATTTCCTACAAGATAAAGAGTGTTAGTAATTATTTAAAAATATTATTTGTATATATATGCCCCACTTAAAGCTCATCATGTGTCATGTAAGTGTAATATAAGATGGTTCTTCAAGAATAGAACATGATGACACATAACACTAATGTTAATTAAAGTGTATTACAGAGAAAATAAGATAAATGAAAGGATAGAATTGAAAATCACATACCTTTACTTACCTTAGTGTAGTAGATAAAGAAGAAAATGTGAGAGATGTGAAGGTTCCCAATATGAGGAACATTAGGCAAACCTGTAGGGATTACTGCAAAAAATGTGAAAAATAATTTTTTTTGCAACCTATTCATTTAATAACTAGAATATTTGATAATTTTTTATGATTTGTAATATGATTTAGTAAAAATAAATGTACGATCAGAATAAAGATTCTGATGGTAAATATTAGAAGGGTAAATAATTATTAATAATAACTTTAAATAGTGTGAAAAATATTTCATTTGCTATTGTTTAACTATTTTGAGAGAAAAATAGAGCTCTGAGAGACCTAGAAAAATCCTAGAGAGTGAAGATGGTGAGGAGATGATAGCTCAGATGAGGAGGATGCCTAGCAACCATTGCAAGTGTAACACAGGTAAGTAATTGAGAATTTCAAAATTTTGAGTATTTTATTTGAAATTGAGTATTTTATAAAAATTGATAATTAGGCAAAATTGAGATACCAAAATGAACCCTAGGAAATTTTTAAGGATACTATGGGTCAAATGGTGAAATGGGTTGAAAGGAGCACACCATGATATTTTAGACAGGGTGTTGGCACCATACGACCCTACTACATTGGATGATCTCATGGTACCATCTACCCCAACTTAGGTAGACTGGTTCAGACTAGTAGGGGAGGCTACAAGGTGGTTATAGGAATGTAGAGATGGGTTATAACCACCAATAGGGGTGAGATTAGGAGATACATAGGAATGGTAGGCCTTGTCTTAGGAGAGATGCATTTGGCTAACCCTATTCAACTAGGATAGGTGTAGTCTTAGGTGGCTAACCTACAGGGATATGTAGCAGGCTTGAGATCTTAGACATCCTCATTGTACCATTTTATTCAAAGGGGACTATCTAGGGAAACTATGTGTTGCATGGATAGGCCATGAGATAAACATGATAGAGCCTAGCCTTAGAGCTAGAGCGATGTATTTTTGTATTTCATATCAAAAATAGATGATATAGATATGGAAATTTTCTATTTTGACAGTTGGATGTTGATTTTATGTGGTGTATTATGGTTTTATTATTAGTTTCATGAATATATTTATTTCTAGCACATGTTTTTCTTTTGTTGTATACATTATAGGAACTATATGTATTGTGTTTTCTTTTTTATAATTATGTAGTACACATGCATGGTTAAAAATAAATAGGTGAAAAGGATTTGGCTAAGTATAATTAATCAAAAACAAATGCACTACACACTAGTTCACATTGGGAAATGTGTAAATCAAAAGATAACTGAGTATAACAAACCAAAGAGTGGTAAATAGGAGGGAAAAAATATTTTTAAACCATTATAAAGTGTGGTACTAAAATAAAATAGGTAAAATCGCACTTAATCACATTGGGAAGTATGAAAATAATGTTATAAAATGGAAAGCACGTGAAATACTAGTGGTATAAAAAAATCAATTAAATTATTAAATCATACTAAATCATATTGGGAAGTATAAAAGAGAAACAAAATTAGCAAAATGGTCTTAAATTAATCACACTATTTCAAGTTGGGAAGTATGAAAAACTTAATAAAATTAGTTGGATTCTTACATGCAATTGGAAAATAAAAAGATAAAATTCAAAGATTAATGAAGTAGGCATAAAACATACTAATTTAAGATTGGAAACATTTCAATGATGTGTAACTCATAATAAATCACATCTTATATCATAGTTGACATGTAATTTCATTGTGACTTGGATATTATAAGATTTTGTGAAGAAGGCTAGGTTTTATCCATGGTCTTACACTAAAACTCATAAAGGGAACACAAATAAGGTGGAATTAATGTAAAAACTTGGTAAAATGGAATGTTTGAAATGGTAATGTGAAAATTCATAATTTGTGAGGAAGGTTAGGTCCTATCCATGGTCTTATAATGCAACTCACAAATGGAATCCATAGGGGAGTGATAAGTGAATAAAACAATATTTCTCAAGGGGAAATAGTAAGATTATAGGGAGTGAAAAAGTAAATGTAAGAATCATAACATAGGCATCTTAAGAGAATACCTTAGGATACATGAGGCACACTAAGGAAATGATAATACACTAAGTGACTAGTGACCATTAATATACAGAGGATACATGTTATCTATAAATAAAACATTATGTAGGAAAATAAGTGTGCTACTAAGATCAACTCATGATGGATGTTTTGTAAAAGAAAATTAAAATAGACCTACCTTCCCATAATGTGTTCCCCATCCTCATAATCCCTTATAGAGATATTAATCTACTGTGAAGATCGGGTACTTGCATGAGAAAGTAGGTAGCACTAAAAGATATTTTTATTCTCCTTTTCTAATCTACTAGCCTACCACACCTCAATGTACATCAACTCTATCATGAGGTCAACTTTGTATTTTGAGATTCGATTAGAAAAATTAGATGTGCTTAGAATCACATATTTTTGTTTGATTTGAATTTTGAGAATTTTAAATGTTTCCTTTTAGATCATTTCCTTTTGTTAAATGATTTGGATTTTACATAGTTTTATGGTTTTTATGATTCCTCCTCCATATATACTTGAATGACCAATAATGATAGATAAAGTGATACACATGAATGAGCTTTAGACTTTGGCTAAAGTATGATAAGTATCTAAAGATAATACTAATTAAAACACTTAGGGTAAACTATGAACCACCATGTTATCACAAGTCTCAACCATGTGTATGCTTAGTGTGTGAAAGGGAATAAAGGGGAATAAAGGGAGATGCAAAGTGGACTGGTAAAAGGATATTGTAATGAGATGAATTATTTTATAACCAATCACATGGAAAATAATGAATGACTAAAGGAAGCAAGGTTTGTATAACCAAGTCACAATATCAATTATATGTGTTTATAGAGATAAGATAACAAACAATCATGAAAAAGAAAAAATAGATTCATAAGAAAATTAAATAGAGAAAAAGAATGAAATTACAAAAAATAATTCATAATAGAACATAATGACATCATAATCAATATAAAGTGCAAAACCAAAGTCACCATGTAAGATAGATAAGAATTTGACACAATGTCAAATGATATAAGAATAGATAAATATAAAGCTGGAGAACACATCCAATCTATATGAAAATGTAAGTACACCATGCATGTGTTCATAAGTATTGATATATTTTTCCACAAAAATTATCCATAACATTTGATAAGTCTCTATGAAGTTGAATACAGATTGTAGCTAATGTCTCATCAATATTTAGTGAAAGTTGAGAAAATAATTCATGTCAAATCTCCTCAATATAAAATGTAGTAATACTTTAACGATCATTTTGATGAGGGATATAATGTAGGGGATGCTTAGGAGAATTCATATGTGTGGATTATACCAGAGAGAAAGAGGTCACTAGTGGGAAAGGATCCATGTGTGAGGTACTCATAGGTGGAGAAGGATCTATGGGTGAGGGAAGGTCCATGAGTGAGAGATTTATGGGTGGAGGAAAAATAGGTGGAGAAGAGACCATAAGTGATGATGGAATCATAGGAGGTGGATCCATTAGGGAGAAATGGAGAACCTTCTTTTGAGAGGGACCTATGGGAGGAAGGGTAGAAGGTACATAAATGGTTAGGAGGTAATACTTGAGATGTTGTTGAAGGATGAAATAATTATTGGTGTGATGTGTGCCACATTGGTACCAGAGATAATATACCTCTCAATCCTTAGAAGGATACTTAGGTAATACTTTTGGGGGAGGTATAGCCTTGTTTGAGGTCTAAGGAATAGTTGGACACAAGGTGTTGATATATTGTTGTAACTTGTGATAATGTGTGGATGAATGATTATCTATGTCATGGAAGCAACACATATGCTGATGAGTAAAATTGGTAGGTTTAATCACAAGAGGAGTGGAGATGGAAGATGAAAAGTATTGGTATATTAACTAGTCTCTGGTCTAGTGAATAAAAACTTTATTTATGTCACAATAAGGCTAATCAACCCATTTGGTGGGTGAAGGAGCTAGCTATGGTAAAGGGAGTAAACCATCACCAAGAGAAGGTGGGTTCTATGGAGAGACAGATAAGGCTCAAATGAATGAGTAATAGGATCAAAAATAGGAAGAGACTTAGCTATAGAGGGAGTGGGAATGGGATCTAATCTAATCTCTACTGAGGGAGGAGCAGGGTCCATAGAAGGCTGAAGGATAGTCACAAGCATCTCAAGGATATGTCTGCTAGATGGGTCACAGTATATAGAAAAGTAATAAGGACCAGTCATAACATGATGCATAAGCATAATCATATCAGGTTTTTTAGAAATTGGATATGTACGCATCATCTCAACCATACGATAAAGAGGAAAAATAATAAAATTAGAAAAATATAGGATGGAATGCTAGAAGATATACTAAAATACTAAATCAAAGAGGAATGATAATGAATAATATTAACATCTTGAGCCTGAACTAGAATTCCTAAAAATGGATCATTTAATTATCATAATAAAGTTTATTAATATCAATGGAATAGGTAGGGATGACCTTGTCATTTCATGTGGTATGATGAATGGAATTCAAAATATTAGTTAAGAAAATAGGGATGTCACCACAAGTTGGTTAATGGGAATGAGGTTATAAAGAAGTGGGAAACTAAGAGATGAGATGAAGTGAGAGATCCAAAGTTTTAATCTTGAGATTGATCTCATTAGGCTCATCATTATCAGAATATAGGAGGTTAGGGGGTATATCCCCAATGAGTTTAAGATGACCATCATAACCTCAAATAAAAATGATAGGAATGTTAAATTATTGATATTCATGAAATGGAATACTTGGAAAAGGTTCAAGGGTGGGAATCTTGAATACACCATAGTCTTGGAATTGTTCAAAATTCCAAGGATTAGTGTCACCTTGAATCCTATAAATGGTTGCATTATGAGTAAATTTTACATACTGGCAAGCAAAAGAGGTAACTTATCTCATTTGATGAGTTTATGGCCTACCAATAATAAATTTATAAGATAGAGGAAGGTTGAATATCATCACCTTCATACAAATGGTGATAGGTGGGATGGTAATGGGGATCCACACATAACCTAAAGGATGTATTTTCCTTTGGTCATATCCTTGACATATGTTGCATGTTGATTTAATATTACATTTAGAATATCTAAGGGTTTTGATAAAATCAAGAGAGGCAACACAAGTGCTAGAACCCTCATCAATCAAGGCCTGCTTAACTTGGATATCACCAATTTGGACACTTATAAAAAGAGGAGGATAATATACATGAAACAAAATCTCATTAGGGATCATAGAAGTAATGAGGAATTTGAGAGAAAGAAAATTATCTATTATTTCATCAACATGTATGGACATTTCTTCACACTGTTATGAAATGCTATCTTTTGATCTAGATAAGGTGGCTTCATGTCCTACTAGGGGAGGATGAGTGATGTTAATTTCAAACAAAAGTTGCATAATATGATCACAATGACATGGGGAAGTCTGTATAAGTTCAAGAAATGGTATTTGAGATAGGAGATTAGTGAGTTTCATGATATGGACCTATTCATCATAACACATAAGAGGACTATTATAAAGAGGTGCATAGTGTTGAAGGAGGTCCTTGGTAGGAGGAGCCAAAATTCATGTGAATTTATGATGATAAGAGGTAGAAGGTTTAATTGGAGGACAATTTTGTTGATTATGTTGAGAATATGGAGCAGTTGATGAATGTGTGGTTTGAGAATGTTTAGAATAAGTATTGATATAAATTTGAGTATCATTAGTGATAAGTAAAGAGGTTAGAGGGATGGCACAAATACTATGAGAAGTGTTATCTAAGGGAGGTGTTGGAATTGGTTCATCAAAAGATATGAGGTCTTCTTGGCCCAAATTTAGTTAGTTGTAGAAGAATCTTGGATAACATGAAATTTTCAAGACAATTAAGGTGTTAGATAGGGTGAGTATCAATGAAAGCAACCACCCTTGGCATCTTAGTCCTATTTACCACATTATCTTTAAGATTTGGGTCAAGAAGACTCTCAATATTATTTTTAGAAGGGGTAGTTTTTTCTTGGTTATCTTGATGATTTAGAATAGGATATTTATATATGGCCAAATGAGTACTAACCTAGTTTAAAGCTTGAGATTTATTTTATATTTCATGGGCATTGAAGGTAATGGTATAGGCTTATTAGATTTTAAAAATTATATAATCATGGTCAAAATTGGGACCAAGAATGAAATCCATATTCAAATTATGAATGTGCCTACATGTCTCATGAGAATGACCCTAATTAGTGTGAAACCAAAAAAAATTATTGGGATCATACCAAGATTTCATGGGATGAGTGGGATCAAGTTATCAAGAGAGATTCCTTGGTATACATTTTTATAATTATTATATGGATAAAGGTTTATGAAAATTGATGTTATTGGCTGAAGATAAATGAGTATTTGTGATGTGGTTGGGAGGGTAAGCTTATTTCTATGTTTAGTTTGAAATAATAACATGAATAATATGAATGATATCATAATATTTGATGACACCATCATTGGTGGCATGATAATTCTTATTCTTAAGTAAAATGTGAGTATCCATATAAGGCTGGGATAGCTTGAATTGATGTATAAGTAAATATTGATGCTTGTCTTGGTAAATGGCCTCTTCCAAAGTATATGGAGAGAGTGTCTAGACCAAATATTATAACTTGGAAAAATAACATTGGTAAATAGATGAAAAAGGTTGCCATCTACCATATTGTGTTTTCATTTATTAAATAAGGTCTTCCATAATTTGATGAAATCTTAATTAGTTTCAGTCTCAAGTTGCTTACAATTGATAAAATAGGCCAAGGTATTCTGAGGGAGATCATTATTTTGGGACTCTTGGACTAAAGCATTTACTAAATATTTTAAAATAGTAATAGAATGAGATTTGAGTTTGTTGTACCAATATAAATCATCACCCATGAGAGTTGTGACTAATATATTGGTAGTGGAAAAGGTATTTAAATTGACCCAATATTTATATAGATTTATAAATGTTTTTAAATGAATATTAGGATCAATTTAACCATTCTAAGAAATGGTAGGGGTGATACCTCCTATATTGATATTAGAAATTTGAGATGTAAGAGGCTCATTTTGAAGATACTTGATTGTTTTATTAACAAGAGGAGGTTGAGGAATAAGATTACCATGGGAATAATAGAGAGGAGGTGGGAGAACATTTTTATTATGCATGCCCCATGGTAGCTATTGAGGGTGAGTTTGAATATGGCTAAGATGATTTTGAATTTGCATCATTTGATTTGCATTGTTAGATTAGAAAACATTCATTTGATTAAGATTTTGTAATAGGAGTTCATGGGTTTTAGTTCTATTGTTTGAAGTGTTAGAATTGGTAGTAGTGGCTTGGGTACCACTATGGGTGTTAGTAGAATCTTGAGAAGATGTTAGTGAGGCACTAGTGACATAATTTTTGTGTGTGGAAAAATATGGATTATTAGAGGGATGAGAAGAATAAACAATAGAGGCATAATTACCATGGGTATAAAATGATACATATTAGAGGAATTGAGAAGAGTGGGTCTTGGAAGAGGTCCACTAGATGTGGAACCTATCATGTTAGTAGAGATACTAGGCATGGAGGTAGAGTAAATCAATGAAGTCATGTTATGGGAAGGGATCAACATAGAGGGAAGAGGATGAAAAGTAAAGATGCTAGTGTCTCTAAATCCATGTGAGAATGTGGGAGAAGGTGAATGGGGATCCTTTTCTTGAAAATGTATCATGATATGGTAAATAGTATAAGGATCTTTTCCTCGATGTTGAGGAAACTCATTGATGAAGAAGTTAATTTTTGGTGTATACTCTAATTTGGGTTGATCTTCAAATGAGAAAAGAGGATTATTAAGTGAAGAGGAATGATTAAGGACCCCATAGTTTGTAGTTTGAGTGGCTATATGTAAATTAATTTCATCTAGGATAGAAGCCACAAGATGCTTAAGGGAAAACCTATTAGGGTTGGTAAGACTCATCATATATGTTAAATTTAACTCAGTGTTGTATTTAAACAAGAAGTTTATAATAAAGGAGAGAGATTAGGGAAGGAAAAGTTGATTCAAATCAAGAAGATAGTAAGGGATAAAAAATATTATACAGTAAATTAGGTCAACTTAGTATTGGAAATAGGGTATGAAAGGTAGCTTGATAAGGATACAAAGTTGACTAGGTTAACTTAGTATTATAACCTGAGACAAAGGGTAGTCTGATAAGGATATAGAGTTGACCATGTCAACTTAGTAATATAACTTGAGACAAAAGGAAACCTGATAAGGATACATATTCAACCAATTTGACTTAGTACTATAACTTAAGAGGTAGAAAGGAATATCGGGTCGACTAGGTCAACTTAATACTGTAGTCAAGGAAAAGATAGTTGTTAAGAGACTATGTCAAACATAATGATAGTGTATTAAAAATAGGTAAACTTTTTTTAATATAATTTAAAGAATTAAATTAAATAAAACACAATCATTTTGGGTTAATGAAAATGATCTAATTGAGGCACACAGCACAAAACCTTGCACCAACACTATCAAATGCAAGTTTTTTCAATATAACATGCAATGAGAAGAGAGAAAGAAGTCACATGAAAAGTTATATTATTATTATAAAGTGGTCATCTAGAATGTTTTTATATTATTATAAAGTGTTATTTTTAATGTGATAGGGGAATTGGTTGAAATTAGGGAACTAGAAAATAATTTATGGATCATTTTAAGATACTTAGCTAAAAGGGATCATTATTGACAATGGTACTAGCTTGGTATTGGGACATACCCCCTCACTTCACAATCCCATAGAAATAAGGGTGTTACATTATTTTCCAATATATACCATTAATCACATGTTTATATTTGGCTAGAAAACCATGTTCACTTCTCCCTTGGTGATGAAATCGAAGTAAGTAGGCCTTGAGTAGACAAATATTTAAATGCATTTTAAATGTGATTTGGTAGAACATGAAATAAAGATAAAAATAGTGCAACTAAATGGTATATTGAAAAAACATCTAATTAGACTATGTGAGCTACTCTAAGAATGTAAACAATTGAAAATGAAAGTGTGAATTAACTACTAGGATATAGTTGTTAATTCTTAATTTAAGCATAGTATAGAGTTAGTTAAAATGAAAATTCATGAAAAAATTATATAATATAGTTGATATGGTCACTCCTATACTATATAAGTAGTAATCCTTAAAAAATAAGTTGACTAGGTTGACCTAGTCTTTCAGACATAAGATAGACAATATAACTAGGTTGACTAGGTTGACTTAATTTACTATAGGGTTGGAGTTTTGAAGACTAATTTTAAAAAAAATATAAATATAATTAAGAAATAAATTTAGAGAGAGAGAGAGAGAGAGAGAGAGAGAGAGAGAGAGAGAGAGAGAGAGAGAGAGAGGAACCTTGGTGTCTTAGATGATGTTGAGGACTGTGAGATTTTTATTGAAGTGTCTTGAATGTTACTTTCAATTTATTTGAACTATGTCGATTAACTTGACTTAATATTAGAATTCCTTATCTGTTAAATCTTTTTAAGATGATTGAGTGGACTTGGTTGACCTAATTTTTATCTATAAGATGAATATAACACTAAGTTAACTTAAATAACTTTATTTTTTGTTCTAGAGCTAAATAAAAGACCAAGTCAACCTATTTGACATAGTCTATTTTCTAGAAGTTAATAAGAATATTGTGTTGACCTGTTTAATCAAGTAATTTATATCTAATGAAGACATGAAAAGAAAGAATAGAGTCATGTTTAAATGATTATGTGTTAAACCTATGAAAAAAAGTTAAAAACTATACTATCCTAGTTGACCTAGTATCACAAATAGAGAAAAATAATAAAATGATAGAAATGAAAAGCATGAAAGAAAACCTACAAGGGTTAGATTCATTTAGGTTCACCAGAATGCATGTAATTAGAAATGCATCAATCCACAAATCAATCATATCTTAGAGAGGATAGATCTTACCTACACTTTTTATTTTGGATACATTATATAATAGGGAACATGACCAATATAGATCCACTAGATCCAACTAGTGGATGCCTTACCTTGTCAAGTAAAACTACATAATAACCCTAACTAAGTCCTATCTTTTCATATTCACTAAACTAATTACAAGTAAAGAAAATAACCTAATATTGTGGCACAAAGTGTGGGTAATAAAAAAAAAGTAAACATGCATAAGAGACATACACTCATGTCAATGTATATGGAATTATAATGCATGAAAGAGAAGTACAAATGCATATCTATATACTATTACAAAGAAGGAATGAAGTTATAATACTTACCTTTGAACACTAACCTACCGATCCTAAATATCTCCCTTGGCCAAGGTGATTTGCAAGAGGTTATTTTGGTATGTAAGGATTACAAGTATAAATTATTTCTATGCTACACAACCTATCAATGCATCCAAAAGACTTCTCCACAAGACAATATCTATATCTCCAAAAAATGTATGAAACCCTAATCTTGATTCTCAATTAGAAAGGTGGATGAGTAAATGTGTAATATATATTACTTCTTCTTCTCTCTTATAAATAATATCAAAATGATTATTATATATAGGATTATTTAACACTAAAACCTTCCAAAAGTTTTAGTTGATAGGTTCAACCCAGTCAACTTAGTATTATTATTGAAAAAAATGCACTAGGTCATATGCTAGGTTGGCCAAGAGCTAACCTAGACCATAACTAATTTTTTCCAATAAGGGTATGAGGTTGACTCAATCAACCTAGTCATGTAAAATATAAAAATAGGTTTTTGGTTAGGAATAGGGATACTGAAGGTGGTAAAATATTGGAAGAGTGTACAAAATAGAAGGACAAGATTATGGGAATGGTTTTTAGGAGACAAGTACGTATATAACAAGTATAAAAAGTGAAGAAAATTCAATGAAGCACTAATGGTATACCCACCCCTTTCTCAGTGCACCCCTTAGGGTGTGCACTCAGAGAGATTGAGACTCGATGGGTTCTTGCAAGACAAAGAACATCAATAATTGATAAAAGTTTGATAATATTATGTGTATACACCTTACACTTATATATATATATATATATATATATATATATATATATATAAAATTATTCTTTAAAATACACTTTAAATAATCTCAACTAACATCTTCTAATCTAAACAAGATTTATAGATTTAACTACTTCATGAAACACTCCTTGCAACTCACTATCTCATTGGGCCTGTGTGTACTCAAACACTATATAATATCTCTCATGCTTAATCACCTACATGTCATGTAACCATAACATGAAAAACATATTTATATAAGCTCTATGACTTTAAGGATATATTCATTCACTTATAACACTCTGACTTAATGACCAATATTGTTCTTACTCACCCTTTAGGTCTCATGAAAACCTACTTCATTAGGTTTGCTCTCTCGACACTAAGACTTGATATTATTAGATTATATGGCCTTATAAAAACATAAAAAAACAATAAAAAACTTTATAAATGACTTCTTCTAACCTCTTCCATGCTTGGTTATATATGCATCATTTTTTCATACCCTAAAACCCTATTTAGGACAGACTACCCTATTAGGCCTATATGCCTTAGAAACTAACTTGCAAGAATGAAGTTCAATAACTCATTTATTATCTCTCCCATGAAAAATGAAACAAATATACATATACTACATGACATCATTAACATTTAAAACTACTTAGAATGACTTCACTTAGATAATTAATGGCTCAAGAATAACTCTACAACTTGCTCACTTAGAAATGTCAAAATACTCAAAAACATAGTCACTTCATATGTAAACACTTATATTGACTCTTGATGCATTAAAATTATCCTATGACATATTAAAATAATCCTCAAATCAAAAAATCACAAGGTATAATGGTAAACATTGGACTTACATATCAGTTCCTTAACTTATTCACTTACACACCATTTTGTAAACACATTTTATTCACTTACACTGACCTATAAAACATATACCAATCATGATCATGAATTAGAATTCATGAATAACAACTCCATGTACTTTTTTTTATCAAACTACCATGCTTAGACCTTCAAATTTCTCTCTTCACTTATACCTAGGTTTCACACTATCTGCATCGTTAGGCATGTTAGCGATCAACCTACTTGGATCACCAAATTATAGTACTTAATATATATACTATCTATAAACCTTAATGGACATGAAACACGAGTAACTTCCTTTTTCCTCCATCCTTTTTCTTATTATTTCCAATGCAAATTTTGACTTCTGTAGTTTCTTCAGAAACAAACCTATATGTTCACATTTTCTCTCTCATCTCTCTAAACACCACCACTTGGAGGTACCTAGGAGAGTCCACTATAATATAAAAACACTTAACTAGGAATATAAATCCATTATTGGATCTTTTGATCAACATGTTCGACATTGGGTGATTATTAGGGTTATAAGAAAGTTTAAACATGTCAATAGTGTTAAAAATCATTCATAAAGAATATCCCCTCAATTCAAAAACTAATGCTTATAATTTTGAGATAGGAACCTTCCCCATATACCATGTAACTATTAGGTTCCCATGCAAAGGTTTTATGAGCTAATGATCACTAGAAAATTATCCTTGGGTTGAGAACCCTTCATTTTGAACACTCAAGAGATCTCCATATAAATTTTCATGACTTGTCGTTCAAACTAGAACCTAAAACTTCATGAACATTATTAAAATAAGTTTACTCACATTTTTAAATTATCACCTACTCACACTTGTTTTGAAAACTTATCTTGATGCCCCATTAGGCTACACTCTCTCTTTACACCATAGTCTTTATACCTTACTAGGCCTTGAACTAACCTTCATGCCTCTTTACATGCTCTCAAAACCTCAATATCATACCATACAAACAATATCATGATTAAAATTTTCCATACATCCTTCACATGCCTTGATAATAGATCATGATATCTCATTAGTCCAGGCAGGGTCCAGGATTGATCTAATTATAGACTTGAATTGATAGTCTTACCCCTGTAGGGTCACCTTAAAACCCTCCTTGATTACTCCACACATTTCTCACATGCATTTCATGTTCCTCAAACAATTTCATACCTTTGCACATACATCTTCATGATCACCATGCACATGCCACTTCATGACATGAGTATGCTTGTTATGCATTATAACTTCCATGCTTAACCTATACTAGTGATTTGAGACATTAGTTGTCTTTAAAATATCTCTTTCAAGAATGACCTAGTAACATCACATACTTTAAATATGTACTTGATCACCTTGTATTTCACACTACCAATAACACTCTTTTCTCTCATGACCACATACTTCTCTCTCATGATAACACTCATTGTAACATACTTTCTTTCATGAATGACCTCACTCACGATAACTCTTCCATACACCTAGTCACCTCCAACTACACTCTATGAAATATCTCTATTCACATTTGACATCCACCTTATGCAAGATGCATCTTCATAAGATGCTCCTTGATATCAATCTTGATCACTAATCAATAGTTATGAAAATTCTCAACAATATCACCTTATCATATCATGTACATACCTTAGTGACCACTCACCATGTACCTTCAATATATGTACCTTGACATTCATGACATCAACCTTGACATAAATGACAACACTTATCAATAAAATCCCCCTTTGTCATTGATATAAAACACACTACTACCTGATCATTCTCACTTCCCCATTCTAGTCTTTCTCCCCCTTTGAAATTAATGACAAAGGGTCTTCCACAAACTACCAGTTGATTATCTAATGATTCTCCTCATAGACACTAGATGATAACACTCTAAAAAATTGATCATTCTATCAAAAAGATACATCTCCCTCTAATATTAATTCTTCCAAAACTATTTCTTTTCTTAAATGATCACACCTACAAGAAAATCTCAACACATAGAATATGAAGCATTACATGAACATGCTCCCCCTTACTCCATGCATACCTATATTATTATATCAAATGAAACTGCTCTCTTGATAAAGAACTCAGAACTACCAATTTCCCCCTTAGACCAAGCATATCTTCTTCAATGAACTAGGAACTCAAGATTACTTGCCTTTCTTGACATGACTGAAGAAGACCAAACTCTTGATCACTCACTAAGATACCACACTCTTGACACCAACTATAGAATTAAGGACTTCCCATTTTATATTCACAACTTTCACACCATATGAATCAACAAAACTTATAGACCATCTTAAACTACCTATCATATCCCAGTTGACTAATTTTTTACCTCAAAATCCTGATGTCAACCTTAGACCTATCACCATGTTGCCTACTAACTTCAAACCTTGGAAGAAAAAAAATTGGAATCCTCTCAAGATGAATCCTTTGTTTATTACAACCTCATTCTTCTATAGTTAGATGATTATCTCTATGAATCTTAACATAGTCAACCCTTTTCATAGGGTACTAAAACACCATGAACTCAAGATATTCCTAGATATCCAATCTATTCTTCTCAACCATCTGATAATCATGAGACTGATAGTCCCTCTTTAGAACCCATTTAGGCTTCACTGAATAATTTTACTCATTTACCTTGTCATCCTTCTTCTCTTTGACTACCTTGTCAATATATGTAGATAAAACATGTTCTTGACATTCCTTCACATATGATCCTTACTCTACCTTAACAAATAGTCCATTTTGACTAGTAGACTGATCATGACTCACCTTGACTATCTAAGGTTTACATACAAATTTTTGACCCTTCTTGTGCACTCTAGGAGGTCCATATACCTTGGTATGTCTTGAGATCCTTATAACTCTATTAGGACATAATTTTGAAATGTGTCTCACATTATGAAAAATGTAGAAAACAACATTAATTTTCTTACCTCTTGATTGATCACTCATTCTCCCATTGTTTCATGATAACTCATCCCTTGAAACCATTTTATAATCACTTTCTCTATGACCAAATATATGACAAGTAAAACAAAAAACATCAAAATAATTGGAATACCTCATTACATTGGGTTTATTGATTGGTCTCTTCATGTTGAATTTCAGTTGGTGTTCTTAACTTTTTATGGCTTCTCATACTCTTTCTCAAACTTGATTATCTTGTTTATGAGATGTTCATGCTCAAAATTGAAAGAAGCTAGCTCTATCCTAAACTGATCATACTCAACTTCTTTTGATTTAAACTTTATAGTGACACCTTCTAACTAATTCATGATAACCTTGATGATCTTCTCATCCCTTTTGGCTTCTTTGCCCCAATCACTCTTTAAGGTACATATATGTTCCTTAAGACCCTAGACCATAGGTTTCAACTTATTCTTCCTCTTATTTTAGTGATTCAAATCATCTAGGTCACTTATGAGATTAGCTTAAAGATCTAATTAATCTTATCCTTCTTCACTATCATATTAGAATTCATCATACATGTTATCTTCTACCTTGGAACAACCTGCTTCTTTAGCCAAGAATAGAACTCCATTGCCAACTTGATCAACATAGTCATCATCATCATTATAAATATTATTATTACTTGCCTTAGATGAGTTCTTCTTACCTTAAAACTTCTTAAACATCTATATTACATACTTAGCTTGTGAAATAAATTTATCTTCATTGTTATCATGATAAACATTATCATCATCATAATCCATTCTTGTGCTTCTAAGATATCCTTTAGGATTTTAGTCCTACTTAAAAGTACCTACTCTAATACAAATAATTATAAGTATAATGACTAATTGGGATGGGTTGAATCAATCTTAAAAACATTCATTTAATTATACTTAATATTCATGAGCCATTCATGCAAACATATAGATCAATGAAAGTACAAGTAACCATACATATGAATATGAAGTACAAGAACACATAACATATGTGGGAAAAAATCAAAGGGAATAAAACCAAATAATATATATAAATTGACTATAGTCCTATAAGACAAAAACCAAGTTTAGTGAATCACTAACTCCACATGGAGAACTAACCCCTATTAGCCAAGCACCCACTTGACTAGGCTTTAACAAGTGCATACTTGCAAGGAGGCACCAACCCCCTAGATAAATCAATACCAAATTAGCCACATGATTTGTTTTATAAACTTCATAAAACATTGTTTCTCACATAATATATGATGACCACCTCTTTATCTCTTCACACTCTTTAACCCTTTCAAAATTCCTTCTAGGATTCTTCGCTTAACTGGGTCTCTTCAAGACTGATTAGGTCATATGACCTTAATTTTAATACACATATCTCTAATTAGATCTTCATGATAGTTTATATAGACCCATATTATGATATAAAATATGTTATTGTATTCTTAAATCTTCTATTTTACTCGCTTCATCTAAGCTATCTTACTAGACCAAATATGCCTAAATTGCCTTGCATATATACTCATCTCTTATCCATACACCATTTGGTCAGCCATGCACCATTAACCTCTTAGTTAATACATGTAATAGGTATTATTAATTATTATGAAAAATTTTCAATCACAATTTTATCACACATTGGTCATCCATATGTAAATTATGCCTTATTCCTATTTAGGACTCATGGAGACATAATTACATTAGGTCTATCTTATAATGCATAGAAAATGATCCCTTGGAACACCTTACACTTATATATATACCAATATTATTTAAAATATAATTTAAATATATCCCATTTAACCTATTTTTATTTAAACAACACATTATAGATTCAACTACTTCATGAAGCACTCCTTGTCGCTCAATGTCTCATAAGGCTTGTGTGTACTCAAACACTATATGATCTCTCTCATGATTGATCACCTACATGTAATTTAACCAAAAAATAAAAAAAATGTTTTCATAATATCTATGACCTGAAGGTAATCTTAATTCACTTGGAATTCTCTAAATCAATGACCAATATTGGTCTTACTCACCCTTTAGGTCTCATGGAGACCTACTTCATTAGGTCTACTTTCTTAACTCTGATCCTTGATCTTTTTAGATTTAAATGGCCTTATCAAATCATAAAAAAATAATAAAAAAACTTTTAAAATTAATTATTATTATCTCTTCCATGCTTTATTAGATATTCATCCTTTGTTCATACCTTAAATCCCTCTTTAGGACAAACTATCCTATTATGCCTATACACCTGAGAAACTATATTGCAATAATGAAGTTCAATTATTCCTTTATCAAATATCCTATGAAAAATTAAAAAATATACATATAATAAATTAATTCATTAAAATACTAAAATAATTGGAGAAACTTCACTTAGATAATAATGGATCAAGAACAAATCTACAACTTGCTCACTCAAAATTGCCAAAATGCACAAAAACACAATCATAAGGATTATACTTTAACCACCTATATAGACAATTTTATTAAATATTGATGAATTAAAATTATCCTATGACATTTTTATACCATCCTAAAATTAAAAACTCACAAGGTATAATGGAAAATTTTGGTCTTACAGACCAATTCCTTGGCTTACAATCTTACAATCCAATCCTGAATAGACAAGCCATTTTGTGAACACATTGTCTTCACTTACATTAACCTATAAAAATTATACCAAGCATGATCATGAATTAAAATTCATGAATAATAACTCAATGTGAATTTTTAATCAAACTACCATGCTTAATACTTCAAATTTCTCTCTTCACTTTTGTTTCAGTTTCACACTGTCTACATCATTAGGCCTATTAACAATTGGCCTACTTGGATCACCAAATTATAGAAATTAAGGACTAGAACCTAGTGTACCCAAAATTTGACACTTCAATATTTCTAGGAAACCCATTTTTTGATTTTTTTTTTCATTTTAGCCTTATGTGTTTTAGTTTTACTACTTGAAGCCAATATTTCAAATAAAGTACTTATGTTCTACTAGTGTTATTTATTTACTTTCCTCAATTGCTCCTAATTACTCCAGAGGATTAAAGGCATTTGCTTAAAAAACATCACTAAAATACTTTTACTCATGAGATTAGTAGTTACTAAAATTTTATGAGATTCCACCTCATTTCCATCTATTAGCCAAGTCGTCGAGCCAAGTAACTACACATGTAAATCCTGAGTCAAGTCATTTAAAGCCTTTGGAGTGATTTTGAGATATTTTATTATTGACCCATTTACAGTTGAGGTAAGTAAATCATTTCTACACCATTTTCAATTTCTTATTTTCTTATTTTAAATAATTTTTCCCCTGTGCTCTCTTTCTCATACCACCATGGTTTTTCAACTATCAGAGTTGTTTTCTTTTGTTTTCTCTTCCAATTTATTAGTTAAATTATTGTTTTTAATTTTTAATTGTAAATTTTAATCTCTTATGATGTTTTTTTCATGTTAAAACCCCCAAAAAATCAAAAAAATCCATACAAACCCTAGTTCTAAAATTCCCTTACCTCTTCAGGTTTCCCAAAGGTAATAACTTTAAACCTTTGATCCGATGTAACTGCCCATCAAAAACCCAAAGTCTTGGCCCTTGTCAACCCATAGAACATTAGTCATGACTACTTCAGATTTCCCTTCCCTCATTAATTCTTTGGGTTTTTTGATCTTCATTACTTCAAGTTTCTACTTCCAAGTAACTACCTATCAAAAATCCTAAGTCTTATAACTCCATAAATCTAAAGTCTTATGTTTGGGACAAGTCAAAGTAATCCATTTTCAAAAACTGAAAGTCATTTGTTATAAATAACCTAAAGTCATTTTCTTTTGTAAACCCAAATTTGTTCAATATGAAATTTCCAAAGTTACTTGCCTTTAAAGACCAACCTAGAGTTGTTAAATCATACTACTTAAAAATAAGTTTCTTAAACTTTTTAAGATGTCAATTCCTTAAAATTTGGAGCTTGTTTAGAGATAAAGAGATATATGTTAACCCTATTTATAAATTTTTTAAATTAGTGGGATCAGTTAGTAATGGTTTTTAAGTACTTGTCAAGGTTTTTTAGAGTTTAAAAGAGTAAATTTCTAGATCAAAGGGATTAGGAAGGCCAAAGGAAGAGATAGTAGAAATAGGAGTACAAGGTAAGATCATTGAGGAGGCCCCAAATTTAGAGTTCGAGGAGATTATAGAACCAAGCAAGAAAGGAAAATCAAAGGTAAAGAGGGTCAGAGTTCAATAACTAAAAATGAAGTATGAATACAAAGGTTACCCTATTGAGTCATGCATATCATCAAAGCTAATAGAAATAAGTGATATAGATATGGGGCATGTATCTATGACTTAGATTTTGGAAAAGATCAAAGTCCATTATAAAGACTCCACTTTTACACTCCATGACCAATAGTAGGAATATTTAGGCTACAAAATTCCTAGGTTCATCCTAGCTTCTTGATTTTTTTATCATGTGCTAAGTACTATGACTATCTGACCAGGTTGGTAAGATATGTTGCTAGGAATGTGGTTGTGAGGTTGGATGTTCAATATCTTAACTAATATTTGAAGATTCCAACCTCACTAAAAGTGATTGATATTTCAATGGAGATAACTGAGAAATAATGGGAGACTAAAACAATAGAGTTTATTAAGATTGTGAATACTATTACTTGAAGAAAATAAAACAACCTTCAAGGTTCCCCAAGCACATTGTGAGATCATATTTTGTTCAAGAGGTAGATGATATCATTTAGCTATTATGTAGAATAAATGGATAAAAAAATTCCAAATGGTTTCCACCCTAGATGTATGCCTATATTATAACCATTTAAGTAACTTGGATCTATGCTAAGATTGATTGGGAAATAATGACTAGTGACAACATGGATCAATAGTTGAAGAATGTATTGTAGGCTATTGATTTCAAGATGACTTCATATGTTGTATATACATCAACCTTTAGTGGATCTTTCTTTAGGTTAAGGATAAATGGTACACTATAAATGGTACTAATATACGAATATTATCCTTAGTTTGTTCTTTAATAATACTAAAAGAATGACATTGTAGTAAATGGTGGTTTCTTCTATGAGCTTATTTGCAAGTTAGAGACATCTTTAAAGCATAGGAGAGTATCAGATGAGGCATGGGGTATAGTCTCACTATATGGCTAAATTTTTATTCAAATTCATGATTTCTCATATCTAAAAGTAGGAGGTTTCTTAGGATAACCTATCAATATTCTAATATATCAAAGAGATAAATGGATCCTTATGGAGATAAGCAAGTAATTAGTTATGTTGCATGATTATAGTCTAAGGATTACAAGGAAGCCATTAATTTTCCTATTGTAATTGGTCACTATCATTTTCCTAGAATTTATAAAGCTATAAATATATAGAATGAAATGTATCACCATTACATACAAACACATTTTGATGCCAAGACAAATTTTGATTACAGAGGAGTAGCATAGAGTACTGTTTCACTTGAGTATATGCATATCCATCCACTTGAAATTTTTTGGATGGATTATAGGGATGAATTTGAAACAATAATGGATAAAAACAAATTAAATATGGATAAAATTCAACCATTTGATTTAGCCTCTATTCCCAAGGATATGGAAGATGATGACATTATTACAAGTGATGCATTTCATGCAACAAGAGGAGATAGTTCTCCACTTCCATCAATCATTTTTGGAGATGATAATGATAAAATAATTTCAGAGAGAAATTCAAATGTCTTGGTAATGACTTATAACTAGATTCTTATTAAGGGGTATTGCATGAAAGAATTAATAAGCGAGACCACCCATGTGGGATAGAAAATAAAGGAGATAGTTAAAGGAGAAAGAATCCATGATCCCTCAAAGAAATTGAAGCTGAAGAAGAATTTTGATGATACTTTCTTAGTAGTGAAAGATAAGGATCCAACTAAACCAATGTTTTCCACTTCACCATTGGTCTCTTCTTCCCCCATTACTTCTTTCATTCCAACTTCCACGCCTCTCACTACTTTTGACCTAGACCCTTAAATTCTTGCACCACCTCACAAGGTTTATGTCACTAAGTCTTCAAAGAAGTCAACCTAGAAAGAGGTGAGTCCTCCTCCTCTTCCATCTACTCCATGTGCTATAACACCACCACCTGTTTTAGAAGAAACA
This sequence comes from Torreya grandis, assembly GCA_037957365.1. Lineage (NCBI taxonomy): Eukaryota > Viridiplantae > Streptophyta > Pinopsida > Cupressales > Taxaceae > Torreya > Torreya grandis. The sequence continues at coordinate 111,410 of JARHVA010008722.1, forward strand.
CCTTATATGTAAAAATAACTTGAAAAGGTAACTACTAAAGAGGTGTTCCCATCACAAGAAGAAATATTAGAGAAGGAGAAGGAAAATGAAGTAGCAAAGTCTAAAAAAGAATTTACTAAAAAGATGGTAGAGGAAGGGATAGATAAAATATAAAAGGAAATAGATACATGATCAGGAGGAGATAGATTTGAGGCTATAGAATAAAAATAACTAAGAAAGAAAATGAGGTAGAAGCAGAGGTAGAGAGAGATTCAACACAAAAAAAATTAAGATGACACTTAGGCTCAAGGACTCTCTTCAAAAGAAGTTCCTTCACAAGAGCTATCAATAAAAAATGAACAACAACAAATGGTTACTCATTCAATCATTTCCACTAACATAGAATTCTCATCTTGGTTAGATTTGTAGACAACCCCAGAATCAAAGGAAGTGAGAAATCTTGAGGAGGTAGATTTGTAATTGTTGGAAAGTCTAGATAAAAAGGAAAAGAAACCCAAGAAAGAAAAAATCCCTTCAAAATTGATAATTGAATCTTCAAGATAAAAATTTGTATATATAGTATTTCCCCCATAGGGAGCTAACAAAGGAGAAGTTAATGATGAGAATATAGCAACCACAAGGTTGTCTCTTGGGGAGGTTACTATTGAAGGGTTAAAACAAGATACTCAAACTTTAATGAACACTATCTTCAGGAAGATAGATGAAGAGAAAGATGCTAAAGATAAATTGAAGGAGAAACATGATTAATTGTGCTAAATAATTGTCAAAGTGAAAAAATCTACTCATCAACGGGTATTACTTCTAGAAGTAGTGATTTCTCAACAAGTGATCACTAAAGTAGAAGAGACTGGGGATAAGGCTAAAGCTATTGATAAATGGGTTGATAAAATGAATAAAAAGGATAAAAAATTCTTCCCACTCATTAAGGATTCTTAAAATGATATTTTGAATAAACTAATAGAAGTCAAAGCAATGAGAGCTAAATTAGAAAATGAAAATGAATTTTCTAAACTTCAATAGGAAAGTCTTCATGGAATAGTGAATTTAAATGAGAATTTTTTTATTAAGGAACATATTTCCCCTTATGTAAAGAAGATAAATCAAGAATAATATCTGATAGCCTTTTGTTTAATCATTCTACCAGACATGGGAGAAGAAATGAAGAAGTCAGAATAAGATGCACATGGTGAAAATACTAATATAGAAGATTCTCTCTTTGGGCTCACATGTATATGATCAAGAAATGTCTTAAGAATAGTCAAATATTTAGATGAACAATTCAAATATAGGATGGAAAAAGCCATGACTCTTTTCACAAACAAATCTATCAAAGTGTTGATCAAGTGTTAAGAAGAATTGAAGAGACTTGGGTAAAGGATTGAGAAAACTAAATCTCATTGTAGAAGGATTGAAAGAGAGATGTTGATATTAGAAATAGAAGGATAATAAATTACTAAATTAGATGATGTATTAATCTAATCAATGATATCCCAACACATCAAGTACATAGAAAACTGCAAGAGTCAAGTTCACGTAGTAGATTCATTTTTCCTTGAGTCTAATAAATTATTCTTCTTCTATTTTCTTTTCTTTCTTCATGATCACTCTATAAATAATCTTATTTTTATTAATAACTATGTAAAAGTAATATCATTTTATGATTTACTTGTAAAAGTGAAATTACTTTGTAATTTTCAATGTCTTAAGTACCTTGGGTAAAATGCCATTACTCATAGTCATTTTTTAAAAGTGAATTAACTAATCTAACTTTACACTACATGCAAAGTGTTTGTAGTCAATCCAAATAAGGAGTTCAAAAAGTGCTACATGTCATTTATTATTACATGCCACGAAGGATAAATTTGAGGAAGGTGTTATTCAATGGTTTCCAATTTTAACATAGCACATGTGGGTTTAGGAAGATGATTCCTATTAAAATTTTGTATCTTGAAATTATATAAATAGATGAGCAGGACCACATGCCAAAGGAGGATGATTTTTATTTTGCAATTGTATAAGTGGTTTAAGAAATCCAAGACTTTGAGTTTGAGATAATCATATTAGTTTGTATGAATTTTATCAAGAAAGGATAAGAAATAGAATTGTTTTTTAGAGAATTTTTCATCTATGGAAATTTTTTTATGACTCTGATGGAGATAAATTGGTAATATTTGAGTTATATTTAAAGATAAATTGAGCTTATATAGTCTTGAGTATTTATTGGAAAAAGAATCACATACTATATGTTTATTTTCTTGCATATACACAATAAACATTGCAAGTCTATTTATTGTGATATGCACTTCTATTATTATTTATCGTTCTAAAATGTAACAAGTTGATTCTCACTTTTCTACATATCTTAAATTAAAAATACTTTTCTAAAACAAAATAACTAATTAATTGTTGTAAAGTCTCTTTGTTATGGTTCATGAACAAGTGAGTAAAGTAATACAAACATTAAATCAACCTACACCTAATTTGCATAGTCTTGTAAAAATATAAACATAGAGCAACTTGAATTAGATAAACATAATATTAAAAGAGCTTCACCATTAAATGTATGGGATTTAATCCCATGACTACCTAGGTAGTTTTGATTCCATGCAAAATATCTAGCCAATAGTTTTGGGTGACTCCATTGGGGAATGCGTTGTAAGTGTTTGACTCCCAAAATCAAATCTAAAAGATACATCAAATTTCTAAAAAATTTAAGCATTGATCAAAATATTCCATGTTTTGGTGACATGTTGGTTTATTTTCAACACCTAGCTAAGATTAATTACTCCTATTCTAAATAAAATGCATCTTTTTAAAGTTAGTTGCATATTTTTTGTGTCTTTAGTTCGAAATCCCAGTTCACTGCTAGTTCATTTTTGTTTAAAGTTGGATGCTAAGTCAGCTACCAATTTAGTTTTTGTCCATCAATTTTTTAATAAAAGTGTTATACTTAAACCAATCAAGCTTTCAAACTAGCCAATTGACCTTTCACCAGAGTGAGAAGAGCACATGGACAAGTAGACCGATTCTTTGAGCTTCAAGAGTAATTTAATTTTAGCTTCCATACTCAAGATAGAACTAAAAGAGATAGTCTCTCACCTATTAGGCAACCAAATCTTGATACACATTAGCTTTAACATAATTCTTCTAGAATACTCTAATTATCCAATTCTTAGTGTTTGACTCTTAGAAGAATGATACTACCATATCTTGTCCTATGGGGAATAGCCATTGGTCCATTGAATTTGACTCCTCCTTTTCATGACTCGCCAAAAGGTTTTAGGAAGAATTTTCCTAAATTTACTAGTGATGGTGATAAAAATATAGATGAGAACTTAGTTGCATTATTTGTGGCATGTAGAGTAATTGGTGTAGAACACGAAGATGTTTTTGTCAGGATCTTTGTTGAAACCTTACATGAATTATTAGTAGAATCATTTTACCATCTAATTCTAGGCACTATGACCAATTGGGATACTATGCATGATCAATTTGAAAAAAACTTCAAATTTGATGAAGATGCCCACATACTACTCACACAACTGACTCAACTTAAGAAGGAAACACACGAACACATGCATGATTTTATTACCAAATTTAATAAAATACTTTATAAGATCCATCAAGCTACATCACCTATAGTAGATAATCAAAAATGTTTCTTCATTAATGATCAACTTCTATAAGGTAGTTACCAACTACAAAGAGCACAACCAACTAATTTGGTAGTAGCCCAAAATCTAGCTACTGAGGTTGAAGATGATTTGACAATGGTTGGGAAATTTAATAAAACTATATCTAAGGGAGAATCATCTTCTTCATCCACACCTCAGAATACAAATCCATTATTACAAAAACTAGATAATGACTTGCTTCATGTTATAAGATAAATTGCTCAAGGAACCCATGTTACTCTAACTAGGAATGTTCCTATGCAAAATTTCAATAATCAGATTAGGAATCAAATTTATGGTCCTCAACAAAGATTGGCAATTGAAGATGTTCCCAAAAATCATGCTGAGATGAGTGAAGAAGATCAATTAACTAAGGATACTCATCAAAATCTCAATAATGAAGATGATTTTGTAGATCCCACTAATGACTCTAACTGTTACCTAGAATATGAATCAGAGACTTACTATGAAGAAGTTCTTCATGAAGATCACAGTCAATCTTTTGTAGTATTTACAAGATCTCAAACTCAAAAAGTTGTTGAGAAGTCATTGAAAGAATAAGAGAAAAGGAATGAGAAATCTAAACATGATGTAAGTATTCTTAAAAGAGGTAGTCATATACCTTCTTCTTTTATTCCTAAAGAAAAATATGTTTCCTCTACTTCTCAAGCTTATAAGCTAGTTGTTCATATAGATGAAGTTAATTCTATCTTGCATGTGCCCATTCCTTCTTTTGATATAATTAAACACATAAGGAAAACTAAAATTTAGATGTTAGAAGCTGAATATTTAAGGTCCTAATGAGATCATATAAATAGATTAGTGAAGTATATTCAAAGTAAAGGGCCAATCAATGCACTAAATGTCTCAAAAGGTATTATACCTATTCTTAGGTCAATCCCTTCTTATAATAACTATGTAATTTTTTCATCCTTATCCATCCCCATATCAAAGAGAATAGACCCATTTTATGTATCCCTTCTAATTAATGGGTATAAGTTGAGCAATTATATTATGGATTCTAAAGCCTATTATAATGTTATGCTAGCTAAGGTAGTTAACACCCTTGGCCTTAATTTTACTAAGTCTATAGGAAAATTTTACTCAATGGAGAGACAAGTTCCCCTAATCAGATAGATTAAAGATGACCAAGCTATCCTAGCAGCCTTCCTATATAAAAGACTTAAAATGACAATCCTAGTAGCAGACATCCTAGCCTCATATAAAATGATGATAAGTAGAAACTTATACAAAAATTTGAGAGGAAAAGTGAAGATGGACTGGTCATGTGTGCATATCACAATCAAAGGGATGAATCATAAGCTAGCACCTAAGAAGAAGTCAAAATACATAGTTTCTTAATCTAGAAGATCCAAAGTCACAAATTCTCTTCAAAGAATCATACCATGGAGTTTAATTCCTTGAAACAATCAAAGAAACTAAAAATGAAAAATAAGAGGATTAAGACAATATATGGATAATGGAATTTGATGGAAACTATAGTTTTCTTAGTTCACTTGTAAGAGTAGTGTTTATTTTTCCTAATGGAAAAGTTTTTCCATATTCATAAAAGCTTATGTTTGAAAACACAAATAACATATTTGAATATGAATCACTCTTACTATGGATTGAGTGAGCAAATGAGCAAGGAATAAAAATCCTTTGAGTATAAAGAGATGCTAAGATAATAGTTAGATAGATCAGATGATAATATTAGGTGAAGAAATATAAGCTAAAACACTATAGTGATAGAGTTTTAAGTGCCATGCTTAATTTATCTACTTTCATGATCAATTTAATACCTTGGGATTAGAATTATAGAGTTGACTCACTCACTATAACTACATCTTTTCTTAGGCTAGAGTATCAACTGACAATCTTTAAAGAAGGTAACTATAAATTAGAAATGGTTTATCACTCAAAAGACATAGATAATGTTGAACATTGGCATGTTTTTAATAATGATAAGCAAATAGCTACCATTTTGGAGTAGAAGGATAATTTCAAAGGATTATACTTTGAAGGAAGTAGTTCACATCCACATGAAACAACAAAAGGTATCACTAAAATTAAACTCTCCCATGATCAAGCCATAATTCAACTTATAGAGAATAAGATTCCTAAAGTTTTAGTTTCCTTAAAAGAGATATTTGATAAACATGATAAGTTTTTGAAGATAAAAAATAATATGGAGAAGCTTATTCCATAGAAATAGATCAGTTTAACCTAGGCAGTAATAAAGAGCCCAAGATGGTAAACATTGGCAAGTGTTACAAGAGGAGAAAGAAAATTTCACTAAAATTCTTATGAAGTATGTTAATGTGTTTTATTGGTCCTATAAATATCTCAAGTCCTTTCAATTAGATGAATTAAAACACTATATTCCACTTTAGTTAGGTATAAATCCTTTCAAGGAAAAGTTAAGACATCATAATCCAACCATTTTAGGTATGATTCATGCTAAGATTCAGAAACTCCTTGATGCAAAGATCATCTATCTAATCCACCATTCAAAATGGTTAGCAAATATTGTCCTATCAAGAAATAAAAATGGGGAAATATGCTTATGTGTTGATTTTTACAACCTAAATCAAGCCTCTCTAAAGGAAAATTATCTGTTGCCTATTATGGATCATATCTTACAGGTAGTTACAGGGTCAGAAATGTTATCTATGCTAGATGGATTTTTTGGATACAATCAAATAAAAGTGGATGAGGAAGATCAGTACAAAACTACTTTCATAGCACCATGGGGGACTTTTTCTTACCAAAAGATACCCTTTTGGATAATTAATGCTAGTGAGAATTTTTAGCGAGCTATGGACCTAGTGTTTGTTCATTTGAAATAATAAAAGAATTATGGTATATCTAGATGACTTAACGGTCTTTTCAAAGAAAAGAGGTAATCATTTAGTTGATCTTCAAGAGGCCTTGATTTAATGTAGAAGACATGGGATTTCCTTAAACCCAAAGAAATCCATATTTACTGTAATTGAAGGTAAGGCCCTTAGGCATATAATATCAAGTGAAGGAACTAAAATTGATCTAGAATGGGTAAAGGCTATTTAGAGTGTGCCTATGCCTACATCTTAAAATGGTGTACATTCTTTATTTGACATAGTAAATTTCCTTAGAAGGTTTATTCTTGATTTTTTTGAGTTAACTCACCACATCTTGGATATGATGAAAAAGAAACCAGATTTTAAATGGAATACTAAGGGTAAATTGACATTTGAAAGAATAAATGTAGAAATAGTTGAATCCCCAATGCTAATTTCTCTATATTTTGGTAAATAATTTATTCTTTACTGTTACTATTTAGAGCATACTATGTCAGCTATACTCATGCAAAAAAAATGGAGTTAAATCTCCTATAGTTTTCATGAGCCAACCATTGAAGAATTCAAAATTGAAGTACTCACAATTAGATAAACAACCTTTTATAGTGGTCAAGGCATGTAAGATTTTTTAAGTATTACATATTTTCATCTCATACGATATTAATATCCCAAACACTAATGTTAATTTAATTATAACTCAACAAGAGTTGGGATTACTCAAAGGCACTTGGGTAGCCAAGGTGCAGGAGTTTGATCTTGATATCAAACCCACAAAACTAGTAAGAGGCAGAGGCCTATGCTAGTTGATGACAAAAAGAAAGCCTAATATTATATATACAATATCACTTTCAAGCTAATATTAAACAAATGAATAAATACCCATGGTATTTGTTGTTGATCTAGTTAATGAATGGTACAACAAGATTGCTTACTACTTGACTTCTGGGGATATGCCAGATAATCTAACATGGAAAGAAATGCAAAGCATCAAGATAAAGTCAAATTATTAAATCCTCTCAAATAATGGTCTATAAAAAAGAGGAATTAATGGTGTTTTCCTCTATTATGTAGATAAATAACAACAAGCTAAACTATTGAATGTATTTCATGACAAAGCATGTGGAGGTCACTTTTTTACAAGTCACAATGCATAAAATCTTATGAGTAAGGTATTTATAGCCTACTTTGTTTCAAGATACTTTGGAATGGGTTGATAAATGTCAAGCATGCTAGCATTTTATAGGATGAATCAAGCTGCTAGCTTTGCTACTCAAACTAGTAATTATTAATGAGCCTTTTCAACAATGAGGCATGGATTTCATTGGTGTATTGAATCCTCTATCTGATACTAGACATCACTATATTTTCATAGCTACTTATTATTTTATTAAGTGGGTTAAATTTATTCCTTTCAAACATGCCACATCAGAAGTAGTATGTGATTTCATTAAATAGAATATTGTTGTCAGGGGGTACCACATAGAATTGTGATAGATAATGCAGCTAATTTCTCCTCCATGAAACTCACTAAATTTTTTGACTCCTATGGAATAAACTTATTTCATGTTTAAAATCATTATCCTTAGGGTAATGGATAGGCTAAGTCAAGAAACAAGAATTTGATGAATATCATTTCAAAGTTGGTGGGTAATAATCAAAGGACCTGGTACAAGAAGTTATTTGATGCACCATTGGATGATGGGATCACTCCAAATAAAGTAATAGGTATATCTAATTTTTAGTTGATATATGGAATAAATGATAAAATACCAATAGCTCTTGAGTTGTTTTCTTTACAATTGTCAAAACCCATTGAAGATGTTACTTATTAATATTCACTTGATAAGAGAATCATGTTTATCACTAAATTATAAGAAGTCTATATTCAAGTTGCTAATAGGCTAATAGATCATCAAACAAAGGTAAAGAATATATTTGATAAAGGAGCCAGAGATAGGCAATTTGAAGTGGGGGATCTAGTTATTTTATGGGATAAGCAGAATGAACAAAAAGGGAAGCATGACAAGTTTGATTCTTTGTGGAAAGGAGACTTCACTATACAAAGCATTGATGGGAAAGATAGTTTATTCCTAGCTCATCAAGATGGTATTACACTACCACTACCTTTCAATAGGTATCATTTGAAGCTCTACAAGATTGAGTAATAGGGCAACTCCTATGTGTATATAAATAATGCTTTTTGACTTTTATTTTGTTTTGATTAGTCTTTGTGTTTTTATTCTTGTCTGGTAGTTTATGTGACTGATTTTTTGTAATGACTCCATACCCAAAGAATAGAATGTGAAACTAGAGATACTAAGATCTCACCCTTGTTTTTTTACTTAGGATAGAAACAATGATGTCCCTAGCTAGAGCCAGTTGGTGTCCCCAAAATTTGACACTTCAATATTTTAGTGAACCCCCCTTTTTGAATTTTTTTTGCACTTTGGCCTTGTGTGTGTCAATTTTACTACTTGAATTCAGTCTCTTGAATAAATAACTTGGGTTTTACTAGTGTTTCTTTTTTTCCTTAATTTCTCCTAATTACTCCAGAGGATTAAATTTATTTTCTTAAAAAACATCACCCAAATCCATTTACTCATTTATTTCATTACATGGAACAAGCTCAAGGCGACTTAGCTCATTTGTAGTACAAATTGGGTTCTCCAAGTTACTTTACTTCCATGAAAATAAGTTAAGATGTCTTGAAAAATTAGTTCACTCCCCATAGACCAGTTTGAGGTTCTCAAGCTGCTTTACTTCAAAAACTAAAAGGAGTTAAGTAGTCTATTAAACCCAATCAACACTCCCTAGTTCTAATCAGGATTATGAGAGTGCTTTACTTCATTAAATTCATAATTAAAAGTAGTTCAAGGTAGTGAACCTAAACTACTCATGATCCTAGACCAAATCAAGATTGTGAAAGAGCTTTACTTCATTACTTAAAATAAGTAAAGTAATTCAAAGAGATAGATGACATGGATTTTCCATTCTTGCAATAAATGCATCGGCATTTATATAAATTTTATGAGATTCCACCTCATTTCCACCTATCAACCAAGTCATAGAGCCAAGTAATCATGCCTATAAATCTTGATCCAAGATGCTTAAATCCTCTAGAGTGATTTCAAGTGATTTTATTCTTGACCCATTTATATTTGAGGTAAGTAAATCATTTCTAGACCATTTTCAATTTCTTATTTGCTTATTTTATGTCATTTTTCCCTTGTGATTTATTTCTCATACCACCATGGTTTTTTGATGGTCAAAGTTATTTTATTCTATTTTATCTTCAAATTTCCTGGTTAAATTATTGTTTTTAACTATAAATTTTAAATTCCAATCTCTTATAATGTTTTTTTCATGTTAAAACCCCAAAAAATAAAAAATCTTCATGCAAACCCTAGTTCTAAAATTCCCTTATCTCTTCAAGTTTCCCAAACCTAAGAACTTCAAACCTTTGATCCCAAGTAATTTCCCATAAAAACCCCAAATTTTTTAACCCTCATCAAACCTTAAAACACTAGTCATGACTAATTCATGTTTCCCTTCCCTCGTTACTTCTTCAAGTTTTTAAATCTCCATTACTTTAGGTTTCTACTTCCAGCTAATTGCCTATCGAAAAACGAAAGTCTTATAACTCCATAAATATGAAGTCTTGTGTTTGGGATAAATTAAAGTGATCTATTTACAAAATCTTGAAGTCATCTATTATAAATAACCCAAAGTTATTTGCTTTTGTAAACCTAAAGTTGTTCAATATGAAAATCTAATGTTACTTGCCTTTAAAGGCCAATCTAGATTTGTTAAATCATACTACTTAAAATTAAGTTGCTTAAGTTTTTAAAGATGTCAATTCCTTAAAATTTGGAGCTTATTTAGAGATAAAGAGCTAGAAGTTAACCCTTTTTCTCAAATTTATAAATTAGTTTGAGCAGTCAGTAAGTGTTTCTAAGCACTTGTCAAGGATTTTTAGAGTTCAAAAGAATAAATGTCTAGATCAAAGAGATCAAGAAGGTTAGAGGAAGAGATAACATAAATAGGAGTATAAGGAAAGATCATTGAGGAGGACCCAGAGTTAACACTCAAGGAGATTATAAAACCAAGTAAGAAGGGAAAAGCAATGGCAAAGAAGGTCAGAGGTCAAGAACCAAAAATGAAGTATGAATATAAATGTTACCCTATTAAGTCATGGATATCATTAAAGCTAACAAAAATAAGTGATATATATATATATATATATATATGGGGTACATATATATGATTGAGCTTTTGGAAATATCAAGGGCCATTGCAAAGACTCCACTTTTACACTACATGACCAATAGTGGGATTATTTAGGATACAACATTCTTAAGTTTAGCCTAGCTTCTTGAGTTTGTGTTAGCATGTGCTAAGTACTATGCCTCTCTAACTAGGGTGGTAAGAGATGTTATTGGGAATGTGATTGTGAGGTTGGATATTTAATATCTTAACTACTTTTTAAAGATTACAACCTCACCAAAAGTGATTGATATTTCAATGGAGACAACTTAGAAATAATGGGAGACTAAAATAGTAGAGTGTATTAAGATTATGAATACATATTACTTGAAGAAAATAAAATAACCTTCAAGTTTATCCAAGCACATTGTCATATCAGAATTTTTTCAAGAGATAGATAATATCATTCAGCTATTATGTAGAATCAATGGATAAAAGAATGCCAAATGGTTTTTACCCTAGATGTATGCTTATATTAGAAGCATTGATGTAACTAAAAGTTTTTCTAGGATTGGCTAGGCAATAATGATCAGTGACAACATGGATTAATAGTTGAAGAATGTATTGTAGATTTTTGATTTCAAGATGACTTCATATCTTGTATATACACAACCTCTAGTGGAACTTTCTGAAGGTTAAGGACCAATGATACACTATTAACAATACTTATATATGAATGTTATCCTTAATTGCTTATTGAAGAATACTATAAGAATTACATTTTAGTAAATGATGGTTTCTTCTATGAACTTATTTGAAAGTTAGAGACATATTTGAATCATAGGAGAGTATCAGATGAGGCATGGGGTGTAGTCTTACTATATGGCTACATTTTTATTCAATTTATTGATCTCTCATATCTTAGAGTAGGAGGTTTCTCGAGAACACCAATAAATCTACTAAAAATATCCAAGAAACACATGGATCCTTATGGAGATGAGAAAGCAATTAGCTGAGTTGCATGATTTATAGTCTAAGACTCACAATGTAGCCATTAATTTTCCTATTGTAATTAGTCACTATCATTTCCTAGCATTTATAAAGCTAGGAATGTATAGAAAGAAATGTATCACCATTACACATAGACACATTTTGATGTCAGGTCAAAGTTTGATTGTAGAGGAGTAATACAAAGTAATATTTCACTTGAGTATATGCATATTCCTACACTTGAATATTTATGAATGGATTGTAGGGATGAATTTGAAATAAGAAGTGATAATAATAGATTAATTATGGAGCAGATTCAAGCATTTGATTTAGCCTCTATTCCCAATGATATAGAAGATGATGGTATTATTATAAATGATACATTTCATGTAGTAGCAGGAGATATTTCTCCACTTCCATCAATCATTTTTGGAGATGATCATGATAAAACAATTTTAGATAGAACTTAAAATGTCTTGATAATGACTTATATCTGGATTCTTAACAAGGGGTATGACATGAAGGGATTAATAAGTGAGACCACCCATGTGGGATAGAAAATAAAGGAGATAGTTAAAGGAGAAAGTAACCATGCTCCCTTAAATAAATTGAATTTGAAGAAGAGTTTTGATGATACTTTTTTAGTAGTGAAAGATAAGGAACCAACTCAACCAATTATTTCCACTTTACCATTTGTCTCTTCTACCCCTATTACTTCTTTCATTCTAACTTCCACTTCCATCTACTCTATGTCCTATAACACCACCACCTCCTTCAAAATAACTACCTCATATGGAAAAAGAACCTAAAAAAGTAACTAATAAAGATGTGATCCTATCAAAATAATAAATATTAGATATGGAAAAGGAAAAAGAATTATCAAAGTTTGAAAAAGAAGTTACTAAAAAGATGGTAGATGAAGCGATAGATAAAGTAGAAAAAGAAATAGTATAGGATCAAGAGGAGACAAAGTTGAGGCTATAAAATAAAAATAAATTGAGAAAGAAAAGGATGTAGAAGTAGACGTAGAAAGAGACTCAACACAAAAAAATCAAGATGACACTCAGGCATAAGGAATCTCTTCACAAGAAGTTCCTTCACAAGATTTATCAATCAGAAATGAAAAATAATAAATGGGTACTCATTTAATCACATCCACTAGCATAGACTTCTTAGCTTGGTTGGCTTTGTAGGTAACTCTAAAATTGAAGGAAGTGATCAATCTTGAGGAGATAGATTTACAATCATTGAAAAGATTGGATAAAAGGGGAAAGAAACCCAAGCTAGAAAAATCACTTCAAAACTGATAATTAAATCTTCAGGATAGAAACTTGTAGAGATAGTAGTTCCCCCATAGGGAGATAATAAAGGAGAATTGAATGATGAGAATCCAACAATCATAAGGGTGTCTCTTGGGGAGGTTACTACTAAATGGTTAAAACAAGATACTTAAACTTTAATTGACACTCTCATTAGGAAGTTGGATGAAGAGAAAGTTGCTAAAGCTAAGTTGATGGAGCAAAATGATCAGTTGTGCCAAATAATTACAAAAGTCACAAAATCTACTCATCAACAAGTATTACATATAGAAGTAGTGATTTATTAACAAGTGATTACTGAAGTAGAAGGGACTGGGGATAAGGCTAAATCTATTTAAAAATGCATTGACAAAATGAAGCAAAAGTCTCAAAAATTCTTCCCACTCATTAAGGACACTCAAACTGATATTTTGAATAAAATAGCAAAAGTCAGAGCAATGAGACCTGAATTAGAAAATAAAAATGATTTTTCTAAACTTTAACAGGAAAGTCTTTAGGGAATAGTGAATTTAGATGAGAATTTTTTTATTGAGGAATAGATTACCCATTCTGTAAAGAAGATAAATCAAGAAGAATATCTCATATCCTTTTGTTTAATCATTTTACAAGACATAAGAGAAGAAATGAAAAAGTCAGAATAAGATGCACATACTACAAATACTAATATATAAGATTCTCTCTTTGGGCTCACAAGTATATGGTCAAGCAATGTCCTAAGAATAACCAATAGTTAGATGAATAGTTCATATAGAGGATGGACAAAGCCATGACTACTTTCACAAACAAATCTATCAAAGTGTTGATCAAGTGTTAGGAAAAATTCAAGAGACTTGGGTGAAGGATTGAGAAAAATAAATCTCATTACAAAAGGATTGAAAGATAGATGTTGATATTGGAAACAAAAAGATAGTAAATTACTAAATTAGATTATGCAACAATCTAATCAATGATATCCCAACACATCAAGTACAAAGAAAAATGCAAAAGTCAAGTTCACATAGTAGATTAATTTTGCCTTGAGTCTAATAAATTCTTATTCTTCTATTTTCTTGTATTTCTTCATAAGCACTCTAAAAATAACCTTGATTTTAGTAATAAATATGTAAAAGTAATATAATTTTATGATTTACTTGTAAAATTGAAATCACTTTGTAAATTTCAATGTCTTAAGTAACTCGAGTAGACCACCATTACTCAGAGTCATTTTGTAAAAGTGAATTAATTTATCTAAATTTGTGTTGTATGCAATGTATTTGTAATCAAAACAAATAAGGAGTTAAAAAAGAGCTACATGTCATTGATCATTGCATGCCACGAAGGAGAGATTTGAGGAAGCCATTATTCAATGGTTTCTAGTTTTAACGTAGAACATGTGGGTTGAGAAAGATGATTTCTATTAGAATTTTGTATCTTGAAATTGTATAAATAGATGAACAGGCCTATATGTAAAATGAGGATGATTTTTATTTTGTAATTGTACAAGTTGTTTAATAAATCAAAAATTTGAGTTTGAGATAATCATATTATTTTGTACAAATTTTGTCAATAAAGAATAAGAAAGAGAATTGTTTTCTAGAGAACTTTTCATCTGTGGAAATATTTTTATGATTATGATGAAGATAAATTGGTAATATTTGAGTTATATTTAAAGCTAAATTAATTTCAAAGTATTCTTGAGTATTTATTAGAAAAAGAATCACATACTATATGTTTATTTTCTTGCATATAAGCAATAAACTCTGCAAGTCTATTTATTATGATATGCACTTATGTTATTCTTTCTTATTCTAAAATGTAACAAGTTGATTCTTCCTTTTCTATGTATCCTAGATTCAAACTAATTTTCTAAAATTAAAAAAAAAAAAACTACTTAATTGATGCAATGTCTCTTTGTTATGGTTCATGAACAAAGTGATTAAAATCATACAAGCATTAAATCAACCTATACCTAATTTACATAGTCTTGAATAAATCTAAACAGAGAGTAACTAGAATTAGATAAACATAAGCTTACATGAGCTTCACCATTAAAAGAAGGGGATTTAATCCCATGAGTGCCTAGGTAGTTTTGACTCCATGAAAAATATCTATCCAATAGAACCTATCCAAGAACTTTAATGGACACGAAACATGAGTCTATACCTTCTTCCTTCATTCTTTTTCTTACTATGTCCAATGAAAATTTTGAATTCTATAACAACTTCTTAAAAAATAAGCATGTATGTTCACATTTTCTTTCTCATATCTCTAACAACCACCACTTAGAGTTACTTGGGAGAGTAAAATATAATATCCAAACACTTACTTAGGCATAACAATCCATTCTAGGTACTTCTGATCAACATATTTAACATCAGGGCCTTATTAGGGTTTTGAGAGGGTTAAACCTATCTTGAATGTTAAAAATAATTCATACATAATATCCCCTCTATTAAAAAAATAATGCATGTAATTTTGATCTAGTACCCTTCACCATACAACATGAACTACTTAGGTTCCCATTCAAAGGTTTGATGAGCTAATGAGTACAAGAAAAATCTTTTTTAGGTTGAGAACCCTTCATTCTGAGCACTTGAGAAACCTCCAAATAACTTTTCATGCATTGTCCTTCAAACTAGAACCTCAAAAGTCATGCACATGATTAAAAAAATTTAATCAACTTTTTCAATTCTCACCTTCTTATAATTTCCTTGAAAATTGATCCCAAAACCCCATTATTCTACATAGTGTCTCTCTACACCATAGTCTTCATACCTTATTAAGCCTTAAACTAAACTTCATTCCTATATCTATGATCTCAACACCTCACTATCATGATGTACAACCTCTATCATGCTTTAAAACTACCATAAATCCTTCACATTCCTTGATAATAGATCATGATATCTCATTAGGTAGGGAAGGATCTAGGCTTGGTCTAGTTACAAACTTGGACTAAGGTCTTACCCCTGTAGGCTCACTTTGAAAGTCTCCTTAATGCCTCTACACCTTACTCACATTCCTTACATGATCTTCAAAAAATGTCAAACCTTTGCACATACATCTTCATTGTCACCATGCACATGCCTATTCATGACATGACAATTCTTGTTATGCTCTATACCTTCCATGTTTGACCTATACCAATGCTTTGAGACATTGGTTGTCCTCAAATTATCTCTTTCAAGAATTACTTGGTCATATCACAGAATTTAAATATGTAATTGATCACCTTGTTGCATTTCACATTTCTAGCAAAACTCTTTTCTCTTATTACCACATACTTTTCCCTCATGGTAACACTCATGGCAACACTCTTTCTTTCATGAATAACCTCACTCATGATAATTCTTCCATGCACCTAATCACTGCCAACTGTACTCTACCAACTATCTCTATTCACCTTTGACATCCACCTTATTCAAGATGCATATTCATAAGATGATCCTTGATATCAATATTTATCATTAATTAATAGATAAGAAAATGTTAAATATTTTCACCTTATCATATCATGCACATACTTCAATGATCACTCACCATGAACCTTTACTAGATGCACCTTGACATCAATGACATCAACCTTGAAAACAATGACATCACTTATCAATAGTAGGTGTTGTTTGGTGAATATTTTTTCACTAATAAAATGGTACTTTCAACCATAGTATGATGAGATAAAATCTCTCCTTGAGGAAAGGGGAGCCTCCCTTCTTATTGCTAACTAAAATAAGTAATTATTTACACTTATTTACATTAATTTCATCAAAGTGGGTGTTATCATATCATCCAATTCTCTTTTCTTAGAGTTTATGTTCACTTCCAAACTTATACTATAAGTCCTTCTATTCCTTACAATGTAATATGAAAACATAAATTTAATTATTGGAGCAATAATAATTGATATTTATATTAGTTAAAAATAAGAATAACTAGAATAATACAAAAAATGTAACATGAATAGGTAGAACAAAGTGCAACCCAAAGTCTCCACATTATTTCTAATAAATATTAAGTCATAAAATAAAATAACTTGTGACCCAAAGTCTCCATAGTACGTCACTTCCAATAATGAACACAAACCTAGTAATGATATTGTACCTCAAAAGACTTAAAAATCAGCTTCTTAGCACCTTCCAATTTATATAAATTCATACCATAATCCAATCAAAAAAACAATAAAATGTAATGGAAAAGACATAATAAAATTTACAATACACCACAAGTTTGTTCCAATATAAAGATTTAAATATCACTTGATTTTCTTATATTGATGGAATTCAATATTTACAATTTGAATACAAAGTTTCAAAAATTGCTTCTCAATTCAACAATGTTTCTCTTCTATAGCCTTGGTGATCATGAATTTATAAAATATCATCCTCTTATTTATAGAGAGGAGCTATGAAAAAAATAGGGAAAACATAACTACTTTGACTTATTCTTGACACAGTCCAATTTTACTTAAGATGGTGTACTTTTCTTATGTGTAAATTACACACAACAAAACTACATAAGGGAAACTATGAAAATAAACTAAGTGTTCATAGACAGAAGAATTTATTCCTTTTTATAATTCTCTAGATATTATTCATATATTTTTATGGCTGCTTTAACGTCATTGCTATCTGGTCTGGATGTATTTCTAGAGATGGTGAGGACTTTTGTAATAGAGTCCGCTATGTTGACTGGCAGGTCCTTGTTATTATCCAAAATTCTTTGTAATTTATCTATTATTACTTCAAATGCAATCAGATTATTGTTGAAGTCTAACATGAATATTCTTATCTCAAATTTTGTATGAACTAAAGAAGTGAACTCTTGAACAACTATTTCAGTGAGAAGGATTTTTTGAGAGTCATCTTTTACTTGGCAATGAAACTATCTAATCTTATCTATAAGGTCTAGCCCCTTATCAATGAACATGTCTTGGGATTACTTAATATCCTTAATTATATTATGGAATAATTATTTATTATTAATATTCATTGCTTCTCTATATTCTATAAATGTCTTCCTGTTAGGAATCACTTTTTGCTCAACCAAAAATTCCAACTTGAACTAGCACAACTAGGTGTATGTGTGAATATCATTATCTATTAATCTAAAGTCTTGAGAGAGTGTATTGAGTGTTTGATACATTTATGTTTTTAATTCACTCAAGTTATTAAAAATTTCAATGGAAAAATGTAACCATTGAGTACCTTGCTTTAATAGTCTCTCTATATAGGCACTAACTACCCAACCTTGTGACCCAATATTTTCTACCTATTGAATTGATTTTTTAGTGACCTTGCTCCAAAAAAGCTCTATTATCTCAAAACATTGAGTGATATTTATTAGAATTGAGGTTAGTTATTCTAATTATGCTTTGAGTTAATCTTTTATCACCTTATTCTTGTCATATCTCTTACGTAAGGATGCCATCACTACTTACAGATTTATCAGATGCTTGGATATATTCAAAGATTTTACCTTCTAGAAGAACCAAAACTTTGGCATACTTGTTACCAGAATAAAAAATCACTCTTGATATTATCTTAGCCTTTTTTTTGTCTTTGTCTTTACTGGTACAAGTTTTTTGAAGTCAAAATCATCTAGCAATATAACTTGTTTTTTCCTCTTGGGTGTTTGGGACATTAGCCAAGGGGGAAGGGTTGATGAATATTCTTATGCAGATGATGTCAAGGATTATAATGTTGGGGGAAGATAAATTATTTTTGAGGTGAGTGGAATGGAGGTATACAATAATAGAATGGATACTGATGGAATGGTGATTATGATAGGTGGAGTTTGGGTTGGTATGGTAAAAACTTTGGTTCACATTGCCATGTTTGACATAGAAACGAATGGGACTTGAGTTTTCAACTTGGAATATGAGGTAGACATGAAATTATCAATGTATTTTTTGGTAAAATATAGTTTGGTGGGTGATTCTAATGACTATTAAGGACTAGGAAAATTAAAAATAGAGTCAAATACCTAGTCTAATGTGCTATGAGAAGGAACTTGGAAAAGCATGGAACTAGTGGGTGAAGGAGGGGATGAAAGAATAGTGTGAAGAGGAACTATAAGATTAATTGATGTATTAGGAGTGATAGGGGTGAGAGTCAAAGACACTACTTGAGAGACCTCTATTTGAGAAGTCACTAGCTGCACTAATGCTTCACTTGTGGTAGGATTTTCTTCTACACTTGCTTGAACATTTTTATCTATATCAGTGTCCTTTCCCTTACGTTTACCTTTGATTTTGAATTAAAAAAATCATATTTTATGTATAATTGGGGGAATCTTATTTATTCTTTATCCTTATCTCTTTCCACTTTTTAGAAGTCTCTTCATCATACTCTTCCTCTGAGCTAGTCTTAAATGGATTCAATCTAATATCCTTACCTTCCAACCAGGCATTAACTTTTGTAAGAATGAGTTAGAAGCAGTATCTTAAGGAAGTATATTCATTTATTGACCATTGGATTGGGGGAGGAGGAATATAATCAATCTAATTACTCTCATAAATAGGGTCCAATGTGTTCCCATCATCTTTCATTCATTTTGGAATATCAACCAGTTTGAAATTAATAATTTGATCTACATTGAGATAGATATAGTCAAGATTTCTCACATCTTCTATTCTACACTTAGCCCAGATATTCTCTATTCTATGTAGGTGAGTGTAATTACCTTTGATATCTTTTGTCATCTTCTTTTAGTCAAAGTTTTCCCTACTCCTAAACCTTTTAAGAGTAATCCATTGTAATTCAATTTCCATTATCTTGGCCTTTGGAGTGGTAGTCATTGTATACCATCCAATGCTACTTGGAAACTTGAAAATAGGCTTATGTACATCAGATTATTTCTTGCGCATGCTCATAATCTACTAACACATCTCCATTAGGATCAACTTGTCACTTAGATATTTAGGAAGCATATGTGTTTATTCATTGAACCCTCCTAATTTGATGTAGGTAAAGGTTCATAATTTTAATAATATATATCTAACCTTATTCACTTGTGCCCATGCTACATCTAAAACTCTCTTATTTTCAAGGTCTTTCTCAAAAATACAAATGTACATGTAAAATAAATCATCATTGACCCTTATATAATATTTCAATCTCTCCTTTAAATTCAATTATGGATAGTACTCATACATAGGAACCTACCTTCTATCGCCATTGTAGTTAAACATGAAAAATATTTCATGCTAGATACAACATATACTTGATAAGAGGTCATGAATAACTTGAGATAATAAGTCACCTCAGAGAGTTGGTGACATATGGCATCACTGATCTATTTTCCCTAGAATATCTTCTACTTACCCCTCTTGATAACCCAGATGTAATGATACATCCACACTTGATAAGTGTTTGATGTGAGCATCCCCTTAACTCTACTCATAAGAGTGATTAAATCTCCCACTTCTAAGAATTCACTATGATAAATATTTTTGGGCCATCTAATAATGGAGTGCTGAGGAGTCCTTAGCTGGTGGGAGTTGATGTGCCTTTTGCATTTATCAAAATTCTTACCATAATGTTCCTAGGTTGAGTTTAAGGAAATGTATGAATATTATTCTATGTTAGGGAGATGAAATATCTTGTTAAAATAATCCTCATCAAGTTAAATGACAACCTTACCATATACATCCTTAACCATTCTAGTTTGCTTTTCAAAATGGGCAACAATTATTAAGACAAACTCTGAATCATGTGAAAAAATTGGGAATGTTGCCACCAAGTGAATTCTTCTATTCAGAACTACTTGTATGTGAGATAAAATGGGGTCCTTGTTTAGCCTTTGTAATAATTCTATCATATCTACATGACTAATTTATGTATCCCTGATGTGGTCCACATTTAATTCGATCATGGATGAATGAAGCACACCTTGAAATTTTTACTTCATGGCTTTATTAGTAAGAAAAACTTCCATCATTGATCAAGTGACTACAAGAGAGAATTCAAATCCTCTAGAGTTAGAATTTTTCATCTAATATAAATATATGGTGGAGTGGACAAAATCTACATCACTACATGGGGTAGTAAATCACTATGTATAGTTTAGATAATTTTCTCTTAACTACACCATGGGGTTTGAATAGTTTGGGTGTAGTCTAAAGAAAATTATCTAAACTACATCTAAGGTAGGTCTCTTCTGTGCAACCTAAATAAAATTCTCTAGATGACAGGAGTTAGTGAAATTTTAGGTTTGGGTGTAGGTTAAAGAATTTTATTTGGCATACACCATATTTAGGTATAAATTTAAGGTTTGGGTGTAGGCCACAAACTTTTCTCTATCTTATACCATTACATAGGGACTAGGTACACTTCAAATAATTTTATCTGAAGTGCATTGATAAGGATGGTGCACAGGGTTGATGTCAAGATGTACCTCAAAGAAAATTCTCTAGAGCACACCCTCAAAGGAAAACCATGTTTCTCTAAGAATTTTCTCTGAGGTACATAGTTACTTGAGGTAGGGTTTGAGGAATAAAACCTAGGTTTTAAGTGAAATGGTGAAGGGTTTTTAGACTTTCATAACACATGGGGTTATTATACCAATGTGAAGGTATTTTGAAAACATGATGTAACAAGAAGGAAAAACATGCGACATGGGTTTGGAAGCATGATGCAATGGATGTAAAGATAAAATGAAATGATAGTGAATAAAACATAAGTCAAAAGAATAGAAGAAAACCTAGGAGGAAAAAATAACAAAAAAATAACTCACCTAAAAACTATAATGGAAGATGAAACCCTTAGGTGAGTAGAAGTAAATGAACATGGTAATGGAGAATGAGGAGGTGAAAATAAGCTCAAAAATGATGAATGGAAGGATAAAAACAAATGGTAAAAAATAAATCTACACTATGTTAATAAATAAGCATGGTAATTAATGCATATTAATTATTACATAGGTGGTGGGCTTTCCTATAGGGGCGTAGAATTTATATAGTCCTACATGTGTAGTGGTGGAGGAATTATTTTCTCTTGAACATTAGGATGCAGTCTAGATAAAATTCACTAGCCTATAAGATTTCAAGCTTGGGGTAGTCTAGAGAAAATTGTTCAAACTAAATGGGGTGAAAAACTATCGAAAAGATTAATTTTTTAGGGTAGAAATCACACATTAGGGTAATTTATTTGCCTCTTTTTACATGTTTATAGCTCATGGGATACTAAATGAATAATTTCCATAGGGGTTATCCCATGAATTGATCCTATAAGATTCAAGGATAACAACTACCTCTGACTAGGGAATTTCCTTTAGGCATTCTTTGAAATTCTTGAAGGAAAGAGAATCCCTGAACTCTAAGTGCCTTTTTCCATTGGGCCATAGAGTCAAGTGACATACAAGACTAAAAATAAAACAAAAAGACTATATAGATATATATAAAATGTACAAACTTGTTTAGAACCTCACTGAGTGAAAATCTTTAGATGTTGTCCATTGTATGGCAGTGTAATGGTGTTCCATCTTGGTATGCCAAAAGCAAACTGTGCTCTCCAAAAATTTGATGAATAAGGAAAGGACCCCTCCACAAGTAATCAAAATTTCCATGAATTCCTTTTGACTCTCTTCTCTTATCCTACAAAAGAACTAGATCCTCAATTTGGAAATCTCATGGCTTGAATTTCTTGTCAAAAAGCTTCTTGACTTGGCTTTGATATTCAAAAATGTAGTCCACCACCTTTGTAAATTTCTCCTCTAATTTAATAATTAACATAACATTATTTTCTACGAAACTTTCAAATGTTTCATCCTCAATTGTTTTAGCTAATATGAGAGTGGAAAACTCCAATACAATGGGTATTTTTGCATTCAAACCATAAATAGGTTGGAAGTGGGACATAACAATCACTCACTTAAGATTGATGTGATAAACCCAAAATGCATCATAAAATGCCTTGTGTCAAGATCTTTAATTTTCTTCTACCATCTTCTTGATGATAGTGACCATGTTCTTGTTACTCAACTCAGCCTGACCATTTCCTTGAGGGAAATAGTTTGAGGAGTGTGATAGAATTATCTCATATCCAAAATATAACTTAGTTATCTCCTAGGATAATAAAACAAGCAACATTTTTAGTTACTATTTTGTTAGGTACTCCAAACCTTATGATGATGTTTTCTTTGAGGAAGTTGCAATAACCTCAAAAGTGGCATGTTTGGCTAGGATGGCCTCCACCCACTTGGTGAAGTAATTAGTAGCTATGAGAATGAAATTGTGACCTACACTTGATAATGGGTTCACTACACCAATGAATTTAGTACCCCATTGTTAGAAAGGTTCTTCAATAACTACTAGCTTGAGGGGTAGGGTTTTAAACTTGGGTTTTCCCATTAATTGTTGGCACTTCTTGCATTTACGTACCCACATGTATGCATCCTTAAAATGTGTTGGCCATTATTATCTTACCTAAAAAATATTATGACCTATGATCAAAGATGATAAATGTCCTCCACATGCTAAGTTATGAAAGGATTCCAATAATTTACCTTGTTGTGCCTTTTCTACACATCACAAAAAAAATCCATGAATGCTTTGCTTATACAAACTATTGTCTCAAAGAATGAAGTTCATAGATTTTAGCTTGATTGTCGTCTTCTCTTTATATAAAAATGCTTTGGATATTCTCCATGCATGAGGAAATGAGCAATGTTAGAGTACACTCATTCATTTGCTTACAAATAAGACCATGAAAAGCTCTTCCTCTATATCTCCTTCATTATTGGATACCTCTTCTAGTTTTTTTTCTACAATGAGATGACACAAACCTTTTCCATGCACTAGCATCATAGGTTTAATTTCCATACCATATTATTATATATTATCAATCCAATTACCTCTTTTGCTTCCAAATTCTTGCTGAGTCAAGATGGACTTGACTACAGAATCTGATACCAATGTGATGGTGTGAAAGTTGAAGATGTAATACCTGAAATGCTTAACCACTTTTACCAAATCATAAGCATGTTTCTCCATGGGTGATTACTTGAGATTTTGAGCCTTTAGAGTGTAGCTCATGAAATCTATAGGATATTCAATCCCTTCTTCTTTTATCTACACCAAGATGATAGATAGAGTATGCTCGAAAGCATAATTGTACATGACGAAGTTCTTGGTATAGTCAAGTTAGAATAAAATGGGAGCATGAGTAATTTATTCCTTTATTTCATTAAATGTATCTCTCCCTTCTACATTCCAATGAAAAATTGATTTACCTTTCATCATATCCATAATATTATGTGTCTTTTCAACAAAATTAGGTACAAATCTTTACAAATAATTAACTTTCCCAAAGAAGGAATGCACTCCTTTATTACTTGATAGTAAATTAAGAGTCTAGATTGACCCATTGAGGATAAATCTTGATTCCTTCCTTGGCCATAATGTGTCCAAGGATCTTACCTTTAGTAACCCCAAAAATGGATTTCTTGGGATTGAAGGATATCCCATGTTGATGGCACCTTTAAAGTACTTAATGTAAATGATCACAATAATCTTGAAACTTATTTGAGAAAATATTTAAATCATCAAGATATAATACAATTAACTTACCCATAACATTGAAAAAATCTAGGTCCATAGCCCTTTGAAAGGTAGCACCAGCATTGATCAACCCAAATGGCATTCTATGATATGCAAAGGTGACCCATGGAGTAGTGAAGGCCATCTTATGTTGATCTTCATCATGAACCTCTACTTGATTGTACCCTAAGAAGCCATCTAGCATAGACAACATCTTTGAACCCATTACTATTTGTAATACTTGAGCCATTATCGGTAGTGGGTAATTATCTTTAAGTGATGATTGGTTCTCATTATGAAAGTCAACATAGATGTAGACTTATCTATTTTTTTCCTCATAGGAACAATATTAGCTATCCAAATTGAGTGATGTATATGAAATATTATCCTATCATTAATCATATTTTGGATCTTGACAAGGATGGTACCTAATATTTTTGGGTTATACTATCATTATTTCTACTTATGAGGCTAAGACCTAGATTTGAGAGGAATATCATGCTATACTTATTTGGGTTTAAAAGATTTAAAATCAGCATATTAATATGTTATTACATCAATGTACTATCATAGGAGTGTCACCAACTTGTTTCTTTCCTCTAATAAGCAACATTTCCAAATATTTCTCATTTTGGGATCATCCTCTATTCCTAGATTGACTTGCTTAATTTTTACTAATGAATTTGATTTAAAATGTTGACATTTGATAAAGTGATCATGTTTATCAAATATTATCTCTATTGAAACCAATCCTTTGGGAATCATATTCCTTTTCAACTACAAAATATCTTCACCAATTTCCTCATTTATCTCAGAGATTTATTCTTGAGGAGTAGAGTCACTCCCCTCAAAGTATAACTCACTAAAATTTTCTTCCTTTTCCAAGCAGGTGATGACTTGCTCATCATTGTTAAAAACTTTCCAATGATTGACATTATCAAGAACACTAGGTTAGAAGACCAAATCAATGGTATACTTGTTTCCTTGAAAATCCTTATGAGGAATTAAGAGAGTGGCTAAAATAACCAATGAATCTACCTTATCATTGTATTCTCTTAGAACTGTTGATACATTAAAAGCATAAAAATATTTCATGTAATCCCAAACATGATTGTGGTAATGCCTTAGCCTTTAATTTTTTATTATATAAAAAATCTTGACTTGACATATGACTAACTAGACATCACCTTGAGCATGAAGATTTGTAATTCCTTTATTTTGTGCAACCTAAATCCCTAACAACAAGGATTCATACTTAGTAGTATTGTTAGTGTTATCAAACTATAACTTGAAATAAAAAG
The DNA here is from genome assembly GCA_037957365.1 of Torreya grandis. Lineage (NCBI taxonomy): Eukaryota > Viridiplantae > Streptophyta > Pinopsida > Cupressales > Taxaceae > Torreya > Torreya grandis. The sequence continues at coordinate 137,252 of JARHVA010008722.1, forward strand.
GGAAGATATTTCATTTTAGAGATATGGGACTATCCTAGCTCTAGATCTAGTTGAATAACAACTGTCATCAAATTTTAAATTCTCAACATCATTTGAAATTTCTAATTTGATAGTCTCAAAATATAAAATATCTTGATCTAAAGAGGATGATTCATGTATTTCTTAACCTTCATCTGAAATATCATCTGATGATACTAGATTTTTGTCTGTGATCAAGAAATAATTACCCATTCTAGAGGTTTCAAAGAGAATCTAGGTTTTTGGATCCTTAGTCCTTGTCACATTATACTTCACTTGTTGCTATAGATGAAGTTTTCAAATAAAACCTTTGATAGGTATTCTATCTTTGGACTAATCCATGTTTATTTCACCACTAATATATTTTCAAAAGTTACATCCCAACAAAACTCTATATGAGGTAGGAACATTGGATATAAGAACCATCATCTTTATCTCTTTCTCCAAAAAAGCATCAAATGAGAATTGTGCATCTTTGATTTGTCCTATGAGTTGTACTTGCTTAGTTTCCATTAAAAATAAATGGCCAAATGTCTTTGTTAAGGTTAACCGCAAGATAGTAGCTACTTTGGTTGGCATCACATTATTGGAAGCTCCCAAATCAATGACATAATTACTGAGCTTGTAACCATTGAAAAATAAGGAAATATAAAAAGGTTATTTTTTTTGGAGTTGGATGAAGGAATTACAACCAAGTTATTTTGTTTAGGATTTGGTTTAGGGTCAACTGGTGCACTCTTAAATGAGGTATAATCGAAATTGGTTCCTTTTGTTTTAACAAACTTTGATAACCTTTCAAATTGATTAGGATTATATTGGAGGTATTTAACCTTAGAGATTTATATTTTTGTCTTCCTAGCATGGTCTATGATATCAAAATCTAGATATAAGGAAGTCGATGAAGATGAGGTATTTTAATTTTTAGGTTTTTTGGGCACTAGGTCTAGATGTAGAAGGAGAAGAAGTAGAATAATGAGGCATACTTACTTGTTTATCCATCACTGTATATTTTGGTTAAACGGGTAAAGGAGTTCCTATTTTGGCAATCATAATATCCTTACATGGTTCAAACTTTGACTTAGATTTATCAACCTTCTATTGTTTATTTAGTTGATTTTGTGAATGGGTGAAGATGGAAAAATACTCACCATGCATATCTTCCTCTTATTCATCTTCTTATTCTTCAAAGTTTAGAAAATTGATATCAGAGACACCATATTCTCCTTCTTCATCTCCTGTGAAGGGATTAACATCATCTTATAGAACATATTCTAGCTCTGAAACATCATCATTTTTAGGTTCCAACCAGTTAATTGTTGCATTATCTGGTGGTGCTTTCAATGCAAGCCTTGCTTGTGGTGGAGGAAGCTTATTATGATTTTGATTTTTCATAGTATTTTTGGAGTAATTAGAAGCATTTGTGTATGTTCTTATTAGATTATCCTTGTATGAATAAAAGGACATACCTTGGGATATTTACATCTTGAGTGATAAAATTCATTTGCTAGCTTCTACACCATAGGATTTGTGGTGCTAGTTTAAGTTAAAGTTGATGAGGACTACCCTTTAGACTTGATTGAATTATTTCTCACCTTTAGGACCAAGATAAAATCATCTTCTAATTCAATGGCTAAGTTTTAAGCATCATCAAGATTAGTTGGGGTTTCTCTTTTCACTAACCTTTAGTAATTGAGAATTGATGAAAAATCATTTCAAGTTCTTAGGTGTGGGTTGAGAAACCATTGGGATCTTGTTCCTCAGCTTATTAAAATTTTCCATGAACTCCCACCTAGGCTCATGTGTTTCTTTCTTAATTTGTCTAAGTTGAGAAAATAAGGTATGAACATCTTCTATCAGCTTGAACCTTGCCTCAAAATTAGCCCTAAGTGTTGTTCCTATTGCAATATGGTAAAACCAATCAACAACAACACCTTGGAGAGTTTCTATGATCAATCTTATAGAAACATATCTGTATTCCACTCTAAGAACCCTACATGTAATGTATAATGCAGTAATATATTCATCCAGATATTACTTTCCATCACCATAGAACTTGGGGAATTTTTTCATTAACTATGAGGTAGTTCATGTGATGGTGTTGTCAAGTTCAACAAACCAAAAGTGGTTCCCCATGGACCTTGAGAATCCATTCTATGTGGATTGTATGGAGCAAAAAAAATCATTAAAATTTGAAAATAGGAAAATCCTTATGAATGTTAAAAGCTTACCCTAGTATAAGAGATCTTATATTGGTAGGAGGAAAACTTCTTGTATGTTGAAGAGGTGATCGTGTACATGTTAGCAAAAGATATAATTTATGCTCTTCCAATAACTCAAATGTGGGATCATTGTGTCCTACTACCCTTATGATAATAGTGTAACTTTGTTCTACCAAATTGTGGACTTATTAAAAAAAGAAAAAAGAAAAATCAAAACAATTATGAACAATAAGGTGTTGGTCCTATTTCAACCAAAAGAGTGTATCTCTCATTTGTGTGTTTGTTTCCCTAATGGAGTCACCAAAAACTATTGGATGAATATTTATTCACTAAAAAAATGGTAAAATAATGGTACTTTAAACCATAGTGTGATGAGATAAAATATCTCCTCGAGGAAAGGGGAGGCTCCCTTCTTATTACTAATTAAAATAGCAAATAATTATTTACACTAATTTACACTAATTTCATCAAAGTGCATGTTATAATATCATCCAATTCTCTTTTTTTAGAATTGATGTTCACTTGAAAACTTATATTATAATTCCTTTCATTCCTTATAATGTATTATGAAAACATAAAATTACTTGTTAGATCAATAATAATTGATATTCAAATTAGTTAGATGTAAGAATAACTAGAATAATATTAGCGATGTAACATGAATAGGTAGAACAAAGTGAAGCCCAAAGTCTCAATCTTATTTCCAATAAATAATAAATCACCAAATAAAATAACTTTAAGCCCAAAGTCTCCATAGTAAGTTACTTCCAATAATGATAATAAACCTAGTAATGATATTGTAGCTCAAAAGACTCCAAAACCAACTTCTTGGTACCTTCTAATTTATAGAAACTCATACCACAATCCAATCAAAAGCACAATAAAATGTAATTTAAAATGTGTAAGAACATTTTCAATACACCACAAGTTTATTCCAACACAAAGATTGAACTGAAAGATCACTTGATTTTCTTATATTGATGGAATTCAAGATTTATAATTTGAATATAATGTTTCAAAAATTGCTTCTCAATTTAGTAGCATTTCTTTTTTATATCCTTGGTGATCATGCATTTAAAAAATATTATCCTCTTATTTATAGAGAGGAGATATAAACAAAAATAGGGAAAAAATAACTGCTTTAACTTATTCTTGACAAAGTCTAATTTTACTTAGGATTATTTACTTTTCCTATGTATAAATTACACATAATAAAACTACATAAGGGAAACTATGAAAATAAACTAAGTGTCCATAGACATAGTAAATTATTCCTTTTTATTCTTATATAGATATGTTTTGTGTCTTTTTAGGGCTGCTTGAACATAATTTTTATCTAGCCCAGTTGTATTTTTAGAGATGCTAAGGACTCTTGTAATGAAGTCCACTTTGTTAACTAGTAGGTCCTTATTCTTATCCAAAATTCTTTGCAATTTATCCATTATTACTTGGAATTCAACTATATTGTCAATGGATTCCAATGTGAATGTTCTTATCTCAACTTTTGTGTGAACCAAGGAAGTGAACTCTTGAACAATTGTTTCAGTAGAAAGGATTTTTTGAGAGTTATCTTGTACCTGGAAAGGAAATTCTCTAATATTTTCTATAAGGTCTATCCCCTTATCAGTTCACATGTCTTGGGATTCCTCAATATCCTTAATTAGATTCTATAGGACTTCTATTTTATTCTTCATTGTCTCTTTATATTCTATAAATGTCTTCTTTTTTTACTCAAACAAAAGTTCTAACTTGAACTAGCATAGCTGGGTCCATGTGTGAATATCATTATCTATCAACTACAATTCTTGAGAGAGTGTGTTAAGTTTTTACTTCACCAAATTTATTCAAAATTTCAATGGTAAGACATAATCATTAAACACATTACATTAATAGTCTCTCTATCTAGGCACAGACTACCCAACCTTATGACCTAATATTTTCTACCTATTGAATTGATTTTTCATTAGCCTCACTCCCAATAGCCTATATTGGCTCAAAAGATTGAGTGATCTTTAATAGAACTAAGATAAATTATTCTACTTATACTTTGAGTTCATCCTTTATCATATTATCCTTGTCATATATCTCAAACAAGGATGTCATCACTACCTATTGATCTTCTTTTGCACTTTCATGCATTTGTTTACCAAGATTTATCCATCATATCGCATAGTTGGATGCCTTGATATCTATAATGCTTTTACCTTATTGAGGAACTATAACTTTGGCATACTTAGTACCAAAATCCAAAATAACTATTGATATTGTCTTGGCCTATTGTTTTTATCTTTGGCTTTACTAGCATAAGTTGACTGAAGTCAAAATCATCTAGCGATATAGCTTGTTTCTTCTTCTTGGGTGTTTGGGACATTATCCAAGGGGAAATGGTTGATGAATCTTCTTGTGTAGCTGATGTCAAGGATTTTGATGTTGTGGGAAGATCAATGGTTTATCATATGAGTGAAATGTAATTTATAATAGAGGTATCTAGTAATGGAATGGATACTAAGGGAATGGTGGTTATGATAGGTGGATTTTGGGTTGGTATGGTGGAAACTTTGGTTCCCATTGGCATGTTTGACATAGGAATGGATGGGACTTGAGTTTCTAACTTGGAAGATGAGGTAGAAATGAACATATCAATGCATTATTAGGTAAAATATAGGTTGGTGGGGGATTCTAATGACTTTGAAGGACTAGCTAAATTATAAAGGGATTAAAATACATGTTCCAATGTGTAATGAGAAGAAACATGAAAAAGTGTGGCACTAGTGGGTGAAGGAGGGGATGAAAGAACAATGTGAAAAGGCACCATAGGAGTAATTGATATAGTAGGAGTGATAGGGGAGAGTGGAAGACACTACATGAGAGACCCCTATTTGATAAGTCACTAGCTACACTAATGCTTCACTTGTGGTAGGATTTTATTCTACACTTGCTTGAACATTTTTCTCTATATCAGTGTCTTTGCCCTTACCTTTACCTTTGATTTTGAAAACAAAATTTACCTTCTATGTAGATGTGGTGAAATCTTCTTTACTCTTTGTCCTTAGCTCTTCCTACTTTTTAGAAGTCTCTTCATCATACTCTTCCTCTGAGCCAATCTTGAATGGCTTCAATCTGATATCCTTCCCTTCTAACTAGGCATTAGTTTTTACAATAATTTGTTGGAATCTATTTCTTATGGAAGTAGATTCCTTTATTAACCATTGGATTATGGGAAGAGGAGTAGAAATAATATGATTGCTCTCATAAAGAGGGTCTAATGTTTTCCTATCATCTTTCATTCTTTCTAGAATATCAACTAGTTTCAAATTAACAATTTGATCTACAATGAGATGGTTATAGTCAAGCTTTCTCACATCTTCTTTTGTTCTACACTTATCCCGAATATCCTCTATTCTATGCACATGAGAGTAATTCTCATTTAGTTTTTATTTCATCTTCCTATAGTCAAAGTCTTACCTTCTTTTGAGCCTTTTGAGAGTAATCTATTATAATTCAATTCCCATTATCTTGGCCTTTGGAGTGGTAGTCAATATATATTGGCCAATGTTGATTGAAAACATGAAACCAAGATTATGTACATCTAATTATTTATTTTGCATTATCATCATCTAGCAAAACATCTCCATTATGATCATCTTATTACTTGGATATTTGGGTCATATATGTGGTTGTTAATCTAACCCTCCAAATTGATGTAGGTAAAGGATGGGAATTGTAAGAATATACATCCACTCTTGAAAATGTTTGATGTGGGAAGTCCCTTAAATTTTCTCAAAAGAGTGATTAAATGTCCCACTTATTCTAATAGTTCACTATGATAAAAGTTTTTGGGCCACCTAGCATTAGAGTGCTGAGGAGTCTCGAGCCAGTGGGATTTGATGTGCCTCCTACATGTTTTAGAATTTTTATCATAATGTTCCTAGGCTAAGTTTACAAAAATGTCTAAATATTATTATATGTCAAGGAGATGAAATATCTTATCAAAATACTCCTCATCAAGCCAAATGACAAACTTACCATCTGCATCCTTAACCATTCTAGTTTTCTTATCAAAATGGGTAGCAACTATTAAGACAAACTCTAAATTTGGGTTAGAAACCAAGAATGTTATTGCAAAGTGAATTATACTATTTAGGAATTCTTGCATGTGAGGTGTAATGGGGTACTTGTTTAGCCTCTATAAGAATTCTATCATATCTATGTGATCAATTTTTGTATCTCCATTTTGGTTCACATTTGATTCGATTGTGGATGAAGGAATCACACCTTGAAATTTGTACTTCATGGCTTTCTTAGTAGGATAAACTTCCAGCATTGATCAAATAACTACAAGAGAGAATTCTAATCCTCTAGACTTAGCATTTTTTATCTAATAGGAAGATATGCAGGAGTAGAGAAAATGTGCATCACTGCATGGGGTAGTAAATAACTTCATGTAGTTTGGAGAATTTTCTTTGAAATACACCATATGTTTTGAATGGTTTGGGTGTAGTCAATTGAAAATTCTTTGAGATACACCTGAAGTAGGTCTCTTCTATGTAATCTAGAGAAAATTCTCTATATGACATGAGTTAGTGAAATTTTAAGTTTGGTATAGGTCAGAGAATTTTATCCAACCTACACCATATTCAAGTATAAATTTAAGGTTTAGGTGTAGCATATAGAATTTTCTCTAGCCTACACCATTACATAGGGACTGAGTGCACTTTGAATAATTTTATCTAAAGTAAATTGATAGGGATGGTGTGTAGGGCTAATGCCAATATGTACCTTAGAGAAAATTATCTAGAGCATACCCTTGAATGAAAATTGTGTTGCTCAAATAATTTTCTCTAAGGTAAATAGTTACTAAACGTAGGGTTTGAGGAATAAAACCTAGGTTTTAAGCAAAATGGTGAAGGGTTTTTAGACCTACACAACACATGGGGTTACTATACCAACATGAAGGTGTTTTGTAAAAATGATGCAATAGGATGCAAACCATTTGACAGGGTTTGGAAGCATGATGAAAGGGATGCAAAGATAAATCAAAATTATAGTGAATAAAACATAAGGCAAAATAATGGAAGAAAACCTAGGAGGAAGAAATAACAAAAACATAACTCCCCTAAAAACTGTAATGGAAGATGAAATATGTGGGTGGGTAGAAGCAAATGAACATGGTAATAGAGAATGAGCAGGTGCAAATGAGCTTGAAAATGGTGAAGGGAAGGATAAGAACAAATGGTGAAAAATAAATTTACATAGGGTTAATATATAAGAATGGTAATTAATTCATATTAATTACTATGTAGGTAGTGGGCCCACTTGTAAGGGTGGAGAATTTCTATAGTCCTCCATGTGTAGTGGTGGAGAAATGATCTATTCTTGCACATTGGGGTGGAGTCTAGATAAAATTCTCTGGCCTAAAATATTTCAAGCTTGTTTTAGTCTGAAAAAAATTCCCAAGACTGCATGGGGTGAAAAAATCTCAAAAAGACTAACTTTTTGGCATGGAAATCATGCATGAGGAAAATTGATTTGCCTCTTTATACGTGTTTAGAGCTCATGGGATATAAAAAAGATAAGGTTTTTAGGGGTTATCCCATGACTTGATCTTGAAATATTCAAGGATAATAGGTGTATCTAAATATAATAAGAAATCATGTGGTATATAGTAACTGCCATGATCAATGCTCATAGAATCCCATGTATGATGGGTAACTCTATAAGGTTAAGTAATATATGGGGTATGTTTTATAATAGAATAATGTCTAAATATATATACTTTTGATAAAAAAATAATAAAATTTTCATGGTACTAACTAGTTACATGCTATGAGAGATGATAGTGTTTGTGAATTTTGAATGAATCTCTCATATGATGGTCACTTAATAGGTGCCTTTAGAGTAGACTCAACTAATGTCCTCTTAAATGGGTGTATATGAATATCTTGCATATGTGGAACTATTAGATCCATATAATATTTTTATGTGGTTATATCAACCACTTTTAGTGATGGTGTGGGTGGAGGAGATACCATTGGATGTAGAGATTGCTCATATCATACACTTTGAACTATGAATAGTATGTTTCAATGTATGTACTTGAGACATTAATGCATTATATATATTATTGCACACTATTTTTGCATTTAAGGACATCCTAGAACCATGTCAATGACAACATTACTCTATAAAAATAATAATGGATTGGTTATTATGGTTCACCCACCTAAAGAAAGAAATATGTGTCTAAAGGTATTCATTTTATATCCATATAATCACATAAATTTTATTAATGTATCTTGTGTATCTTGTTGTGTGTATCCTAGGGAGTAAATAAGAATCATTATACACATGTTCTCACTTGACCCATTTTTATCATGACACTTTATATGGGTTTTTCATTGATATAGGCTCATGTGACTAGTGCATGAAAATATGAATAATCATTTACAATTTCACTATCATCAAACATGATCATAGGATGTTATGGTAAAGTGATGATAAGTGTACCAATAATCATGTCAATTGGGTGATCATATGTCATAAGTGGAGGATGTATATTTTGTACATAACATTCAAATTATCCTTAGTCTTTGTCATCTCATGATTATAAAATAGATTAATAAATATTTTACATTTATGATTTCCATTTTTTGTGGACTATATTCATCTGTAAGGGTGATAAAATCAATAATGTTATCATCAATAAGATCTTGTATCTTATGTCTTAATTTTTAACATTTATTTGTATAATATCATGTTATTTAATGATAGTCATAATATGAATTTAAATCATAGTTATTTGTTGTAATGCTATTTGGATCAAAAACTTGTGAAATAAGAAGAGTGATAAATATTCAATCAAGTATCCTCTATTAAAATATATGAGTGGGTGATAATAATCTATAGTAATGCCTCTTTAACAGAGTTGACAATTGAAGTCAATTTTTTGATTATGATACTATATTAATTGTAATATTTGCCTCAATATTATTTTCAATTGAGTTAACCATTTAGATTGGCTTGATTTGAGACTTCATTGACTAAGTATATAAAGGAGTAGGTTCATAATTGATCTTTCTCAAAGTTATGAGCTTAAATTATATCTCTTAATATGTGGCATAACTCATTAAAGGATTTGAATCTCTTGAAGATGATTGACTCATGGAGTATTACAAGTAAGATTTGATTTAATATGACTTCTAACTCATTCAAACCATGTGTTTAGTCATATTATCTATAGTTGTATTTAACTAAATTACATAATCACTATTTTCTCATTGGAAATCTACTTGATTTTAGCAATTTATGCATAAGACATTTTATCATCAATTCTAATAGAGAAACGTGACATAAATTGGTGTGCTAAAGGTTTAAATTTTATTACCTATTAGAGGGGAAGGTCATACCATAAAATATTTTCTTTGAGACTTCATATGGATATTTTGGTTATTAGTTTTTCATTACATGTATAATCCAAACAAGCTATGTGAAAACATTAAAGATGTTTTGGATCACCTTTACCTTTGTATAATGGAATCATCAAAGTCAAAAATATTTTAGGTAAAGGATAAGTTACTAATATATGGGATAATGAATAATGAATCAAGGAATTAGAATCCATTAAATTACTATCTATAAATGCACCTTTATCTAATTGCAACACCTTATCATGCATAGTTTTAACCATTTTCTCAATGGAAAGTGTAGTATGCGAGGTTAGTGATTTAACATGTGTAGTCAACATATTACGGGTAAAGGTTACCTAGGTAAAAAGAGGCATGTAGTTTTTTGGGGGATTATTTTTCCTCGTACCTTGGGTGAATGTCACATATATCACTTGAGGTTTGTATGTAGGGATAATACCAATAATATAATTGTAAACACCTGAAATGGAAGTAATAGCTCAAAAGGATTGGTTGATATAAAAAAATAGGTCATATTTTTCTCTAGATGTACTAGCTTTATCTAGTTTATTATGTTCATATCTTATGATATATAACATGTTATCAATCTAATGCATATCTTATGATATATAATTGATCTATAGTAGGTATTTTATGAGTCTTATCAGTCTTAATATTTATGATAAATACAATAATGGGGTGTGTAGTTTGTATTGTACAATCTATAGAGGGAATATGAAGTTTAAATAAGGTCAAATATTCCCATTAGCATCTAGTGGAAATGAAAGAAAACTAAGATTGGATGTCATAGAAATATGATTTAAGAAAGGCTTGGGACTGTTGATTGTTAATTTTAGTCTTATTAGTGTTCTTATACTTGATCCATTTGATTATATGATTGATTAAAAGGTAGCATAGTGAATTGGAACAATATGAAAATATTACCTTCATTTATTATATGAGAAAATAATGTTAATTTATCATAATCATGGGTAATGTGTATTATTAGGGAATAGTCATAAATAAAATATGAAATAAAACATTAACATTGAATTTTGAAACCATAGAAGGATGAAACCCTAATAGAGACCTAGGGTTTGCCTTAGTTCAATTAGTGTATGGGTTCACCAATATTGTTTAACTTAATTTGTATTTAGATTAATTACATGACCTAATAAAGATAGAAACATATATGTGAATTAAGATTAGTAAATATGGTATTTAAGCATGGATATGAATTTAAAATCCTAAAATAGATTGCAATGATCTAGAAAGTGGCATATGTTAAATATTGTAAGTATAAAAAGGTATATGTACTTGTATTACTTGATTAATTATATAATTTTAGTTTTGTTATGATAGTGGAAAATAGACTAAATTAGGATTATGGTTTGCATGGTATGCTACCAGTGATTTTATCTATGAATGGTTAATTTTATCACATTTTGATTAGTATTGAAAACCTCTACTAACCTAGTGGTCAATAGTGACCTTTTATAAAATATGGGTCTATGATAGTATGATCACATCCACCTATATATGAAATATTATATTTGTGATGCATAACCTTGATGATGTGTGAAACTCAATAAACTGACCTTCTTCACCTTGAAACCCTAGGTGTGCTTATTAGGGTTAGAAATATTAAAAAACATAGAACTTATAATGGGATAATATGTATTAGGAAAATTATTAGTGATCAAATAATATTTTAATAGTTATATAAATAATTATATGAGTTGATAACTCACATAGATAGTAGATAGAGATATGTGAGAGAATAAATGGATAAGTGAGATATCTTAGGATTATTGAGAGATATGTGGGATTAGGATTGGTGTTGGCTCCCTCTATCAAGGAGTTAATTCACATATATTATGTAACATCTTTCTATGTATTTTATATCTCAAATGAAATAAAATATATTGTGTGAAATATATTATTATTATTTATGTGCATTATTTCATCTGAGTATTTTTTTGTACAAATATAAACTAGATTTATTATCTGGTATTAAAGTAGCTATGAGATATTTGTGAGAGTCTTTGAGGGTAATCTTTGTAGTCATAGACTACCCCAATTGACTTGAAGTTATGAAACAATATACTGGTTCCTATCTAGAATAGGTTAAAGAATTTTTTTGGGAATTGTTGAAGTAGTTTATATGGCTTTGCCAGATTTAAGAGTTTTACATAGTCCATGTAGTTTTATATTGCATTGTAGTCCATTTTAGATCTCTTTGAGATGTGGAAAATGAGATAATTTTTTTCCACACCATTTTAAATTTCCTTCATGTAACTAATTATATATATTCATCTCAATGCATCCTATATAATTGTGATAACTCCTTTATTATGCAAATATTATTGTTAATGATTTGACCAAAGATACCATTTGTTATTGGTGTATTTTCAATAGTGAATGTGATATGTTGATATATATTCCTACAATATTAAATTTTTTTGTATCTATATTAATGAAAATTGAAGATACTTCACTAATTTTTCATTACCATCATTTCTTGTTGTCCAAGGCAAACAAAGGCAACATGATATTTCTTCAATATTAGATCTACATTCTACTCATAGAACCCTCAGAAAGAGAAAATAAAATCCATTATTGTGGTGTGAAGTTGTAAAAAATATTCTTATGGACATTGTATCAAATTTCTAGCCACATCAAACTCTATCTATCCCATCTTGGATTTGACATCCACATATTACCAATTTGCATCTGAAGATCCACATTAGACTTGGCAAGCATCTTCTGATTCATTGAAGTTGCACTTGTGATGTATGTTACTATTTTTAAATCTTAAATAATAATTGATGAATCACCACCCAATTATATAACCTCAAATAAATGCAATGCATAGTGAAAATTCTTTACAAAAGTATTTGAGACATTCAAGTGACATTCATCCATGATTTCATGCATGACAGTGGTAAATATAAATCTATTTATTAAATAATCATGTCAAATATACATGAAACCATAAGGTAAATTCTACATAAGTCTACCAAATTTATATTTTATTAAATATATATAATCACATTTGCATCAATAGGTGTATCAATCTTTTAGTTTATGTAAAGTCAAGAGTCAAGATATAAATTATTTAATATTAGGTCAAAGTTAATTAAAATCTTATAGTATAGTGGTTATTAGCTTTCATTTGTGTAAATTTTTATGATTATCAATATTTTTAACTGATTGATAAGTATAATTTTACTATTTAAGGTTACTAAAATTTTAGTTTGTCCATCAGTAATATAGGCCTTTACGATGAAGTCTAATATTTCAATTTTTATGTGTTGTCAAAAATGACAAAGTATTTAAGTAAAAAAATCATCATTATCATAGTTAATTATTTGGGTCTATTTTCAAAATAAAAAATTATTCTTGAGTTTAAATTCAGTGAGTCAATAGTTGTGTCATCAAAGCCAAAAATAAAAAATTGTAAAAATAAAAAAAAATTGCCTTATGTACACATTTTCAAGTGATCATCCAATTTGTAATGGATATATCAACCTTGTGGGGGGGATTATTAAATTAAAATGACATGAATATGAGATTCAATTATTAATCTAATGAGTAAGGAACTTCCTAAGCTATAAGATGGAGGACATAAGAGGTTGGAGGACATTTAACATCCTCTCTCAAGCCAAAAATAATGAGGCCAGATAATGCAATTGTGAATTATTTTTTAGTTTTAATTTTCAAATAAGAATAGATGATACATGCATGTTCACATAATTTAATAAGTTAGCTTATTTCTTTATATTTCACCATGGAGTAAGATAGTGATGAGAACTAATAAAATGTGGTAGCATCATGATATTTAGATTTGTGGTTGTCTTGTAAAACCATATTTGTAGGTTGTTGGTTAGATATTTTTGTTTTTTGTAATAAAATATAAAACCATCATTTGATTTTAGGTTGTTGGTTATCTAAGTGTAAAACCATCCTTTAGTTTGTTGGTTGTTCTAATAAAACCATCTAGATCATGATCAAGTTTCATTCGTGGTAGTTACAGTATAGAATAATGTTTTCCCCATATTCTAACTTGGGGGGCGGATATTATGAAAATGATTTATTTCTCACATAATATTATAATACTTATATAAATAATTATGCGAGTTGATAACTCATGTAGATAGTAGATAGAGATGTGTGAGAGAATAAAGGGATAAGTGAGATATCTTAGGATAGTTGAGAGATATGTGGGATTGGTGTTGGCTCCCTCCATAAAGTAGTTCATTAAATTATATTATGTAACCTATATTGATGTATTCAATGTCACAAATGAAATAAAATATAGTGTGTGAAATATATTATTCTCTATTTGCATTATTTCATCTAAGTATTTTTCTATTCAAATATAAACTAGATTTATTAAGATGATCTAATTCACTCCCATTGATGATTAACCATTTCATATGTATTTAATACTCTAAGAAGTGAAACCAATCCACACATAATTATCCCACTTAGTGTGATTATGAAATTTTGCTCCTTTACTACATGAATACAACTAAAAATTTTTATTTTACACTTGACAATACTTGTTTTGACTTGGCTTGGGTATCCTTCAGACTAGTATTGTTACTATTCCAAATGACTGATTCACAATTTTTAAATAATATAGAATATTTTCTCAATGTGAAGTAGTGTATAGAATTTTACTAGGATAAGTTTCATTATATTTATCAAATGGGTCATTTATTTGTATATATGAATCAAATTGGGTTATTTATCATGCCACCAACATGCTAGGAAGATGGTTTGACACTAAGGGAAAGTTTAATGTTAAAAAGTATCCAATTCTAAGATAGGCTTGGTTATGTCAAGAACATGTCAATATAAATTGGTGATAATAACATAATATAATATTAATAATCTATGAAAAAGAGGATATAACTGAGGGTTTGAAAATGCTTGTGTAGGATAATACACAAGTTTGAAATAAATAGTAAAGTTATTATAGGTATTTCATAGCATAAGATAATGATCAAACTCATAAGGTAGCATGTAGGTATGATGGAATCAATATATATGATAATATTTATGGATGAAATCCATGTATGGTAATTTTAAATCAATATTATCATTATCAACTACTTAATACCATATTCTAATATCTACATATAGTGAATACAATTGATATTAAATGATGTGATTTTGGGCTAAAATGTCCTCAAAATTTTTATTAATAAAACCAATATGGTTTGTTCAATAATAAACATAATTGAGTCTAATTTACACCATGTGAACCTAATTGGGAATATACAATGAAATTTGGCTCTCAATTGGCTCCAATTTCATCATTGATTGAACTAATTATTCAATTCATTCAATAATGGATATAATTTGGGCCTATTTTATTGCCATGAACCTAATTTGGAATATGATATGTAGTTTTTTGGATAAATTAACCCCATTTTTATCATTGATTAGACCAATAAATATAACTTAATTCAATTATATTTACACTTTCCCCAAATTCTAGCCTTATGAATCTAACTGGGAGTATACAATGTGAGTAGATTATTATTTGGACCTAATACTTTCATTGGTCCATCCAATTACTAGATTAGTTAAATCATGAATGCACTTTGGCCAAATTTGATCACCATGAACTTATTTAGAAGTATATAATGTGATTTGGGGCTCAATTAGACCCAATTGCATAACTAACAAAAAATCACTTGATTAGTTCAATCATGGAAACAATATGGGCTAGTTTTAACCCCATAAAACTAATTCAAAGCAAAAATATGATTTAAGGCTAAATTATACTTAATTACATTAATGACTAAAATAAATAATCAATTGGTTTAGTCACATTTACACTTTGGGGACTGATTTAACTTTTAAGGTATTTATGGATTGTAAAACTCTAGTTTGATAAAGTTCTAGAATAATAAATTAGAGAATAAATATGTAATAATTATAACCACTGATTTGTACAATAGTTGAATTTTATAATTATTATCTAACTAGAAAAATGAAATAAAAGATATGTAATTTATTGGACATTGATTGAGATAAATGAATTACATGTTATTAATTGGTTTAGGAATTATGTCAGCTATCATGTACAAGAACGAAGAGATAGAAACCCTCTTATAAAATAGCATGGTCCTCTATAACGTAGCCCATTATACTAGTGTCCTCTCAGGTGTGATAGTGTCTTATTATTATTAAGGGTAGTGAACTTCTAGGTGTGCCTTCACCTAGTTCTAGATAGTATATGACTATGTGAATAGATGTTGGTTTACTATATATTCCATGTTTTGACTAATTTTAATGCTAAACCCTAGGATTCCATGTTTTTAGGGTATATAAGGAGCATAAATAGAAAAGTGTGGAGTTATCGAGGTACTATGTATGTGACCTCAACATCCCATGTGGTGAGAATTTCCTATATACCAATACCTCAAAAGAGATCATTCTTAATATATTTCTCCTAATCTAAGTGATGGTGAAAGTACAAGTGAATGCTAGGATAAGTGTTAGTTTGAGTCCTTTGAGTGTGATTTGAGACTAGAAATATGACTAATTTGAGTATTGGGCTACAGTAAATGGGTGTATGGAAAATTTAAGTATAATAGAGATCAATGACCTTGATTTACACCAATGTTTATGAGTTTTTTTGAGAATTTACATCTCACTTAGATATAGTAGATAGGAAAATGAAAGTGGTATATATAGAGCATTTTGGTGTTTTTCAAGATGTGAAATAAGTATAGGCCAACCCTAAGAGTGCTTTGGGGAATGCAAATATATCCATTGGGGGAGTAAGGATCTACGGGACACTACTGTAGTTCCTAGGTTAATAACATAGTATGCGAGTGTATAAATGGATTTGCTAATGTCAAAGTGGTGTAAATTGGTGAATAATGGGTCTAGGTGCTTATCATATGTCCTAGTTATACTATTGGTATGTTTGGGAATGGGATGAACTTAAACAAAAGATATAAAAGGATAAAAATTGGCCCTATGATAGGTCTAGGGATAGGCCAGGAAAAGGTGGTCTCAAATGACACTCATTGCACTAAAAGAACATTTTAGATGACTAAATACCCCCATTTATTCTAAAAATACATCAGAGTGAAATGGCTAGGATAAAGGAAAATTAATATACCTAGACTCACTTAAAAGGTGAATCCCATGAATTTAGTTTTCAATCCATGAAGTGTGATCAATTATGTGTCATGTAAATGAAACATGAATAGATCAATCCTTACTTACCAAACATAAAAATCAAATATAAAACTAAGTAAATAGATGAAATAAAAATGAAAGGAATGAATACACCTCATTAGGTATGTGAAATAATGTTAAAACCTGGTGACATCCTTTGTGTGCACATAGATGGTGATCAAATGGTGAACAACTTGGATTGAGCTGATGAATTGCTTAATCCCTATATTTGGGTAGATCAATAACTTAAGATAGCCTTGATTTGATTATTTCCCACCCTTTCTTGGTGGATCATAATTTTTGAATAACTCGGATTCAATTGATGTCTTATATAACCCTCTTATATAGGTGGATCAAGAACTCAAATAGGATATGACTAAATCATTACCTACCCATGTGTACTATATTTCTTTAGCTATATTTTCATAATGTAACTAAAGATATGTGATGTAACTAAAAATATGTAGGATATTTCTACGTCCACTTAGAAACTCTAAAATGTAAAATGGCTTAGGGGCCACTTGAGCACTCAAGAATGTAGCTCAAGGAAAAATCGGTAATGCCAACTATTGAAAATATGGTGAAAAACTAGTGAAAATAGAGTCTAGAGTACCAATGTGGATAATAACATGGATATGTCATTCCATCTAAGAGTATTGGTGTCAAACTGAACATATGGGAATAATGTGTTGTTCACATTTCCCCAACTCAGATATCTATATATATGGAATGTGGAGTGAGTCATAATCATCTATGTCTAAATATCTAAAACTGAAATATGAGTGATCATGCCAAGTATTATTCCCATATTCTAATAAAACCTATGTAATTCATGTGAAAACTAAGCATAAATTGATCATATCTAATAATATTCTACTAATACTTTGTAAACCTAAACTCTAACTACTATACCTTTTTGATAATTATGAATTTTTATATTTTTAGGGTTAAAAGATAGTATCATAGTCCCATAGTCAATAACACATTGGGATAGTGTCTTATGTGCCATGTTGTTTCTATGTAAAATTGAGACTAATCTATATGTGATTATTTTTCACTATGTTCTCTTAAATCTAGGTTATGTATTATGTGTCTTCATGAATGAAAATTATGTTATGAGTGCACTAAGATGGCCTGATATCTATGAAACTCCTATGAATTCCCTATATTTTAAGGTGAATTATTTAAATATATAGTAGTTATCCTCAATAGAATCTATACATCATGTGTGTTAGATCAAGTACTTATGATATATGGATGATAAACCAATATAATGTGTATACATGACATCAAAATGTAAAATAATGTTAGCATAAGTGAGTAATGTATGATGTATGTTATATATAACATTCACAAGGTTGTCAAGATAGATATAATAATTCAATAATGTATATGAACATGAAATCTGAGTATAATTTGAATAACTACCTAGGGGGATGGGGCATGATGTCCATTAAGGAAACTAAGAAGGAAGGGAAGATGTATGAGGTCCCTCATGGCATCACATACTAGATGTGAGTGTAAAAATTAAGACACAAGTGTCATGGACATGATGCATACATGAAAGCATATATAAAAACACATGAGGCATGCAAAGTAGGCTAAGGGGTCAAATAACAAGGGACATGGGCATATGCCACTAATTATTATAAAGATAAAACATAAAAGGACATGTTTAAATGTCCACAAATGCATACAACATTCAAGGTTAGATTAAAGCCACATGGAAGGACATGTTCAAATATCTACATACATAATCAAGAAGATACACATAAGAACATGGGCACATGTCCAAAGCATAAAAAAATAAAAGGAATTGGTTTAGATCCATAGGATAATGACATATTCAAATTCCATCAAATATATGTAGAATAAATTTGATACAATCAAGTCTAAACTAGTAAATCTAGAAATGAAAGAATGCATAAACATGTGATTCAAATCTTGTAAGAGTAAATATGTACATAAGTTGAGTTTACAGTAGTGGTAGTCAGCCAAAAAAGTGAGTAGAATAGGATGATCAATATCAATATATATTCAATTCTAAATCTATGATATGGAGTATATAAATATATAACCTAGAAAATTAGAAGTTGTGTAGTATGATTCCCCCAATGGTAAAATGTATCAATGTTGAATCTATGCATCTGTGTATGTGCCCCTAATGGGTAGATAGTAGCAGATTTGGATTTGTAAAATGACCTAAAGTCCTATAATGATTTTCAAACACTAGAAGAGAACAAGTAAAGTATGTATGTATGATAAAATTAACTATAATATAATAAATACCATATGTAGTACCTAAAAAATATAAGGAATGAAGGCATGAAAATGCATACAATCTAAAATTTATATATTTTAAGCTAATATTTGAATGTATTTGTATATATATATTTGAATATGTTATATTTTTTTTATGTTTTTTGAGTATAATATATGTGCAAGAAAAATGAAAATGGAACTATATACAATGAGAAAGGGAATAGAAACTATGTACAAGTAAAGGGGAACATAATAATCAATGAGTCTTATAAGAGGCTCAATGTTAATGTGTCATATATCAAATAATGGAAGAGTGACTACACATGCTATGTGAGGAGGCATCTAAGACCTAAAAATCAAAATTACTAAGTAATCTATATCTAAAACTACCTGTGGATTAGGGATATGTGTCTGTGGAGCTAATTGAATAGGCTTGTGAATTATGGGATTCTTAGGGACCCATCTTGTATAAAATATTGTGATTAACATGGGTGCTCTATGATATAACACTAATCTAGATGGTAATTGGGTGGAGTGAGGTTATCTAGAATCCACAAAATGTCTTTGATGTAAAGATATATCTAATATAGGTTTCCATGGGAGATTATATGTACATGGTAATTTTATAAGAGTAGACCTCACCTGTAGTAGTGTCTCAACTGATATCAAAGGTGTGATAATATAAGTTACATGCAGAGTTCTAATTTGTGTATGTTTTGTAACTAGCTATGTAATAGGTTAGGGATACTCATATAGAAGGCCCTTGACTACAACCACTTGAATAGAATGTTATATTTAAGTCATATATGTATGATGAAAGGAATGGATCCAATTTATTATATCTAAGGACTATTTAATAAAAAGTTAAATGTGTTAGCACTAGGAACCACTAAGAATATAGTGGCCATATATGTAGGACCAACCTATAATAGAAGTATTGTCTCCTCGATGGAGATCTAAATAAGGCCATTGAAATCATGAATAATTGTATCTCTCTAAGAAATATCATGATATGAATAACCCAAGTGATATAAAAGTGTAATAGTACACATATTGGTTCTTAACCCATTATCAAACATGACATTCTAAATAGGATGATGATCAATGTAGTCTCATAAAAAGAGTTTATATAAATCTAAGTCATCATCAATGAATCCTAATCTGAGAAAGTTATGAGAGGTCTATCTATCACTATAGTATGATACACACTAATGATATTATTTAGAGGGTGTATGTCCATCATATGAGTATGGTAAGATGGTGGTGGTAAATGTGCCTGATACGTATAATAAACACCTAAAATGTTTGTTGTATCATTACTTGTATGATTTATAAATGAATTTGAAAATATTTTCAATGATTTTAATTATATTGGTTGTTCTTTGGGAGCCTATGTAGGAGTGTCGACATCAATGATATTAACATCTATCTAATCCTGTATCTTATGTCATAAATTTATGCATATGTTTTTAGTATGGCCTGGTGCCTTGTGATAGTCATAAAGTAGATTAAAATCATAACTCTTTAGAAAAAGCCTATTTTTATCAACCTATTTTATGGGAGGATAGATATTTTATTGAATTCTAAGAGTTATATAGAACTCATGTTGGTTATTCAAGAAGATATGTAAAAGGTCTCTATTGGCCATTTTGGTCTACATATGAAGTTCTTACATGGTTTGATGAAATAATGGATTAAAGGCTTATAAATGGGTCCAATAATTCAAATCGAGGATACAAGTAGGTTATCATATATTTTGAGCATTCATAAGCATCAACCAGGTTTCAAAAATCTTAAGAATCCATCGGAGCCTCGAAGGAATGATCAAAAGATGAATTTATGCAAGTTTAATAACTAGACCATCACTAGGACATCTTCTAGACATGAATAGACTAGTGTAGCTACATATTTTATAAATATTCTTAGAATTAATAATATGAAAAATAGATCATGCATAATTATAGTTCTACATCATAGGATCATCCTCTAAATTTTTCATATCTACGTGAGCTTTCTGGCTCAAGTTATAAGCTTATAAATGTAGACCTACAACATAATATGTTCATGCTAACATCAAGTTTAAGTTAGAGAAAAACAAATCCTTTTGATCTTAAATTTTATGGTCACATGAATGTCATTTGATGGGAGCACAAATGTTAATTTTAAGCTCATGAAGTAGCCATTAGATTTCAAATAGTGGGTCCCAATAGATCTAATAGTCTTTATTGTATCATATATCTTTATACAATGATGTGAGATGAGTCAAATAGTCAAGGATATCAATAGATTGACCCATGGCATAAATACATGAGTCTAGCAGACTGACATTAGATCCTAAAATCAATCATGGGGCTGCCATGTGGCATAAGTTTGGATAGAGTTGACAAGTCAAGGGAAAGATTGATGAATCATGATAATTCATACTAAGCAAGATCAACAGTGTGAGAGAGTCAATATGTCAATAATATGAGTTAGATATAGACAACCAATTGAAATTAAAGAGAGTATAGTATTTTTGATATAATTTGAGAAGCCATTTTTGACAAAATCATATAGATCTTGAAATATCATCCTATCACCATTGAAGCTCAATCCAATGCCATTAAAAGTACATACATGTATCCAAGGTGATCAAGAACATAAATAAACCACCATTAGAGCTAAATACAGGCCTCTAGTTCATAAAATTATATAATGTAGGGTCATTTTTATAACTATGTTTTCAATTTTTAAGAAGGATCCATGTATAGAATGAACTCTTGGTCCCTACAAGGATATATAGTTTATAGGTCCATATTAACATAAAGTTTATAAGAAAACCAACAATCTTATATTGGTTATATATCTATAAAGTAGACCCATGATCCAGACATGAGAATGGACTAGATATGTGATAAATGCAAAAGGGTTCATCTATCGATGTGGCTCCATCATCGATAAAGCAAGTACTAACCATCATTCATGGCATGGCACTGTTAGTTTTAGGATTCAAGGATTGATCCTCATGAACACATCGAGTGGACTTGTAGTTGGAAAAATAGTTAAGGGCATTAATTCCATTTAAATAAACCTTGTTATCATTCTAAAAAAAATATTTTCCTTTAGTGAATCTTTTAGAAAATGAGAGGAGCCCATATATTATGGAAGTAAAATAAGTTAATCATATTGATAAGGATCAACTCTTATTAGAGTAAGACATACATGTAAAAGGAACCAATGAGCTACCACCTAACTTCTTGATCTTGATCACTTTTCTCCACTCTCAAATATATTATTCCCATCTCTCTCTCTCTCGCCGTCTCTCTCTCTCTCTCTCTCTCTCTCTCTCTCTCTCTCTCTCTCTCTCTCTCTCTCTCTCTCTCTCTCTCTCTCTCTCTCTCTCTCTCTCTCTCTCTCTCTCTCCTTCTACTATATATAGAGGCTTTTGAGGAAAAAAATAAATCTCTTTATATCCTCTTGGTATCACTCTACTCCCTCTCTTAGGCATGACTAAACTCTACCAAGATGGATCTTGTAACTTCTTGATATGAATACAAGACTACTTTTTAGATTTCATTGTTTTGGTAGTGTGTAAAACCTATATTTGCATATGTGGTAGAGCTATTCTTCCTTGTTAGGTGATGATCTTGCCTATTTAATAGTTTATCCTATTATGCATGTTATGTTTAGTGTTATACATCTCTTGATTGAAGCCCACATGTGGATACTATAACTAGTATTTGGAATCTTGGATCTAGTCTTATGCTTGTTTTGTTAGTGTTTTTAGAGTGTAGATAGGGTAGATCAACTATAATTTAGGTGGATCACCATATTCATATTAGGTTTCCATTTTCATGTTATCCCTCTCTCCTTTTTTGTTGGTCATTAGTAGGCTTTAGTAGTGGGAATGGGTTGAAATGATGCATTATACGAGCTAGCCTCGATAAAAGTCCTAGAGGTCTAACCCCATTATATGATACCTATATCCTAGGGTCAGTCTCATGTTGAGCTAGATTTCTAAGTAAGACATGAACACTTCTACTTCTAACTAGGGTATAATCTAGATATCAAACAATTCTAGCACACCCAATGGGACAAGGTCCAAAAGAGTATAAAGATGTTGGTGTGTCTTTGCTCTAATCAACTTTTAGAAGTAAACACATTAGCATATATGGTGAATCTAAATAAAAATTTTGGTTATAAGTAGACCATGTATGTCTCAATGATGTCTCTAATTAGTTATTACATCTCATTTGACATATGAATTTAATATAGACAACTATGGTGAATATTCCTATTATCCACCTCCTTACCAGTAGTCACAATATTATCTTCATGATCCATATGAGCCTAATCATCCCTAACAAGATTTATGTCAAAGATATGAGGATCCTTTTCAATTTTCTCATGATCCTTATTATTAAGGGAATGACTCTTATCTTCCCCATGATCCTCACTAGTAATATGGGGACCAATATCAGTCATATAAGTAAGAGTATTTCCCTAATAATTCTTATGTATAGCAAGCCCATCATAATATTGCGCCTGATCAACCCTATCATGATCCATCCATACCATCACTTAGGAAAACTTTAATAAGCATTGATAAGCATGCAATATAATTGTGCTCACATAAGTATTATGGCCAAGATGTCCCTACTCTTCAGGTCCATCATCTGAGAGAGTCAATACAATAAATAAAATGAGAATGGACACCAATTGAGAGAGAAAATTGGAAAAATATCATAGGTGAGATGATGGATGTAGGTGATTACATTCAAAACATTGAGGATAAGACAAAAGGCATTGGGGAATAATAGGTCCAATCTCACAAATATTATATGACTTCATATACACCACCTTGACCTTCTTATGTGATATCCATTCCTCTTCAAGATACCATTACAAGTGTCCCTTTGAATGCACCAATTTATTCATGTGTTCTTTAGACCTTTCCTTATTGGAGATCTATCCAAGAGAGATATCAAAGAAAGAAGGAGATTATTGTGAGATAACATGTTGTTGATATCTAAGACTCCATCCTTCCTCAAGAACCCCTTATAAAGTCCTTCAAGGTTAAAATATGGAACCAAGTGGTGAAGTCATGTGGTAGACAAATTAAGGCAAATATATATTTGAAAGCCCAAGATAAAGTAGTATCTAAACCTCTGTAAACCTCTCTCATCCCTCTTCATGAATCTTCTTGTGTTACTTATCTTCATGAAGTCACTAACCAACTTAAAGAGAAGATATTTCAAAATAATATAGATAGATAGATCAAAGAGATGGATTTGAATACAAGGAAAGAATAAGAGAAATAGAATTAGAAGATTAAATAAAGACCTCTATATTTTCAATCTTGTAGGTCTATCCAAAGATGTTCTCAAAATAAGAAGGAGACTTCAATTGTGAAGTTTTACAAGAAGTTTGAAACTATTGAAGATTCTCATGGAGACCATCAAGAAAATGAAGATCTGGTAGAATAAGGTACTCCTTATATTTACTAGCTTAACTTATTTCCCTACAAAATTTATTTTAATAGTCAACCATTCCTAGGGTTCCAAGTTATAAGAATGTTCCCTTTATTCATAGACCCATCCATAAACCATTTGTCACATCCCATGATCCATCATCAACTTATCAGCCCTCCATCACATATTATTCTTCACATTAAACCCATGATACTATCCATCAACCTTCGACCCCATTGTTTCTCAATAAAGAACCTATTTTGATGGAAGTAAGTGAAGAGGAGCATATCCAAGCTATGACTGATTAAGAAGATGCCATGAGTGACTATGAGGAAGAGATCACCATAAGGACTCCCCTTGCTAAACACAATGGAAAATTCACCCTTTTTTATAATAAGGGACATATTGAAGACTCTTGTGTATCTATCTTTGATTAATATAACCAATACGTGAAGAAAAAAGCATTTGAAAAGACTCCATACATGATCATGAATTAGTAGATGAACATCTCAAGTATGAAATGGAGTATACCATCAAAAATAAAGATTAGGACACTCCTCAAGAAGTTTTAGCCCCAAAATATTCTCATGAGACTAATGAAGAAGGAATAGTTCTTATAAATGACTCAATACTTCTATCTAGTTTTGAATCAACCTTAGATGCATTACATCATGAATAACACCAGCTTGATGCCCTCATACATCAAGAAAAGGAGACTAAATAGGTATTAGTTATAGATGACATGGAGGCCAATGATGAATGGTATTTATAGATGAAGCTATTTCAATAGATTTAATATATTTTTCAAGTTGAGTATCAAGTGCTTAAGAAGGTTAACAAAAAATTTCCCATGGACGACAATGACCAAGATTGGGTAGACTATGTAAAGCTCCTTGATGATCCTGAAGAACTTGCAACCAAAAAGAATCCCAATATTTTTGAGAGGACCATAGAAATCAAAGAGGTATCTATTAATATACAACCATTAGAGGTTACAATTAAGGAACCATATGAATAACTTGAGACTATCTGGGTGCACATAGTTAACCTATTTAGAACTACCTAGTTTTCACTGATCATCATGCCAATGAAGTTGGTGAATATAAAAAAGGAGGAATAAAAACCAAGGGTTAAGGAACTACATGCCTCATTAAAATCCTCATCCCATGAGGTAAAAAGGTTATCAAACATTCCTTTTGATCTAGGAGGAAAGGTAGATATAGTTTTAATCTGTATATATTAGGATACTTTTGTTCAAATTCCTCTAACTATAGTTTTTGGCACATTTGTTTGTTGTCCCTATTTTGTTCTAGGTTAGTTTCTTTTTATAAGTGTCTCAAGAATTCTATCTTGTTTTTTTATTTTTTTAGTCTTTTTTTCATTTTAAGAGAGGGTAGATCAGGATTGGCACTAGGTCAATATGTTAGACCCAAGTAAAGACTCCATACCTAATGGACTAGTCAAGGCAACATGGTTTGAGTTATCTTGCTTATATATGCATGTAACCCCTATGAGTCACCAAAGATGTTGGTCATTTTTTCCCATAAATGAAGCTCTTACATGGTTTGATGAATTAGTGGATCAAAGGATTAGAAATGGGTCCAACAATGCAAATAGAGGATGCAATTAGGTTCTCATATGTTCTGAGCATTTAGAAGCATGGACCAGGTTGGAAAAATCTTAAGAATCCATTAGAGCCTTGAAGTAATGATCAAAAGATGAATTTGTGTAAGTTTAATAACTATACCATCACTTGGACATCTTCTAGACATGAACAGACCAACATACTTGCACATTTTATAAATCTGATCAGAAAACCTCACATGACTAATAGATCACACATAATTTTAGTTCTACATATTGAGATCATCTGCTAAAATTTTCATGCCCACATGAGCTTTATGGCTCAAGTTATAAGCTTAGAAATTTGGACCTACAACATAATATATTCATGCTAACATCAATTCTAAGCCTGAGCAAAAAAAATCCTTTTGAGATTAAATTTGATGATCATACAAACATCAATGATGGTCATGTGAATGTCATTTGATGAGAGTGTCATGCCAATTTTAAGCTCATAAAGTAGTAATTAGATTTGAAATAATGGGTCCTAGTAGATATAATAGTCCATGTTACATTAAACATATTGATCTAATAGTGTGAGATGAGTCAAATAGTTAAGGGGCTTGAGAGATTGACACATGGCATAAATACATGAGGTTGGTAGACTAAAAATAGATTATGAAATCAAATGTAGGGTTGTCACATGGTATAAGCTTGGAAAAAGTTGAGAAGTCAAGGGCAAGATTGATCACTTGCAATCATTCATACTAAGTAGGATCAATGGTGCAATATGGGTCATTATGTCAATAAGTTGAGTCAGATATTGACATCCAATTAAAATTAAAGAGAGTACAAAACTTTTGATAGAAGTAAATAATTTTTTCAAGATCATCCTATCACCATTGAAGCTCGATCTAATGTCATTAAAGGGACATAGCCATGTACCCAAGATGATCAAGAACACAAGGGGACCACCATTAGAGATAAATATGGGCCTCTAATTCATAAATTTGTATCATGTAGGGTCATTTCTACAACTATGTTTACAATTTTTAAGAAGGATCTATGTATAAAATGAACTCCCAATCCCTACAAATCTATAATGGGTCTATTTGGACCTATTATAATCCAAAAAGAGGGATATATATTATATAGGTCTATATTAATATAAATTCTATAGGAAAACCAATAATCTTAGATTGGTTTTCCATCTATAGATTAGACCCATGATCTAGACATGAAAATGGAGCAGATATGTGATAAATGCAAATGGGGTCATCCATCAATGTGGATCCATCATCGACAGATAAGGTACTAACCATTGTTCATAGCATGGCACTATTAGTTTCAAGTTTCAAGGATTTGATCCTTATGAACACATTAAATGGACTTAGGGTCCTAAGGTTATGGACTGGTAGTTGGAGAAATAGTTAAGGGCATTAATTTTGTTTAAAAAAAC
This sequence comes from Torreya grandis, assembly GCA_037957365.1. Classification (NCBI taxonomy): domain Eukaryota; kingdom Viridiplantae; phylum Streptophyta; class Pinopsida; order Cupressales; family Taxaceae; genus Torreya; species Torreya grandis. The sequence goes on from JARHVA010008722.1 coordinate 164,832, forward strand.
CTTGTCATCATGCTAAACAAACTCTTGTCTTCTAGTGAATCTCTCAGTAAATGAGAGGAGCCTGTAGATTATGGAAGTAAAGGAAGTTAATCTTGTTGATAAGTATCAACTCTAATTGGAGGAAGGTATGCATGCAAAAGGAACCAATGAGATACCACCTCACATCTTGATCTTTATGACTTTTCTCCACTTTGCAATGCATTATTCCCATCTCTCTCTCCTTGTGATATATATATATAAGCTTTTGAGCCAAATAATAGATCCTCTATGTATCCTCTCATTATCACTCTACTCCCTCTCTTAGGCATGACTAAAATCTACCAAGATAGAGTTTGTAACCTCTTGAGATGAATAGAAGACTAATTTTCATATTTCATTACTTTGGTATAGTGTGTACATGTCAAATTTGCATGTGTGGTAGAGATATTCTCCCTAGTCAAGTCATGATCTCACCTAGTTACTAGTTCATATTATTATGTAAGTCATGTTTAGTGTTATACATCTCTTGATTGAAGCCCAGATGTGAATATTATGATTGGTATTTGGAATCTTGGATTTAGTCTTGTGCTTATTTTGTTATTGTTTTACTAGTTAAAATGGTGTGGATCAACTATAATTTAGGTTCATCACTATCTCTATCTTAGGTTTCCCTTTTCATGTTATCCCTCTCTCCCTTTTCCTTGGTCGTTAGTAGGTTTTAGTAGTGGTAATGAGCTAAAATAATGCATCAAAGGAGCTAGGCTCATTAAAAATTATATATTTCTAATGCCATTATAGGATACCTAAAAATTGAGGTTAGTCCCATGTTAAGATAGATTTGGAAGTAGCACCTAAACACTTATGCTTCTATCTATGGTGTAATATAGATATATAACATTCTCCTTGATGGATTTAATGAAACCATGTAAGGAGATGAATTAACCATTGTATTTACATCATTATTATTTTTAGTGGACCTAACATTATATGGGGGATTATTATAAATATTATTAGTTGAATATGATCCAACTGTGTATTTAATTTGCCCATGGAGAGAAGTTTGACTTATCATTATTTCACTGTATGGCATAGATCAGTGAATGATGATTTTTTTTGAATAATATAGCTTTATGTAAAGTTATTAGTAAATTCTAATTTAATATTTCATGGATTTCTCTATCTATCATGGGGATCATCATCTTTGATAATATAGTTTTATATCACAAGACATATTTAGTAATTAGATCATTAGATTTTTACTTGAGTTGTGAAACTTGAGTGTATGTAATATTTTTATTGATATTGATTGAAAAATGTACCAAAAACATATCTCCAAATTTATTAAATGCTGTGATGAATTGATTAATAAGATCATAGAATGATTGTAATACATAGTCCTTTAAACTATGAGTGAACAACTTAGTCGAGATCCATTCATTTGACACGTAGTCCAAACATAATACTTGAAAATTTTGGGGATGATGTTTTGGGTCACACTTACCATCATCAAAAATAATATTAGGTGCCAAAAATCCATACGTCAAAGGAGTTTTCACTATATGTTTTGTCAAAGGTGTATATAGGAGCATATGAGAATCTAAGGCCTATATATGTCTACTAGAAACTTGAAAAAGATGTAACACCTTGGTCTATAGAGAATTGATGTACTATTTAAGGGATTGTAAATTTGAAGAGAAATAATGTGTACTAGACATAATATGTTGTGCCATTGGTGATGGTTATATAGTTGTAGCTAGTTATTTTAAAGTTTGAGTTATATGCATAGTAAGTGTGATAATATTATTATCTATGGGATTGGATGATTGACCAAGAGATGTGTTATTTATTTCCAATATATCTTGAAAAATATATACATGATCATGGGGTTATTCCCTAAATATATCTATGAAATTTTTTAGTACCTCATATTTATTAATAATTAGATTGTCATCATTGAGGGGGGGGAGTGTGTCCCAAGTCCTATATTGTGTATCATCAATATATTGATTATATTTCTCATGTTATGATGTATTATCATTAAATTTAACATAATTAGGATGTGAATAATAAATTATAGGGGATTTAATTGGGCCTTTATCCATGGTATAGGCTCAAATGGAAGGGATCTAGGTATACTTATTAGGGTTACCACTAAGCATAGCACTTCTTCATAAATAAGGGATATAAATTTTTTAAATGGAATATTTTAAACAAACAAAATATGGATACTACAATAGATATATGAAATTTTAAATGCCTAAAACAACAAATGGAAAAAATAAAAACAAGGATACAAACCCTAGGAGCATCTAGGGCTAGGGTTTTGGCACTATTAAAGGTAAGCCAAGTTAACCAAATGATTTAACTCTTAAGATATTTATGGAATATAAAACACTAGTTTTTTAAACTTATAAAACAATAAATAAGGGAATAAATATGCAATAATTATAGCCAATGATTTATACAAGTTAAATTTTATAATTGTTATATAAATAGCAAATGAACTACAAGATTTTTAATTTTGTTAGCAATTGATTGAGAATGATGAATGATGGGCTACAAAATAGTGTAGGAACTATGTTAAGTGTCATGAATAGAAACCACGAATCATAAACCCTCTTAGATAATAGCACAACCCTATAGACATTAGTGTACTACACTAGTGTCCTCTAGGGCATGACATTATCCTTTTAAAAGTAGGGACAATGGGCTTCTATGTGTACCTTCACCTTGTTCTAGGTAATTTGTGCTTATGTGTACAGTTTCTAGTTCATTGTTTATTCTCTATTTTGACTAATTTAAATTCCAAACCATAGGCCTCCATGTTTGTTAATTTATTTTAAGATCATAATTAGAAAAGAGTAGAGTTAGCAAGGTGGGATGTATGTGACTTCAACACCCCATTTGTTGAGCATTGCCTACATACAAATACCTTGATAGGGGATCAAGACTGATGTAGTTCTCTCAATCTAAGTGATGGTGCAAGTGAAAGTGAATTCTAGTATAAGTGTCAGTTTAAGTTCTTTGAGTATGACTTGAAACTGGAAATCTAAATAATTTGAGCTTTGTGCTACTATATATGGGTATTTTTAGAAGTAGGAAAGAATAGGGATCAATGACCTTCATTTGTACCATTATTTTAAAGTTTTTATATGAGTATTTGCATCTAATTTCCATCTAGTGGATAAGTTAATTAAAGTGGTCTATATATAGTCTTATAGTATTTTTTAAGATGTGAAATAGGTATAGGACGACCCTAGGAGTACATTGAGGAATGAAAAGATATCCATTTGGGGACTAAGGAGGTAAGGACACTAATCCAATCCTTAGGGTAAAAACATAGTGTGCTAGTGTTCAAAGAGATGCACTACTGTCTAGGTGGTAGAAACTGGTGAAAAATAGGCTTAGTTTCCTAGGGGATGGCGTAATGCTACTTTTGGTATGCCTAATAATGGGGTAGATTAGCTTAAAAGTTTAAAAAGGATCAAAAGAGGCCCTAGGATAGGTTTAGGGTTAATCTAGGAAAAGGTGGTCTCAAGTGAGACTAGTTCCATGAAAATGACATTTTAGATGATTACATGGACAATTTATCCATATTACATTAATTATGGGTATATGACACTATTTGGTCATCAATAATCCTTAATTTTTTACAAGTTGAACTAATCAATTGATTGGTTCAATAATGGTCATATTTTATGCTAATTTGAGCCCAATTGACCTAATTAGGAGTATATGATGTGATTTGAGGCTTGATTGGATCCAATTTTTCACTTACTTAACCAATAAAATATTTTTTCAATTACAATTATAATTAAAATTAAAATTTTGAAAAATTTCAGCCACGTGAACTAAATTGTTCATAAACATTCCCTTTTGGGCATTGTTGGTCTCAATTTTGTCAATGATCAAACCAATTACTTAATTAATTTATTGAAAAACATAATCTAGGACAATATCAAGCTTATGATTCTTATTAGGAGTATATAATGTGAGATAAGGATTAATTAGCCCAATTTTCTCACTAATTGGACCAATAACAAATATTTATTCAATCATAAACACTCTTTTTCCCAATTTGATTCTATGAACCTAATTGGGAATATACAATTTAATTTAAGGCTTAGTTGGCTCCAATTTTTTCATGAATTAAATTAATCACTTTATTGGTTTAATTGTAGATACTTTGGTCCAATCATATCTTCATAAACTTGATTGGGAGTATAAGATGTGATTTTTGGCTCAATTAACCTTGGTTTTATCACTAACTTAACTAATCACTTCATTAGTTCAATACATATAATTGGGTTAATATAAGGTTTTTGAAATTAATTAAAAGAATAAGATGAAGTTTGGGCCTCTTTTCCCCCTAATTTCATCAATGGTTAAGCAATAGCTAAATTAGTTCAATTAAATACACAATTTCGGTTTATTTGAGCCTTTTGAGCATAATTAGGAATACATAATGTGATTTAGGGTGTAATTTTCACTAATTTCATCACTAATTAATATAAGCACTTGATTATTTCAATAATAAATGTAATATTATCCAATTTTGTCCTCTAATACCTAGTTATGAGTATACAATGATATTTGGGGATTAGTTAGCCCCAATCTTTCATTGGTTGAATCAATTAATTAATTTTTTTAAATTAAAAATGCATTATGGGATATGTTTAGCTTGGTGAACATAATAAATAATATATTAGGTGACTTGGCATTGAAATTTCCCCAATTTTATCATTGATAAAACTAACCATTTGATTCATTTAATCGCATCCATACTTCTAGTTATGCTAAGCCATGTCATCCTAACTTAAAGTATACAATGCTATTTTCATCTCAATTTTTCAAATTTTGTGATTTTTTTAACAATTTAGTTGATTAGTTCAATAACATAAGAAATTGGGGCCAATTTAATTCCTTTGGAACTATTTTGGAGTATCTGATGTGATTTTAATGCTTAATTAGTCACATTTTTTCATTAATTAAAATAATCACTCTTGATTGGTTCAATCACAAATGAAAGTTTATAGAATTAGACTTTTATGTACCTAATTAGGATTATATGATATAATTTAGGGATTAATTAGATATAAATTCACCACCAATAAAACTAATTAATCAATTCATTCAATCATAAATGTAGGTTTTTTCAATTTGAACTCCATGAAAACATATGTGAGTATATGAAGTGACTAAGGGCTCAATTGGCACTAGTTTCATAGGTGACTAAACTAATGACTTGATTTTTTCAATCATGTATGTAGTATAAGAAAATTTGATCCAAGTGAACTAATTTGGTGTATAAAATATGTCTAGGGCTTAATTTGAAATAATTGAACTAGTTACTTGATTACTTAAATAACACATAATTTAGGCTACTATGAGACTCATTACCATAACTGATAGTATACGATAATATTTGGTTATTGATTAGCCCCAATTTCATCACTAATTAAAAAAATCACTCAATTCATTCAATCATATACATAGTTTAGGTTAATTTAATCTACTTTTAATTAATTAAGAGTAAATTATTTAGTATTTTATTCAGTTGGCCTAATTTTTTTCACTAATTAAATTATTCAATTATTATTTTTAATGATTAATTCACTTTGGTATATTTTAGCCTTATAAAATAAAATAGGATATAAAAATTGGTTATGGACTGAACTAGCCCAAATTTTGTCATTGATTGAAGTAGTTACTCAATTGATTTAATAATAAACACAATTATTTCAAATCAGAGCCTCATAAAACCACTTGGGAGTATACTATGTTGTTTTGGAATCAATTGGCCCTAATTATTTCATTAGTTGAGGCAAAATTTTGATTTATTCAATCATAGATGCAAGTTCAGCCAATTTGATCCTTGTGAACCTACTTTGGAATATACAAAGTGATTTGGGGCTTAGTTATCCCCAATATTTTCATTGATTAAAACAATCACTTAGTTGGTTAAATAAAATATGTATTTTGGGTTAATTAGATAATTATGAACCTAAATATGAGCATATAATTCAAATTGGGGCTCAAATATCCCTACTTTCATCACTAATTAAACCAATTACTCAATTGGTCAATCATAGACCCAATTAAGGTTGATTGTAACCTTTGGAACCTAATTAGGAGAATATGATGTAAATTTGTGTTGTATTTCCCAAATATATTCAATGGTTTAACCAATATCTTGACTAGATCAATTACATATAAATTTTAGGCTCGTTTGAGATTGTAAATACTAAAATATAGTATATGGTACTTGATAATGACAATATTGACACACATATACCATCCATGACTTGAAAACTAAAACAATTTCATAATTCACCATCCTCTCACACTTGCATATTATCTTATGAGTCAATGATTCAATTATGATATCATAAACTAAAAATAACCTCACTATTTATTTAAATATTTATAAATATCTTGCACATATATCTCCATACTATCAATTTATTCCACCTATACATGATTCAATTTTTCTAATTATAATTTTTAGCACTAGTTGATAAAGAAATATAATTATTTTAACTAACCCATTCCTAATATTTATTATTTTATAAAATCAAACCTAAGCTTAGGGTATATCAATAATCCTATTATGTTTATGGTGTGACATATTATTCAATGAGATCCATATGTAACCAAATCAAGGTCTCACTCAAATGGGTCTTATCACTTATCTATAATATATCTATAAAATATTTCACATTGACTAAAGTTTCCCTCTTATTCCTAAATTTTGATCTTATCACTAGGACCATTCACAATATAAGTTTTAAGCTCTCATAATCCAATCCAAGGCAATAAATTTTAGGTATCAAAATCAATCATTAGCTTCATACACATAGAAAATGATTACAATTACAAACTCACAATAGGTGGGAGATCTATGTGTGGCTTTGTTTCCCTAATTTAAGTATTTTATATGTAAGTGGTGATCAATCATCAGACTTCAGTGATTGGTTTAAACTCAACCCATTACACTTACCCCATTTTTGTAGGTTTTTATCCCTCGTAAGCACATATATAGGTTTAAGGTAAAGATAGTTTATTAATGGATCTGCATGTGTTATTAATGTTTATAATTTCAAACATATATAAATTAAATATAGTGATAGGAAACAATGTATTTATTATGTTGCACTTCCACATAGAGTTTTAATAGCTAATAACTTATTATTGATTGGTGGTACTTACCCTATCCTATAAAACTAGCCTATCATAGATATAATATTAGTTCAAAAACTATACAAACCACATGTGTGCTTATCCCTAATTTTCACTTCTAAAATATAGTCATATTTGAAAATTCCACCACAAAATATAAGAATCATCTTATCTTTATTACTTTCCTTATTTATAATGTTCCCTTATCAAATCAAAATAATCCATCTCAACCTTTTATAATTATATGCATCCTTGAATTCCATATCTATTGATTTGAATGATATTTAAAGGTTATATATTAATTTTATTAATATAAGTCATTAAAAAAAATTAGGATAAAACATATTGGTAAACTTGTACACATGTTAAATAGTGCAAAGACATAAGTTTTTTTATAGTTTCATCCTTATAGTGTTTCATGTTTTAGTATTAGGGTTTTATTTTTGGACTAATTTTCTATTTTTACCTAATATTACACACTAATCATAACCATGTTGAATGAACATTATCAGTTAAAAAAATAATGAAATTACTCTATTCATATTGTTTTACATGGATACTATATCTTCTTTGAATCAATTATGTAATAAAATGGGTAACAAACATTAAATCTAAATTCACTAGTAAGGATTAAGTTACCAATGAACACTCCCAAGCCTTACTCAAATTCTAATATTTTAAAATTGATTTTGATATGCCTAATGTTACCTCTAAGATAAAATATCCATGCATGACTCCTTTTCTTCATCTTCCCATATAACCTCAATGATACACTAGCTACCATCCCTCTCTCATTATTATCCCATAAATTATTTTGGATCATGAAGTCTATGTTGTTAATATTAGATGAGGTCAGGTTTCATACCATGTGATGTACGATAAATTTAGTCAACATATTACTTCTCAACCCCTCCACCTTCCATAAAATATTCCAACCTACCCAAATTTTATTATATTATTAATAAATTAGATAATACCCATGCTAATATTTATATGTCAAAGTTATTCAAATGTTTAATGGTTTACAAATATATATTATAAGTGTAAGAAATAAAGTTTATAACTAATATGCAACCTGCATCATTTTATACCATTATGAATACATTCAAAGAGAATAAAAAATCTATCACTTTTGATAGAGAACATATACCAATGCAACACTTAACAGAGAAAAAGATTATACTATTCATTCACGTTAAAGTGCAACATAGCTTGGTCATTCATGTATTGGTTGATAGTGATTATAGATTGAAAATTTGTAATACCAACTTATTAAAATTATTTGAAATCAACATGGATAACATTCAAGAATTAAATTAAAGCATGTAATCTTTTTATAACATTCCAAATTAGTTAAATGTTGAACCATTTCATTACATTTGATATTATTTCCCAAAGTAATACCTACTATTATTCATGTTATGACTAATCAGTTACATTATAATTTACTTTTGGGATGATCATCGATACATTAAATGGATGAAATACCATTTATATTACACAAATGTATCAAATATCTGCATTAAGTCTATCCCTATTTAGAAAAAACAATTTATGATCCTTTTAAATACTATAATTTCACCCAATCTACTTCTGAGGATAAGTCAAAATCATAGTTCAAAGATCATACTATTATAGTTCCATCACAAAATATTCCAATAACTTGATGAAAACATATTAATTAGGTGAATCAACAATACAAAAATAAAATGAACTAATTATAAAAATACCACTCTAGATCAATAACCACATCTTAATCTAGAATATATTCAACTCATTCTTGATCTTCATTTACTATTAAACTCAAAATATGAAGATGGCATGGTTAAAAATTATTATGAAAATAATGATGAATATATGAACATGATATATATAACAAATGATCAGATACAAACTTTAAACTTAAATCCCTTGGAAGAACACTTTTATCGTACCTTATTCACACCTATTAGAGTGGGAACATATCAACATGATTCATATATCACAAATAAATAGAGATAACAAACTACTATAGAGATAATATATTATTGGTATAAATGAAAGGAAGCTATGACATATCATGAGTATATTGAGAATTTGAAGAGTATGTTTAATATTATCACATACCAAACTCAATAAATAATAAAAAAATAAGCTTTAGACATAAATAATCATATGTTTTAGTTAACAATTTAGATAAGGAAGAGCTTAATACTCGAAGACCATTAAAAATAAAAAATATTTAGGATACATCAAAACAATATACAAATTATTATTTGATCATAATATTTTCACCTTACCATCTACTTGACATTGATCTATGAGGTGTTTTTTAGATTAGGAAGACAATGTATATTTTGGATATCACATATTCAAATGACATGATATATATCATTGTTAATCATTGAAAAAATATATTAAGAAAATATAAGGATAAATTAATTATCATGATTTTATAAGAATAAAATGAACAATAAACATCAATCCCCATGTGTGTCTATCATAAAACTCTAAAGGATAAGTTGTTACCTTTATTTTTGGATAATGGCATCTTCTTATAAATTTTAGATACTATGGTGGTAAAGGTGGAGGAACAATGGGACTTATCTATTTTGGAAAAGTGTCATGGATTTATCCTTGGTGAGAATCAATTTAGGATCTAGGTCAATAGGAACCAAAAACCTAGACGGCCCATGGATATTGTCCCTTTGGCCAAGGATCACTTCCTTATCTCTTTTTCCTATAAGGATGATTTGAGTAAAATATTTCATGATGGCTTAAGACTTAAGGGAGAATCATTAATCTCCCTCTAAAAATTAAAGCCAAGGTTTTCCTATAATCTAAGCTATTTCTAGGACTTTATAGTGTAGATTTATCTTCCATAACTCCCAATATATTTCTAACACGAAGATGTTATCTTTGAAATTACTTAAACACTAGGGGATCCCTTCATGATTTACCTAGCCACTCATGTAAGGAGAAAAATAGTGGAGGCTATGGTTAAGGTGTTGATTTCATGTAATAAACCTCTTTTGGATTCTATATTACACAAAAATAAAGGAAACATGCAGAGACAAAGCATCAAAATTGATGGTTTTCTAGGCCTTTATAATTTGTGCTCTTTCCTTCACATCCTTATAATTCTCTGCCCTATTTATTTTGATTCTATTAATGAGAAGAAGAACCATATGTTCCAGAAGGAGGCACCTACATTTAAGGGAAACAAAGACTATAAGGACTTAGGCTCTAAAGATATTTAGAAGCCCCTCTCAAACATATTAGTTAAGACTGATCTAAAATCCTTTTAAGGATCTGTCTAGTGACCTAGGAGGGACTGTTAAAACTTTTTATTTATATTAAATAGTTTTTTATTAGATAAGGTAAACCTAATTTTCATAGCGACCCAGAACCACAAAACTTAAATAAAGAGTTTTAACTAGGCCTTACATGGCTGAACGAAGAAAAAGAAAAAGTCTAAATAGCAAAAATGAGATTAGACATAGCAAACATGTTAATTGGGGGTCCCTCCTAGGTATCCTCCATATCAAAATTTTCCTTTGGTGAGAATTTGGTCTTGTTTTTCAAGGCTTTGGATCTAGTTTGATTCATTGGACCCTCAGCTTGTTCACCAAGGAGAATCATCGTTGGGAATTTATTGCCTTTCACTTAGGGGAAGTGATGCTTAGGGGGGAATTTTGTGTCCTTAGGGGATTCAAGAAATGAGGAAAGGGTAGGGGGTAGAGAAGACTACACCAACACATGGGTCAGGGCCTCCACTTCTTGGTAAAGCTCATTCTAATCTTAGATTAGCTTTTCCAAACCAAAACCTACTTGCTAGACCTTTATATTGAAATTTTATAACATTATTTTTTTCTCATGCTCCTTTGTTTTAGATTAAGGTAAAAATAGGTTTTGAAGGGACCCCAAAACCCAAATACAAGGAAAGAAAGATAAAGCATCAACAACCACAGGCAAAACCTAAAAACTACTATAGAGAAGTAGCAAGAATAGGTCTTATATGGACCTAAAACCAACAAAAAGACCGCAGGTCAATACCCAGATTTAACATAGATCTGGCTACACCATAGATAGAAGATTACAAAAAACTACTGAACAAGACCATATACCATAACCAACAAGAAGAACCAGACTATTCTTCCAGTTCCAAAATCATTTTCACTATTTCTTTACCTTTCACAATAGTATCCTGAGTGGCAATAGCTACCAACTTGGCTCCCTCTTGTATAGCCACCAACTAGGCTCCTCTGTTACAATGGCCTTACCTTTTTTTATCATAGGAGGAGGGATAAATAAGGGTGATGGGTTTAGGTTTAGGGATGAAAATCATTTTTAAAGGAAGTTCATCAAGTTATAAAATAGTTTATATCCCAACTAACTGAGATATAAATCTAAAATCAAAGATCAAGTCTACGTCTTTGGTCCTTTTATGTCATAAGGTGGTGAATAATGACTCATCTCAACCCTCATTGTTGGGGGATGATTATAAGATTAGAATATAGACTATTCCAAATTACAACCTCTATCTTAAGGTGAATGTATACCTATTGATTTTACTCAAATAATTACTTGAGGATAAACTAGCATACCAAAAATCCCCCCATAGGTTTTTAACTCCTAAACAAAAAGGGTATAACCAAAAAGATAAATGGGGGCACCATTATTAAAATTGAGGCTCCTAGTTCCATCATAATAAGGTAAATACCAAAAAATGAGAGATTAATAATGGAAATGTTAAGAAGAAAAGGGGAATATCTTCATCCCGTAGAAAACTGGAACTAGAAATTAAAGAGGGAATTGCTTATGGCACACAAAACACACTTTCAAGGGGGGAATCTTCTATTTGTTTTTAATGGTTTATTTGAGGCCTCTTGGGTTATTTGTTGTTTAGGTCTTTATTTGTTGGTATTTTGATTTTATCCTTTTTTATATTACCTAGGTTTTTTTTGGTGGGGGGAGGTTTGTGATCCAACCCTAGATCTTTCCTTTGCCCTAGTTTCCTTCTCTTTTTAAAAAAAAATTAAATTTTTTTGGTGTTTAGTTTTATTTTTTGACCATTCATAGTTGGCCTCTTTATTATTTCCTCTTGGGGTCAGGTGTACATTGGCTATTATTTATAAGTGGTCTAGATTACTCTTCTTTTCTAATCAGATTTACTTGTCTCTATCATCACCTATTTCCCTTATGGTAATCACTCTACCACCTCACTACCTTACATATTTTAATGGTGATGCTTTCCATTTTTATATGTATTTTCATCCCCGTTATCTAAATACTTTTTCCCATTTGGATCATAATTTCCAAAGCTTATCATGTCATCATTACCTACTTTAATGATTACTTATTATCTCTATTCCTTAAGTGGTTTAATATTTTCAATTGGAAATACTCTCATTCATTAATAATTCCATTTTTGACTAAGTATACTAAAGGACTCAGACTTGCCTATTCATAAGACATGGATTCACTGTAGGAATCACCTATGGAAAAAGAAAAAGAGACAACTTTAAAACACAATTCCCTTGAGGATAAAATGCCCAAATTAGTAATAGATAGGGTAGATCTCATGCTGTATTTTACCATAAAGAATAAAAACCCCATAGTTTGGGAATTTTTTTAAAAAGGTGGTCTTAACTAGTTCATGCTAATAAGTTTTAGACATGACTCCAACTTGGCTAAGGATTTTGCATATTATTGGAAGGAGAGTCTTGTAATTATGAGGGGCATGAGGATTAAGGTGTCTAAATAAGCCATAAGTAGGCCACATGACTAATTATACAATACCTAAATTATTATAAAGATAAAAACATGAAGTATGAATGGGTTTAGAACTTATTTAAATCTATATAAAAAGGAAAAGAAGTAACTACAAGCTTTAAAAGGATGGATCTCCATGAGTTTTGGACAAAATTATATATACAGGTGATGTTGTATATCACCTTGGATTCCAAGTTTAATATAGTAAGGTCTCATCAATTTATGTTACTAAATAAATTTAAAGTTACTTATACACTTAGTCTCTCATTCTATCTATTTCATTCTCTATAAGATTATGTGAATGGTTTAAATCAAATAACAAATTTTTGGTTACACACCAATCTCTCATTTTTATTTTTTTTCAGATTCACCGCATTAGAGAGGATCAAACAACTAATGGTATATTTAGTTTTATGGGAGGAGGAAATAATAGGGAAGAAAATTAAAAAAGGCATGTACAAATGCCATTATAAGAGGTAGGGGAAAAAAATCCAAATTTGGTAGGCCAAAAAAAATAAATCATAGAACTGGAGGCTTTAGATGAGTTGAAGGTTGATTTGACTATGTCTCTAAAGGAAGATCCCCTAGTCATCCTCTAAAACCTAGGTTCAATCAAGTCCCATATCCCTATTGTCTCTATTCATGATGAGGGATCATAGGAGGACCCCATCTGAAGCAAGTCAACATGGCATGGAGTTAGCTCCCCCCAAAATATATTACACTTAATTGAGCTAAGCTTAAAGAGGAAAGCCATGGAGATAATAAAAATAAGGATTGAGATCGAATAAATCCATTGGACCCTATTTATAAAAGATAGTGCAAAATTTATGGAGGGTAGAATATCAACCTCTAGCATCCCTATTAATATTAAAAAGGATTATTTCTTTTATCCATAATCTCTAGTTATCTTAGGTGGATGGTTGGATACTTTAATGTCTCATCTTAGGACCCCTAGTTTTTGAAGGTTTGAAATTTACTTCCAAGGAATACCCTAGGTTTATGACTGATGGAAAATATAATACAATTCCTCATTAGGTCCCTAGGGGGTTTGTTTTTTGAATTTTGTAGGTTCTATTGATAGTTTCAATTCACTATTTACTTTATTATGCTCACTTTTTTTTTGGGTTGTCTTTTTATCTACACTTAATCTCCCCTTATTTCTCTCTAATGTGATTCATTGGAGACCCAAGCCTCTCGATGTGTCCCACGATGGTTCCCACACTAGTCAAAGGTGGGCTTAATTTAATATAAACATCAAGCTGCATAAATGTGACATTTAAAACAATAATGATTATGAATTGTTCTCAATAATATCTATTTAATATTACTATTTTTATGGAAGGTGAATGCTAAAAACATATTCAGATCAATGATAATAGATAACATTCCATATGTAGTGTTAGAGTATTAAAACATTTGGTACATGACATTACAGAACTACAACATAACACATAATGGTTAGAACCTCTTGGATATATATTTCTAAAAATATCTTGTGGACCAAAATTGGTCAACACACATAAATGGGTCATACCTCCTAAATATAAAGTGTCATTAAGATTAGGATTAATTGTAATAGATGTAGGATATAATAGATTTAACCAACCAACATCTCACTTTCCCAAATGAGGAAGGAGTGATTACACTTATACATGATGGTTATACTTACCATCTAGAAGCACAATCTTTTAAAATTATAGAAGACACATAAGTGGATAAGTTAGAACAAAACATAAGAATAAATACAATTGTATAACCCTAAGAACAAAAAATTATTTCTAAAATTCAAATCTGATGAATATGAATTGATTTCAAAAACATGATTTCAAATTTATAATATTTGAAAAATATATAATAAATCAAATAATTAAAAAATACAAAAATGTTCAAACATTAAAATAATCCAAACTAAGGACCTAACCATGATATTATTTATAGTATAAGTTATTTACATATGTTATCTATAACATGTTTGGTAGATGAAATATTATCTACATACACATGCATTTCACAGCATTTGTGTCTTATGCAAGACATGCAAGTTACACATGGGCATAAATATGATGGTTTTCCCTCTACCCACTAGTCATGTTGATAATGGTGGAATATTTTTCTATAGGTTTCAATATTATAGTTTATTTATTTATGTGACCCTTGTACCATGTTGATCCACATATATTTATTACACATACATTTCTAATTACTCACTTATTACATAATGATACATGGTATTCTATTTTAATACTATGTAACATTGATATATATAGAAGGTCTAGAGTAGTTACTTGATATATGTTCCATTAACATTATTTATATTTTAATTGATAGTATAACTTATGTGTAACTATTTTTTGTGGCCCTTGGCCTTGCTAGATGCAACATATTTGATATCCTTTATTTATGACTTTTTAATGTCCTCATGTGTGTGTCCATTTGGCCTTGTTTATTTTGACATTTTAGGTCCCTTGTATGTAACCCTTTGCCTTATGTGTAACACCAAAATTTTAACTTGATAATCTTATTGACATTAAAGTTTTCCATGATTTATATCATGCATTATTACTATGTAGTCTTATTCAAAAATACTTGTATTGTGTACTTAATTAATACATGTGTCTAGACATGAAACGTTTATACCTTGCACTCTACATGTTACATGCATGATATAATTGATTCATACATTACTATGATGACATATTTTCTACATGATCAACCAATATTAAATGATATAATCTTTATACATGACATGATTCAATAAATTCTTATTTTTAGATGATGAATTATAGGACACATCACTCATCTCAAAATGGGGGAATTACAATGAGCCTTTCATAGACATAATACTCTACGAGTATAATGTTAGAGGATATTACATGTTTCGTAGATTTTAAAATTTCAAATTGTTTAGAAATGAGATTATTTTAGATACATGATGGATATTGGGACATTGACATAGTGTACAAGAACATGTGATATGCATATGTATTCATTTTTTTATTAAGGTTAGAATGTGGGTATTGAATGGGACCCATCCTAGTTACATTAAAAAGGCATCAAGATGAAATAACTAACATAAAAACCAAAATAAATGTCTATACATAACAAATTAACAACATAAACACAAAAAAATACTTAAATCTAGATTAAATATCTAGATATTTATCACAAGGTTCCACTATTTTCCTATATTTTTTAGGACCTTTTTAATGTCCACCTCAAAATTATACAGCTCCATAGTCTTTCCTTTGTCCAATCATTGATTATTTTTCTTGTTCAAACTCCATTATATGGCTCCTTACCTACTTTTATGACTTCCCTTATAACATTGGTGTTATACACATAGTTTTTAATGGTGAATATACTCATATGTACCAATTTATGAATGATACCTTATATCAAATTATTATCAACTTCTAAATTCTCAAATTTGGCTTCTAGCTTCTAAATTTTTGAAACCACACCTTTACCTTCATCAAACATAATTTTATTAGGAAGACTAGTACTACCTTGAACACTAGTATATGCATTCATTTTACAAACACTTGAACATAGATTCATATACACTTAGGTGCATATGTATAGGAATATTCACAATAATTTATAGGATTATTATTATAGGTTTCATAAATTTAAATGGTTTAAATATAATTTTTGTTTATATAGATTATAAATATTAATATATTGATACAGAATATATGGCCATATTTCATGCTCATGCATTAACCTTATAGACACTTGAGCATTTATGCATACACACTTGGGTGCATATGCACAATAGTTTAAAAGACAAAAATTATAGGTTTCATTTCTATAATTTATCATATAAAATCATATCATCATATATCAATTGGTATAGATTTAGAGGGCATTATTTTGGTTCATGCGCATAGACACAAAAAATATTGTTAAATGGAAAATGTTTATCATTCCACTTCACACTCATCAAATATATGATAATTATGGGGATATAGACATATTCCATTGTATTTTTATAATTCTTTATTATCTACACTAAGTGAAACCATAAAATCAAAACCTACATACATGATTGGGGAATGAACATAGTTCATTCCTTTATGATCATTATTTGTTATTTTACATGGATAAATTAAGTGAACTAGATTGAAACATTAAATTTTAATCTATAATACATATACATTGGTTGATTAATTTTTATCGAACCTTACCTAATCAATTATATCACTTACATATGTATTGATCTCTTTGATTTAAACCTAGCTGCATGGCTCTCTCTATATTTTTCCTACATAGTTATTTGGATTAATACATTGTGTACTTTCCCACACATTCATGAAGGTTATGGTATATTTTTGAAAAAAACCCAAATAATAAATTAAAATAATAATTAATATTAGAATTGATTTTTTTAGAGCATAAAGGAAACTATGTGTAATGCCCGCTACACACTTATTGATGCATGAATGCATCATTTCTATTTTGCACACCAATGTGCAAGCATTCAATAACTAGATTAGGTCATAAAACATTATTAACTATGGTTAAACATCATTAGAGAGTTATATAAGGAAGAAAATGTTACCATTATACACATACAATTTAGAATACATCAGTGTGTAGGTCCACACGGATACACTTAATACTCTACACTACATGACTATCTTTATGATAATATCATATAAGGGTCTTTAACCCCAAGTAAGCATAATGTTATCCATAGTGATTAATGGTTAGTGTAATAGTTATTTGATTCACTATTATGATAATTATCATATGATAAAAATATCCCCAATTAGATAGAATAAGAAACATTAGAAATATTAAAGATTAGATAATAATATCAAATATTAAATAGCTAATCACACAGTTGAATGTACAAATCTAAAAACTAGCAACAAGGTAAAAGTTAGAGTATAAGGTTATGAAATTTTTAGAGAAGAATTATCATATTAAGATGTTCTTAAACAAAGATTTAAAAATATTTTGAAATCATCAATCAAAAGTTACAAGATTATTTCCAAAAGAAATACAATATAAGTTTTTGAAATATTTAAATTATTCTAAGCTTTGAACAAGCATAAGTCACATGTTTGTGATATCCCTCCTTGGCCATTAAACCATGACCAAAAATTATAAATCACCATACCTTGGTTAATTATTTTGGCATGTCATCAAAGAATACATATTTTCATTTGATTTAGCATCCTAATGTTATATTATTTTTGATTGTTCACATTGAACATGGATAGTACTCCATAAGAGGCCATCACATCAAATCTATCTACCCCTGACATAGTCATCTTTTGTACCCTTTCTGATGATACTCTCCCTCTATATCTATTTAGAGAGTGGAATATCTCTTAGATCCACCTCAAAAATGTAAAATGTAGTTAGACCATCACAATAATAATCAATAAAATGTTGCTAAATCACAATAGTACTGAATAAGAATGATCAATATACATATGAAACTCATGTAAAGCTAACCAATAAACAATGAGTCACATAATAATCATTATATGTTTGTCCATACATAATAATAAATTAAAATATTTTTATGCAATATTAAATTAACTATAATTAATCTTATTAATATTATTTTAATGAAAAAATCAAGTTTAGTGAGGAAATCCGGATGTAACATCCTTCCCCCCTAAAACTAGTCATCATCCTGATGACACTTATTTCATACCATAGTTATAAAATTAAATAATATATAGTATGAAATCAAGTAAAATTAATAAATGTCTTAACTAAATAAATATGAAAACAACCTATATAACACGTCATAGTCCTCCCAAGTGGCACTATCATCCTAAAATTGATCCCACTATACCTTGCACTGTGAAGCTTTCCTATTATACAAAATAATTTTATGTGTTAATTATTATAACTAGTTATACTATGACTTCCCCAAGATCCATAACCTATAAATCATTCCAATCCAATACATGAGATGGATCACCTAAGTAATTTTTAAGATAGAACACATGGAAAATGTTATGCAAGAGAGCTAGAGCTAGTGGAAAAACAAGCCTATATGTTATGGGATTGATCACTTCCAAGACCTAAAAGGGTATCACATATCTTGGTTAAATATTCACTGATTTACCAAACTCAATTGAGATATTTTGAGGCTTAACCCATAGAAATACTTTATCACTAAGAGAAAACCATCTTACTATCCTTTTTGGTCCAACATAACTTTTATGTCTACCATTAGCCTTAGACAACCTTTTTCTAATTGATTTGAATTTTTATTATATATCCACAAGCATTTTATGACCAAATAATACCCTATATTCTATCTTTTTCTAGCTAATTGGTTTTTGACACCTCCTTCCATAAGAAGTTACAAGTGGAGCCATCTCTAAATATGATTGGTAAGAGATATTATAAGCAAACTGTACCAGTGGAAGATTCTCCTCCCACATGTATTATTGATCCATGTAATACATTCAAAAAATATATTATATAACTTGGTTTACCCTCTTTAATTTTTCATCCATGTATAGATTATATGCAGTAATAAAAATCAATTGTGTCCCCAAAGTTGAATTTAGAATTAACCAAAACCTAGAATGTCATTCTCGAATCTTGATCAGAAATGATCTTTTATACAAACCCATGTAGTTGATACACCTCTTTCATAAATATTTCCAAAATAATAAGTGCATCATCCATCAAATTACCTAGTATGAAGTGAGCTACCTTGGTTATTTTATCAACAAATACCAAGATCATGTCATGTTGATTCTGTGATATCAACAAACCTTGGATAAAGTCCATACTAATTGCCTTCCACTTCCATTATGGTATATCATG
Source organism: Torreya grandis (assembly GCA_037957365.1). Taxonomy (NCBI): domain Eukaryota; kingdom Viridiplantae; phylum Streptophyta; class Pinopsida; order Cupressales; family Taxaceae; genus Torreya; species Torreya grandis. The sequence continues at coordinate 184,548 of JARHVA010008722.1, forward strand.
AGGATATAAAAATCCTATCACATTAAAATGTTCAAAATTCACACACTAACACTCTAAAAAAATAGATAGAAAATCCTTTTAACCATTTTTAATTCAATTCCAAAATAGCAAGATCTTAACTAAGCCATGAGCTTAGTCACTCTAGGATGACCTGAATATGGGGCTTTGTGAAATTATTTTATAACTATAATCCTCCAATTATCTCTATCATGTCCATAAATTCTACCATTTTACCTAAAAAACATCATTATCTAACTTGAATCATTTAAAATTAGGTTTCTAATCATCCTCTGATAAAACTTTCTTAATTTGCTCATAGAATTCATCTCCATGGGAGAATTTAATAACTTGATCATGGAAAGTACTTTGGATAGTATCCAAAGCTATTATGTACCTATTATCACCAAATATTAAACCATAGAAGATGGTTTTTAAGCCTCTTCCATATTTTGGAAACTTGGGAATACTTCTAGGTATGAAGGTTTACCTATAGGTAGAAGTAGACCTCTAGGTTTAAGGGATATCTCCTTGAATATACCTTAAAATGTTTATCACCCACTTAACTATTTTCTTGTGGGAAAAGATATAGAATTTTACATGAAATTAAACTAATATAAGGGATTGATACACTATAATTATTTCAACAATACCATCATACTTCTATCACAATGAAATAAAGCATATAAACTAGCTTCCAAATCCTAATAGGTTTTAATATAAGTGTTTCAACATGTAGGTGATATACATGAGACAACACAAGGTAAGTGAACCAGAGGGTATATTTAAAACTCTAAGGAAAATTATACATTAAAATTATCCTAAAACACTAGCCACACTCTATATAACCTATTAGAATAGGAACTCTTGCATAAAAATGCAAGGATAAGGAAAGTAAGGATAGATGATTATCAATGACTTCACCATACATCACTTTGCACAATTAATAAAATGGTCATGAAATAAAAACCAAAATTAAATTAATAAAATACAATGTCATTCCAATAGGGCTTCACCATAATGGTGTGGTATGAGTCTACAAGAGCGAAAATGGCTACTATTTATAGAATTAGAGAGAGAAGTGAGAAGAAAGAAGTCCAAGAGTCACTAGGACATGTGTCATGCTGATAAAATGAGTTACACAGGTATGAGAGAGGAATATTAAATATACCATGCAAGGTATACTTTGATAAATGTCCCTTAAAACATGAAACTCCTGAAATGTGGCATAAAACTCCTCATTGCTTGCTCAAAAAATTACCTTCATCCTTTAGCCTTCTAAGAACGTCTCATATCTGACTAGGGATAGATGTGTTGATTTAAATAAGAGTGAATGGTTTTATATATGCTCCAATAGGTATTCATTTCATTTGTAATCATCAAGATTCTTCTAGATATGATTTATCACTACTCATAGTCCAAATAACTCTTCTTTCACTCACCTTTCACACTTGGCATCAAAGTTGGTCTTCAGTTTCCAAATATGATCCATATATATAAGTTTATGACACTTTTTAGGAACCATCATGGCCTTATATTCCTTAAATAGACCTTAAAAATCCTCCCTTTTGAAGTTTTCACTCTCTCACTAGCTTGCTCACTATGCTAGTTTTGACTGATTAAGATGAAGGCAGTTTCTGAGGAACTTGTGAAATTATCCAAGGTAAGAAATGAACATGGTAAGTTATTTTAAGTACCAATATCTCTCTCAAAATGAATTACATTATTTTACTCTTCCTTGTACCTACAAAACATAAAAATTATCAAAGAAAGCCATTTTCCACCACGTCCATATTGGTAAGGTACAACTCAAGTTGATGGGAAGGAGCCCTAAAATGTCCTCTACAACCTCCAATCATCTCCCAAGACATTATATTACATATATATTCATTTCCTTCATCATTTTCCCAATTGGGTCACTACCAAGGGTTTTAAGTGATTTTACCCTTTAAGGATTGTTCATATAGGTATGACATCCAATATGCAAAAAAAATCCATAAAGTGCTTGTTCAAGATATCCTTCAACAATAACCAACTCATAATAATCCCATGCAAATCATCCAAGTAGCTATGATCATCTTAAGTTGTCGTATCAAGCTTTGTTCTCCATTTTGCACATCTTATGGTGGTCTAGAGCCAAGAGATGGTTTTCCTATGGTTTTCTATAAATGATAAAATCTATACAACACCATATATTTGCCCAATAATATATCCCAATGCCTTTAAATTCTCATATGGTGTTTTAAATTAACTTGACCCTCCAGTTGGGCTCTAGGCCTAGTTGAGACCTAATAGGTATGTCTGATCCTATGTGATTTTAGACTACTATGTTATGTTTTAGTCATATATGGATTGTTTTCCATGTCTTCCACAACCATCCAAATCTTCTTTTAAGGTTCATCAAGTTTTCAGCTCATCCTCATAGCATTTTATCTCTAAACCTGTAAACTTTCACCCTTGGGGAGGGCCCTCTATCTGAGACAAAATAAAGGGAACTTACCCTATTTACATAAAATAAAGGATGATATGGTGGGATTATCCAAGATAAGGATATTATTTTTTAAAATTTTCATCTCTTTATCACATCATTAGACCCTCAAAATGTTTCAAAACCTAAGATAAACCCTTAGATCATTGACTATGTATAGATTTTTGATTATAGATTATAGGTTGTCATATTAAAATATTCCTAAAGCTATATTTACACTATATAATGGTATTAAAATTTCATCAAAACAATTATTAAGGTGATACCAACTTACTTTCCACTCAAATGTTTCCAAACACTTCCACATACACCTTGCACTTGACGGGTCTAGACTATTGATTATGCTTTTTTATTTGAGAGAGACACTTGTAGGTGTCAGTACATGGTTAAACCTTAGAAAAAATAAAAAATAAATGCTTAATTAGAGTCTATAATTTCATTTTTAACCCATTTTTATATATCCAAGTCATTTTCATGAAATACCAACATTAAGAATACCATCTTTAATCTCACTGTCAACTTCAACTAACTATAATTAACTAAACATGGGTCTTGTATGTGATCATTAGCCTTGAAATAAGTGCCACATACCCTTGGAATAATTTTAAGGTCATTATAATAATTTTTAACTTGTATGTGCCTTTATCCATTGGGACTTCATGTCTAGGTTTGTCTCATGAGACTGTAGATACCTATAGTCAACTGTGCGTGGCCATTTTGAACCAAAGTACATTTGTAGGTGTAGTTATAGACCAAAAACATAATAATCCAACCTTAATTTATGATATTTGAATATTAATAGTCCTATGACTTGATTATAACAACTTATCATTGTTATAGGTTCTTGTCTATTCATCCTTTGGTACATAGGTTACTTGAAGTTCAAACCATGTAGACATCATTGAGAAACTATAGTGAAAAAATATTAAAATTAGAGGCCTTCAAACACTACTCTACTCTAATCACACATTAATTCCCTTTTGAAATAATATTACCATAGCATATGGATACAAGATATATGTGCTTATATTTACCAAAAATCCTTGTAATACTACTATATAACATCATCAAAATGGATTAGGCATTTGTTTTGGTGGTTTAGGGAAACTTTTCCCTGAATTCAAATTCCATCAGTTGCGGTGATCTTTCAAAATTGTTTACTAGTCTAATTCTTCAAACATTATTTAAATGGTCTCATGCAACTATAAAAACCTCATAAAGGTTTCAAACCATGTGAAGACTCTCCATATAACTCTTTCATGCCTCTATGTAAGGCACTTATAGGTGATCATTTGTAGGCTACAAGGTAATGACTATGAATAAAGGAAGTATGCATATGATCTGACTTAATAATTGGTTCTCAAGGCATATAAATCTTATTATAAGATGATAAAGGCTTCAACAAATGTTATAACATCCCTATATGACAATCTCAAGTCTCTGTGAGAGCCTGTAAATGTGCACACAATAACATATAAGATAGTGAGGATAGAAAGTGGAAAATGTTCATAGTGAAGGATATTGCAACCATTTTTACACACTCAATCAAATTCAAATGGGAGTTTACAAAATTTTAAGGATTAAAAAACGTTTTCACACCCCATTTCAATGTAACATCCTTCTACAAGCACATATAGGTGCACACCAATGGACTAACTATGTATATGTTATACATTAACCATCATAGTCTTTCTTATGTCACTTAAGAAGGTTTAGTTTGATGGATCATGAATAAAAAATTTGTCTCATGCATTGAAACTCTCAAACATATTTTCATAGCCATTCTCAAAGTTTAAAACACCCTAATTAGAGATTGAAACTTGCAAGAGATTAATTGTGTACAACATCCTTGATTGTGTGCTTGATCAACCTTCATGATGTTAGACTTAGAGAGTAATATTGGTAATAAGGAAGTTTTCATAACATTTTAGGTGCATTTAACATCATATCACACTATTTTGAAACAATTTAAAAGAAATGAACCTTTTGTAAGTAGTGAAACCTTATTGCAACCTCACTATCATACTCTTACAATTTAAGAGGTTTTAACTAATCAAATAACTTACAATCATTAAACCAAGCATGGTAAACATGAGAGAAGGAACTCAACATCCTTTAGAATTAAATTCATCAATTGATCTATATGGACTAGCTCAAATATGATCAAAACCTGTAGGGTGTGGGAAACAACAAGAAAAAATGGATAGTCAACTTATTAATAATGGTTCATAAAGTATAGGTCACCATTCCTCTAAATAAAAACATGAAATTTAATTTGATAAATTTTATTATCCACCACTAAGATCATTTGACTTAGAAGTCCTCCTACTGTCTATACCAAGAAGAAATCTACTAAGTAGTTCTTCTTTCCTAATGGAATGATAGAGAGATAAAATGGTTTTATCCCATTTTTGGAACTTATAAAGTATATAACTCATGAAAAAAGAGTTAAGGAATAGTGGATAGCTACTTTTGCAAGAGTTCATTTTATCTAGGCATATGAAGGACATCCCACAAGGAGATAGATGCTTTGGAAGTTTTAAATGAATCCACTATGTTTACGGAAGAATTACTCACCTTATTTTTATTATTTTGATGAAAATTATTTCTTAGAACTTTAGGAAATGAGACACTTTGAGAAGACCTTACTACATTTTGACTTAAAGGAGATGTAGGAGCATTAGGGACTACCATGATTGCAGCCATGCCTTATTATCTTATAAGAAGATTATATGAACTTGTAATCATGATATTACCATATACTAGATCCTTTCTTTTAGACCTTATGTTATCTCAAAAATATTTTCCTTGATTGAGTACATAAGTGTCTTCGACCAAGAAGTTGGTGAAGCTTTCTCCTTGAGGCTGTCAATCCTCATTTGCTTGCATCATGAACTCATCTTCAATTGATAGGAGAGGAGTGACTTCTCCTTTAGAAAATATATATTTATATCCACCCTCATTTACATTCATGAATTGAACTTGTTTCCAATATTTTCCTTTTACCAAGTTTTTATGCACCGATACCATCTCTCTTACATTGGTAGTGGAATTGGGATTATACACATTAGCAGGCCTATTGAAGTTAAGCTACCCTTGACCTCTTCCTCTCCCATATTATTGGCCATATTGTTGCTGATAGGGATATGGATTTTTATGATCACCTTATTTCCTAAGTTGATATCCTAACATTTGAATTTTTACATATGGATCCATGGCATCATTTTCCTTATTAGGAGCAGCTCTAGGCTTATCATTAGCATTAGGAACTTGAGAAACATTTGGAGTATTATCATAAATATTGGGTATCAAAGGAATAAAAACCTTAGGAGGTAATTTTATTGCTTAAATGAGTCCATTGTCATCTCTAATGATAAGTTCATATTCTTTGGTAAGAGTGAAACCATCCATGGATTGTGCATGATAGCAATATCAGTACTAATGGCTCACAAGTATATATAGAAGACAAAACTAACTGGTGGTCTCATGGGAGGAGGAAATCTATACCAAGTCTTTTGAAACCTCTCATCAAAGTCATGTATTATTTCCTTGGATGCTCTTTTCATCACATTGAGCTGATGTATAAGATAAGTATGGTCATGTTCATCCTCAAACCTTGAAGTTAACAACACCCCAATGCCATCCCATGATGTAATGCATCCATTAGGCAAAGTCCTATACCAATCAAGTGATTTCCCTCTAAGGGACATGGAAAATATTCTAATGGAAATATTATCCTCAATGGCATTATGAGAACTACAAAAATTATAGATATCCCTGATGTGTTTGCCAGGTGTAACATGACTTTCACCATTGAATGTGGGCACACTTTTTGTGGCATTAAGAGGAATATCATCATAAGCCTAAAAGTGAAATGGATTTTCAGTAGTAAAGGTAATAAATGCATATTACCAAGCCATGTCTTCTTCAATATATTAAATTTATTCAATCTCTTCACTCTCTTGGCTAGAAAATATTTTTTTCTCCTTAAAAGTTAGATCAAGATGAGGGTATTGAACTTCAAGAGGAAGTTTAGGCTAAATAGGTGGATTGATTGGATTGATAAATATAATAGATGATTACCTAATAAGGACAATGAAACATGAGAGAAAATTTATGATAAAATAATGGCCTTCAACCAAATTTTACCTTGAATGGAGTTTCCAAATGTTGAGTATCACAGCAATTTATAGTTGACATTATTAAGACAAACATTCAAATTTACAAGTTGTCTTGAAGATAATAGGTCCCAAAAGGCATGCCAAAACTATTGTCACCAAATATTTCACCATAGAAGAGGGTGTTCAAGCCTTTTCCATATTTGGGTAATAGGGTAATACTTATAGGTATGTGGGTTTACCTATAAGTAGAAGTAGACCTCCAGGTTTAAGGTTTAACTCCGTAAATATACCTTAAAATGCTTATCACATATTTATCTAGTTTGTTGTGGTAAAAGAGATAGTAGTTCACATGAAATGAAAAAAATATAAGGATTTGATACACTATAATTATTTCCATAAGACTATCATACTTCTATCATAATGAAACAAATCATATAATCTAGCTTTGAAGTCCTAAAAGCTTCTAACATAAGTGTTTTAACATAGAGGTGATAAGCATGAGACAACACAAGGTAAGTGAAATATAAGGTATATTTCACACTATAAGGATAATTATACACTTTAAAGGATCCTAACACATTATATACACTCTATATGCCCTATTAGAATAGGAATTATTACATAAACATGAAAGGATAAGGAAAGCAAGGATAAAGGATTATCACTAACTTCACCATACATCACTTTGCACACTTAGGAAAATGTTAGTGAAATAAAAAACAAACATGAATTATTTTTTAAAAGAAAATATACAATGTCATTCTAATATGGCTTCATCATACATGGTGTGGTATTAGTCTGCAAGAGCTAAAATGGCTACTACATATAGAATTAGAGAGAGAAGTGAGAAGAAAAAAGTCCAAGAGTCACTAGGACATCTGTCATGATGAGAAAAGGATTTAAACATGTAGGAGAGAGGAATATGAAATATACCATGTAAGGTTTACTTGGATAAATGTCCATCAAAACATGAAACTCCTAAAATGTAGTGTAGAACTCCTCATTTCTTACTCAAAAAAATTGCCTTCATTATTTATCCTTCTTGGAATGTTTCATAGATTACTAGGGAATTTTTTTATGATTTAAATAATATGGATGGGTTTTATACATTATAAAACATGCATTGGTTTCATCCCTAATCATTAGGATTCTTTTGGACATGATTTATCACTACCTACAGTCTAAATAACTCTTCTTTCACTCGGCCTTCACATTTGGCATCAAATTTGGTATTAAATTTCCAAATATTATCCATACATATGAGTTTATGATACTTTTTATGACCCATAATTTCCTTATATTCCTTAAATAGACCTTAAAAATCCTTCTTCTTTAATTGTTCATTCTCTCACTAGCTTGATCATTGTTAGTTTTGACTAGCTAAGATGAAGGCACTTGTGAAATTAGATGAGGAAATAAATGAAAATGGTGAGTTATTTTAAGTCAAAATTTCTCTCTCAAATTTAGTTTCATTCTTTGACTCTTCCTTGAACATAAAAAACACTAAAAATTGTCAAAAAAATCCATTTTCCCCCATGTCCATACAGGTAGGGTAAAACTCAAGTTGATGGAAAGGAGACATGGAGAGTCCTATATAAGATATAATTATCTCCTAGGAAATTATATTCCATATGGATGAATATCCTTCCTAATTTTCCAAATTAGGCCACTACCAAAGATTTAAGAGGGTTTAAAGTTATTTTTCCCTTTAAAGATTATTCATAAAAGTATGACATACAATATTCAAAAAAATTGATAAATTTATTTATAAATATCTCCTTAAACATTACACAACTCATCAAACTCATATGTAATGCCTCCAAGTAGGTATTAACATCTTAATTTTGTCTATCAAGCTTTGTTCTCCATTTTACACACCCCATGGTGGTCTTGAGCTAAGAGATGGTTTTACTATGGTTTAATCTACATGATAAAAGCTATAACACACATTATATCTCCCCAAGTAGATATCCCAACGTTTTTCAATGTTCATATGGTGATGTAAAAGAAGTTGACCCTCTAGTTGGGTTTTATGCCTAGTTAAGACCTAATATGTCTATCTACTCCTATGTGAGTTTAGACCACTATGTTGTGTTTCAAGCATATTTCTATGGATTTACATGTTTTTACATGTCTATAATATCCTTCCAAATATTATTACAAGGTTAATCAAGTTTCCAACTCATCCTCATAGCATTTTCTTTCTAAACCTATATACTTGCACCCTTGGGGAGTACCCTCTATCTGAGACAAAATAGAGGACACTTACCCTATTATCATAGACTAAAGGATTATATGGTGGGATTAACTAGATAATGGATATGATCTATGATTTTTTTATCTCTTTATCACATAATTATCTCCTCTAAATGCTTTAAAACCCAATACAAACCCTTAGATCATTAATTACGTATAGATTTTTGACTATAGAATATAGGTTGTCATATTAAAAAATTCATAAAGCCCTATTTCCAATGTATAATGGTATAAAAAGGTCATATAAAAAATTATGATGGTGACCCCAACTTAATTGTTATTCCAACCTTGCCAAACACTTCCACATATACCTTGCACTTGATCGATCGAAACTGTTGACTATGTTTTTTTTAATTTGAGAGAGACAACTTTAGGTGATAGTACATGGTTGAACCTTGAAAATAATTCCCAATAACTCACATAGAGTCTCTAAGGCCACTTTTCACCCATTTTTATCTATTCAAGTCATGTCTATGCAATACCAACATCAAGAACACCATCTTTTAGCTCACTGTCAACTATAATTATCTATAATTAACTAAGCATGGGTCCTATAGGTGAGAATTAGCCTTGAAATTAGTGACACATACCCTTAGACTCCTTTTAAGGTATTTTTAATCATTTTTAACTTTTATGTGTCTTTATCCATTGGGAATTCATGTATAGGTTTGTGTCATGAGACTATAGCTACCTACAATCAACTATAGGTGGCCCTTTTAAACCAAAGTACACCTATAGGTGTATTTATAGACCAAAAACATAGTATTATAACCTTGATTGATGATATTTGAGTCCTAATATTCCCTCTCACTTTCTTAGAACCAATTTTCATGGTGACAGGTTTTTGTATTTCTATCTTTGGGTGCAGAGGTTACTTGAAGTTTAAATCCTATAGACATCATTGAGAAACTGTAGTGAACAAATATCAACATTGGAAGCATTCAAACAATACTCTCCTCTAATCACACATTCATTACCTTTTGAAAGTAACTTCCCTTAGGATATGGATACAATATATATATATATATATATATATATATATATATACCTGGGTTCACAAAAAATACATGCAATACTACTATATAATATCATCAAAAGGGTTTAGGCCTCTATTTTGGTGTTTTAGGGAAACTTGTCCTTAAATTAAAATACTTTCACTTGGGGTGGCCTTTAAAAATTGTTTAATAGTCTAATGCTTCAAAATTGACTGGTATGGTTTCATTCAACTCAAAAAACCTTAGGAAGGTTTCAAATCATGTCAAGGCTCTCCATATAAATCCTTCATACGTCTATGTAAGCTACCTATAGGTGGTCATTTAAATTTTGTAGGGTAGTGACTATGAATAAAGGTAATATGAATATGATATGAATTCATAATTGGCTATTAAGGAATATACATCTTCTTCTAACATGATAAAGGCTTCAAAAAAATTTAGAACATCCCTATATGACAATCTCTACATAATAACATACAAGATAGTGAGGATAAAAAGTGGATAATGTGCATAGCAAAGGATTTTGTAACCAATTTTAAACACTCCATCATATTTAAATGGGATTTAAAAAAAATTTAAGACTTGAAATAAGTTTTCACACCCCATTTCAAAGTGACATCCTTCTACAACCACATGTAGGTACACACCAATGGACTGACTATGTATATGTTTTACATTAACTATCACAGTCCTTATTATGTCACTTGAGAGGGTTTAATTTGATGGATAATGAATAAAAAATGTTTCCCATTCCTTCAAAATCTGAAAAATATTTTCATATCCATGCTCAAAGTTCAAAACACCCTAACTATAGATTGGAAATTATAGGAAGTTAATTGTGTAAAACATTCTTGATTGTGTGCTTGATCAACCTTCATGATGTTAGATTTAGAGAGTAATTTTGGGAATTAAGAAGTTTTAATAACATATGATATGCGTTGAACATCATATCGCATTGATTTGAAACCATTTTAGAGAAAGGAACCTTCAATAAGTAGTGAAACCTGGATGTAACCTCACTAGCATACTCCTATAATCTAAGAGGTTTTAACTCCTCAAATCACTTAAAATAATTTAAAAAATAATGGTGAACATGATATAATTAATTCAACATCATTTTGAGTCAAATTCATCAATTGAGTTCTATGGACTAACTTAAACAAGAGTAAAACCTATAGGGTGTGGGAAACAACAAGTAGAAATGGATAGTCAACTTGTTAAGAATGGTTCGTAAATGATAGAAAAAAAATTACTAAAAATATAAACATTAAAATGAATCAAACCAAGTTTAATATCCACCACCAAGATAATTTGATCGAAAAGTCCAACTGGATGTACTAGAAACCTGTGAACTAGTTCTTCTTGCCTAGTGGAGTGATAGAGAGATAGAAAAGTTTTAGCCCATTTTTGGGACTTATAAAGTATATAAATAATTTAAAAGGAATTTTTAATGTTTAAATTTCATTGAAAAATATTATCCCATGTGACACTCTCTCCCATAGGCTGTATAACCTTTAAAACTCCTTTCTCATTTGTTTTCTTGTTTTTTTAGTTAACACCTACAAGTAAACTAAACTATGGACTCATATGATACAAATAAAATATATTTCATGATAGATCCTCTAAGAATTTCCATAGATGCATCTATAATCACTAAGAATTGACCATTAGGATTAGGAACTCTTAGCACAGATACCAAATTAAACATCCTTTTTAGCTCTTGAAAGGATTTTTTTCACTTGTATAACTAGACAAAATTTTGATTCTTCAACTGAAGAAAGGTAACTAGATTAGTTATTTTCAAAAAATTTAGAACAAATTTATTATAATAACCTATTGATCCAATAAAACTTCTCACTTCATGCACATTTTTAGGTATTGACCACTCCATTATGGCTCTTATCTTCAATGGACTAGTTTAAGTTCCATCTACAGAGTTAATGTGCCCCAAATATTGCAATTTTTTCTATAAAAATTCAAACTTGGATAATTTACCATATAATTTGTGCTTCTGCAAAAGTTACAAAAATAAATCTAGATGTTATAAATGCTCTTCCTCATTCTTAGAATAAATGAGGATATAATATATAAAAACTAACACAAAATGGTCTAGATAATCCATAAACATATTTTTAATAACATTCATAAATGTTTTCAAAGCATTTATTAACCCAACAAGAAGCACTATAGATTCATAGTATCTGTAGTGAGTTTTGAAAGCTATGCTAGGAATATCTTCCTATATTTTCAACTTGTAATACCCCACTCAGAGATCTATATTAGAGAAAATTATTTCCCCATGCATCTAATCAAATATATCATCAATGCAAGGAAATGGATACTTATTATTTATTTTCACCTTGTTCAACATCCTGTAATTAATACATAGGCAAAGAGTACCATCCTTGTTCTTAATAGACACTATTATTGCACCCCATTATGACACACTTAGTCAAATCAACCCCTTAGATAAAAAATCCTATAGTGGAGCTTTTAACTCAACCAATTCTATAGTCATCATATTATAGGGAGCCTTGGACTATGGTTCTAAGACAAGTATTATGTCTATCAATAAATTAAACTATCACTTGGGTGTTAAGTCTGATAATTCCTATGGAAACACATCTTGAAAGTTATTAAGAAAAGGATAATCCTTAATGGATGATTCCTTAAGTTCCTCCATTTCATTTATTTTAACAATAAATGCTAGGCATCCTTTCATATGAGCCTTCTTAAGATAAGTTATGGAAATATGCTTATGTTTTAACTCCCTTTCCTCACCTTGAATCTAAGTTTGATTCCTAAAATCATCATGGTATTCTACCTTATTGAGATAGTAATCTACCTTAGCTTTATGCTTAGAAATAAAATTTATCCATAGGATCACATCATATGATCACAGTGGTGTTGATAAAGATCTATTATTGATGTGAATTCAAGAAATTCAATCTTAGCTTTAATTAAGCACCTATCAACTTTGACCTTGGCCTCATTCCCATCTTACATTTACCATGAATTTTTCATTATACTAGATTTATTAGACAACATATATATCATTTGAGGAGATATAAAACATTTTGTAGCTCCAGTGTATATTAAAATGGAAATGGGATGACCAAAAATATTACCTACAACCTCAATAGGTAAGACTTGAACATTAACCTAATGATTGTTAACACTTACATCAAATCTCTATTGAAAATTTCCTTGTTGTATTAGTACCCTTATCTTTACCTTATAACTTTCCTTCAATACATTCCCTAGCATAGTGATCACCCCCATAGATGAAACATATTTTAGGTGGTCCTTTCATTTCAAATAATTAGTTTCCCTTGAAACTATTATTGAACCCACCATCCATTTTTCTACTACCTTAGAAGATACTAAATTTAGCATTCTAATTTTTGAATTGGTTTTTTTAATTTCCATTAATTTACTAGTTCTTCTTTGTAAGAGTGGGTTTGGAACCTCCATAATTCTTCTTGAAATTCTCTCTAACTTTAGAAAGAGACTTCATCTTTAACTCCTACTATACTTCCTTATCAAAGACTTGATCTACTATAAATGGCCTATGCACATCTAACTCACATCCTATTTGGGGTTTTAATCCCATAATGAACTTTTGAGTGTGAAACATTTCATCTACTTGATATTAAGGAACATATTTTAAGAGCTTAATAAACTATTCCTAGTATTTATTCACTAAAATATCTCCTTCTTTTAGATTTTATAAATCTATCAAATTCTAGTCAAAATACAACTAGGATAACCATCATGATCTAAACAAACCATGAATTGATCCCATGTGGTGGTAGTGGATTTTATGTTCATCTTAAGCTTCTTATTTTACACCCATGTTGTTTCTTCTCTATCAAGATGATATGCTTCCCAAATTGCCTTGGTGACTTTCAAGTAATTATGTATCTCAAATTACTTCTTCATCTCTATCAACCAAGATTTCACACCATCCCCTAACATAGTTCCATATAAATTAAGAGGATTAACTTTATTCATGTCCCATAAAAGCTCTACAACTACATGATCTCTCACATCATATGACACCTCTTCATGCCCATGCTCTTGTTGAGATTATTTATGAGCTTATTACTGAGCAAGGTGCTCATTAGGATCTTCCTAATGATTTCCTCAACATGTCCATGAACTTCCTACTCTATGTTTATGATTTGGTCACTAGTTTCATACATGACTTTGAGGATTTTATCCAACTTTGTATATTTCTCTATGGTAAATTAATTTGGATCTAATGGAGGGTTAGTATTTTAAGTTCCCTCACCTCTAGGTCTACTATGCACCATTGTCCCTTCTGAATAATAGGAGAATATGAATATTCTATTGGACTCATTATGACCTAGAGTTTGATCCATTGCTCTAATACCACAATGTTAGAACCCCATTGGATTTAACTAGATTTAGTTTTTTTTTTACTTCAATAATCTAAACTAAATTAATCTCTATTAAATTTAAGATATTTGATCTTAACTAAATGCATTTGAATTTCATAAAATGTTTTCAGTAATTTAGTTAATTATCAATTTTAATACTAATAAGTCAAATTCCATAACCAACTCATCATAAATTATAAATATATATTATATTATCTCATCCAACTGATGGATGCTTACATAATAAATTATACAACAAGAGTAGCCAAATACTGAGTATTAAAATGTAATATTAGTACAAAAATAAAAAATTTATACATCATAGTGTCTATATACATATATACATTATTCCATAGAATAAATGAGTATCCACAAACTCACCAATATACAAAATTTAATCATGAGTAAAAGTCTCTATCAGTTGATTACTAGAGAAGAGGGAGATCATCATCATAGTAAATTTACATACCAATCATAGACCATAGATCCCCTAGACAATCATCCAACCAGGGAATCTCCCTCCCTTCATATATTTGTAGATGATAATGGTGTAGGTATTAATAATTCAAATAGAACCCATGTATTGTAAGATAACCATCACATGTATCATATCATAAAAAATTCCATTCTAACATGATATCATGCATACATTCATATATATAATAGGTGAATTGATTATGTTTAACTATAAACATTAATTTAACCAAAGATTTCATATAGTTTAAATATCACACACACACACACACACACACACACACACACAATCAAATTTCATTTATTCTATGTATTAATGACTCTAGGTAAATGCATGAAATACTTCTCCCATAATTATTTCTTTAGTGTCATTAACACTATAATTTGATAATTAATTCATATACAATATTCAATAGTTTCCCATATAGATGTCTATATTAATACCATAATAGTCAAATACAAAGGAATCATACATAAATTAATCACATGTTTTAGAATAACAACATAAAAAATCCACTATTATATTTTCCAAAGTTATAATAACAACCCAACATACATTTTAAATAAGGCACTATTACTAGCAATTTAATTCCCCAGTTAATATTTAAGATGTTTAAGTTTTTACAAATACATGTAAAAACACCCTTTTATAGGAATTATAATGAAATTAAACAAAATCTAGAATTTCACACTAAATTCCAAGTCTTTTAAATAAATTCCATTATCATAATATTAATTTGTACTAAATATCAACTACCTATTTTTGAATCAATTAAGATTAATTTAAACACATCATAATTCAATGAAATACATCATGGTTTTCATATAAATTCATTTATTCACTATATATAAACATCTATATTCATACTAGGTTATTCTCATATACACCTACATACTTTATATGTCCATATATATGTATGTATGTATGAATTATTCATAAATAGTATAATTATATATTTATGTATAACACACACACACACACACACACACACACACACACAGAGAGTTTAGTCTTTATCCTAATATCTCAACTTAAGAAAATGTTAACTCAATATAAAACCAAAAACATAGCTCACATTTTCACCACACAACATTGAATGTTCCAATAAGAATGCACTAAGACATAAAAACACTAAATGTGGCTAGTCTATTGTGTACCATATGGTACATAAAATCCATGAAAATTATTCAACACTGCATTATTTTTACCCCCTTAGCATAATAAGTTATTTCACCCACAACCATATAAAATGTATGCCAAGGTTAAATTTGGTTCTTCAACATGAATTTGATCCCTAGGTTTAACCATTCATGTTAACCTACTTAACTGAAGCCTTAATAGTTCATTAAAAATGTCAAGACATGGTCCTTTCCATATAACCATACATAACTAGTTACTAAATAAACAACTCACAATCGTTCATCTACCAATATTATACATAGCCATTTGATAATTATCTCACATACACAACCATTTGCTATTAGGGTAGGTTCAAATTATAACTCATGTCCTTGTTTATTATAGTATTGTATATACATATTCACAAGCAAAATAGAAAACCTATACATATTTTCATATTCTATATGACTAAGTCATTCAATATTGTTTAACAGTTAATCAACATAGTTGTATATACAAAGTAAAAATTTAGTTGTTTTCCATACCATCTAACATATCCATTTAATAAATAACCAAACCCATGGTTCAATATATCTAAATAACAACATATAGTCACAAACATATAAAAAATAAGCTAACTCTACTGTATCTATCAAAATAAGTTTACAGGTAGTCATGTTTAACCTATATGAACATAAAACCCATATTCATTTAGATTACCCTAACCAACCATATACCAAATAATAAATCCAAGTCATTTCCATTCAAACTAACACACATGCATTTTAATAAGTAAACATTACATAGTCATTTCATCATATAGACAAAAAAACAACTAATTTATGTATATCCAACAACCAAAAAACATATTTTTTTCCTATTACCCTAACTAATCGTGCTCATTTTATACCTATATCAAACTAGTGATTTGATTCTATGGGAAATTTCTCCTCCCATAGGGTTAAATCCCTAATTTTTATCATTGTATAAACAATATAATTGAACTATATGAAAAACATTCAACAATAATACAGTATAACATCAACATAGTTGTGTAGGGTAAATAAAATAACAAACCCTACCTCTTCAAGTGCCTTTGATAAATATTATCTTCATTGGCTGAGCCAAACATAAATTTATTTTTCCTCTATTCCTTCTTGTCGACCATGGATTGTCTTATGTTTGAAAACCTATTCATATTTTATCATATCCATATCCATTTGCATGCCATCATAAACCCCTACTTTTATCCATAATTGAATCTCAAGAATTAATCACCATAAACACCATATTTTTCCAACATAATTGAAAACTCTTAGTTTTGACCCCAAAAATAACATATTCACTAATATATCTCCTAAAGTCAACCAAACACAATGATAGATCACCCAAATTAGGGTTGATAATCAATTGTCAAAAGACATAATTATTAATTTAATAATTCAAAAAATATATAATAAAAATAACATTAAATAATATAATGTTTATGTCTAATTTAACCCCTTTTTGGGTGTTGTAAACCATGTCACTATAGATACCCCAAAAATCATATTCACCTAGTATCTAGGTTTTACTAATGTTTATAAAATCAACTTTTTAATATCTACAAACTGAAATCTATATCCATGCCATTTATAATCTTTTTTTATGACAATTTTTTCTATTAAATACTTATAAGTAAATGCCAGTAAGAAATCATGCAGTCAACAATCCAAAAAGTAAAGTCATCTTAAAATACATTTATAACTATAATATTCTATAATAACATAAAACATCACAATAATAAATAATAATAACTGTAAAAATGAAAACATTAGCATCTAATTATGGATCAAAACCAATCAACATTAATAAACATAAAAAATCTAAATGCATTTCAAATTAGAGTAAACATATAAATATCCACTCATAAACAACATGAATTTAACTATACTACATGGTGTGTGTAGGGTTCCTTGTCGAATCTCTCTAACCCCAACATAGTCATCTATTGTACCCTCACTGATGATATTCTCCCTCTATAACTTTCCATAGAGTGGACTATCTCCTACATCCACCTCAATAATGTAAATGGTAGTTATCCCATAACAATAATAACCAATAAAATGCTGCTAAAGCACAATAATACTAAATAAGAATGATGTGTGTGTGTGTGTGTGTGTGTGTGTGTGTGTGTGTGTGTGTGTGTGTGTGTGTGTGTGTGTGTGTGTGTGTGTGTGTGTGAAAATCATATACATCTAGCTAATAAGAAATGAGTCACAAAATAATCATTATATATTTATCCATAAACAAACATAAATGAGAATAGTTTACTATAATAATAAATTAACCATCATTAACCCCATTAATATCATTTTAATGAGAAAATTAAATTTAGATTAAATAATATAAATTTTATGTCTAATTTAACCCCTTTTTGTGTGTTGTAAACCATGTCACTATGGATAACCCAATAATCACATTCACCTTGTATCTAGGCTTTACTAATGTTTATAAAATCAACTTGTTTAATATCTACAAACTGAAATCTATATCCATGCCATTTATAATATTTTTTGATGACAACTTTTTCTATTGATTACTTATAAGTACATGCCAATAAGAAATTATGTAGTCAACAATCCAAAAAGTAAAGTCATCTTAAAATACACTTATAACTATAATATTCTATAACATAAAACATCACAATCATAAATAATAATAACTGTAAAAATGAAAACATTAGCATCTAATCATGGATCAAAACTAGTCAACATTAATAAACACAAAAAATATAAATGCAACTCAGATTATAGTAAACATATAAATATCCACTCATAAACAACATGAATTTAACTATACTACATGGTGTGTGTAGGGTTCCTTGTCTAATCTCTCTAACCCCAACATAGTCATCTATTGTACCCTCTCTAGTGATATTCTCCCTCTATAGTTGTCCATAGAGTGGACTATCTCTAGCATCCACCTCAATAATGTAAATGGTAGTTATCCCATAACAATAATAATGAATAAAATGCTACTAAAGCATAATAATAATAATAAATAAGAATGATCTCTCTCTCTCTCTCTCTCTCTCTCTCTCTCTCTCTCTCTCTCTCTCTCTCTCTCTCTCTCTCTCTCTCTCTCTCTCTCTCTCTCTCTCTCTCTCTCTCTCTCTCTCTCTCTCTCTCTCTCTCTCTATGTGTGTGTGTGTGTGTGTGTGTGTGTGAAACTCATGTATATCTAGCGAATAAAAAATGAGTCACAAAATAATAATTATATATTTATCCATGCATCAACATAAATGATAATAGTTTGATATAATAATAAATTAACCATCATTAACCCCATTAATATTATTTTAATGAGAAAATCAAATTTAGTTAGGAAATGAGGATGTAGCAAAGAAACCCAACACCCAACACTTCCTTCTCTCCATGGACCCTATTTTATCCTTGCTAACATTAATGGCCTATGTAATGAAAACGTCCATTGGTAACTCTTACACCATCATTTTTTCCATAGGTTTTGGTACTAAAATATCTATTTTGGGCAAGGATTTTAAACCTATCAAAAACTCTATGTCCCCAGCTTGAGAGTCAAGTTTTTCTGAAAAAAAAATTGTGATAAATTAGATATGAAAGGATGTAAACTAGAAACTCATGTAATGCTAAGGTCTTGATTTGAATTTTTTTGATAATATTTTAAATTTTTTATATTTATAAAATATTTTAATGTTTTTTATTTTTTATTTTTTGAATATTTGATATTTTAAGATTTTTGAAATTTTAATGTAAAATAAACTATTTTATTATCCCATTAATGGGAGGACCATAGTGATGTCTATGTCATACAACTAGAGGGTTAATTTATATGAATAAAAGGAGTTACATGTAGGTGAATTATAATCCGATAAGTCATCGATACTTGTAATATAACTCCTTTATCACTACTCATAGAATCATATATAGGATGTGTAACTCTAGAGATCACAAGACTTGGTGGGGTCCACTGTATAGTAGGAGAAGGTCTCATTTCTTATATTTGGTGTGGAAAACACTAATTTTCTTATGTTAATACCTTATGAAGCATCATAGAGGATGAATATATATTTAATTTTTAGATAACTTTATGATGTAAAGTTTGTTATCTATGAGGGTGTATTATTCTATTTCAAAATAACTATATAAAAAGTTATTACATACATGAAACAACTATATTTGTAGTACACTCTTGAATAGGTGAAATAAATAATTTTGGTAGTGGTGAGGGAGGAGGAGGATGTGCCTTTTATGCATGTTTTTCCTTTGCACCATTTGTATTTTTTTATTTATAATAGTTTATAAATGTATTGTTGAACATTTCAAACTTTGAATTACCATTTTTATATTATTTATCCTTCTATATAAGTGTGTTAAGATCAATATTATTTTCATTGATAAGATCATGCATCTTTTGCCTTAGATTATAAAACTTATGTATAGAATGTTTGAACATCTGTTATAGTCAAAATTTGTGTTACTATGAAATTCCTTATGTTAAGGCTTAGTCAAATCAACATCTAATGGTGGATATATATATATATATATATATATATATATATATATATATATATATATATATATTAGTCAAGTAAAATTTGTAGTAAAATATGAGGAGGTGATGGTAAAAATGAAAATTTCCTTTGTTGTGAAGCTATCAACTGAATCTTATTAATTGATTGTGATAATGTATTGACTACTAATTTTAGTTCATTATGTTTGAACCTGTAGATTAGTTTTGTTGAAACTTAGTATTTTAAGTAGTTGTATCACTTAGTACATACTCAAGGTTTTTGAAAATCTATGAGATTGACATCTCATTATTTGACTGTATGGTATAACTCAACAAAAGATTTGAATTTTTTAGAACATGATAGACTCATGAAGTGGTGCTAACCAATTTTTTTTGAAGATCTATTGTAACTCATTATATTAGATATAAACTTTGATCTTGGATATCATAGTTTTGTATTGAATAATATATTCAATGATTAACTCATCGAAGCCTTACTTGTGTTTATAAATTTGTACGTAAGATAAATTTTTACCAGTGTTGATAGAGAAGTGTGCTATAAAATCATATTACAAATGGTTGAATGCTTGAATTAATTGTTGTGGAATATCATATAACCATCACAAAACATTATATTTTAGGCATCATTGACATAACTTGGTTAATAGTTTATCATTATATGCATAATACAAGCATGTTATCTTAGGTGCCAGAGGATTACAAACCATGGTATGGGAATCCATTTAATGATAATATCTAGAGACACCTTGATCTAATTGTGATAATTTATCATGTATTTATATAAAAAAATATGCTCAATATAATGTGCATTAGTTGGGGTTGGTGATGGACCATTCATAGTGATCAAAGGATGTGAGTATAATGCTTGTGTACAAATATGTATATTAATCTATTGTAACCTTTGTTATACCCCCATACCTGGGGATGATGTCACATAGGTAATTGGAGGTGTAAATATAAGAACAAAAACTAAGACAATTGAAGTGGAAGTATTAACTTGACTCATATCATGGACGAGATCATATTGTTCTTCCGACATAGAAGCATGAAACAATTTTTTTCATCTTTTCTAATATATAAATAATCATAAAGATTTTATGGGTTGGATTTAAAATATTTAGTGATTTATTAGTCATTAATTTCATTTTATAGATATTTATTAACTTTATTATTCTTGAAAATCATGATAAGTCCATCAATAGGGTGTGTAGTATGCCTTTTAAGATTCAAAATGTATTGTTTTTATTGTTCCCAAGTCATCCTTGATTTTATTAAAAAAAAATAGTTAAGGGTCTTTGTATCTTAGGATAATCATGGCTTGATAAATGTTTTTAACAATATGAGTTGATGAAGGCTTGAAATTTACATTAGTAATTTTAGTTTGTATTTGAATTTTAAAATTCAAATTTTGAAATGTTATTAATTGTATAACTAAAGAGGGTGTGTTTGATTTATAGGATCTTAGATATACTAATTCTAGTCATAAAAAGTGAATAAGTCCAAAAGTGACACTAAGTTAAGAGGATTACACTATGTTATAGCTTCATTATCCCATATTTAAGGTACATTTAGATTCATTTTCCAGGGCTAACCACTTATCGATGCACTACTAAAAATAGTTAAGAGGATTCCTATAGCTCAAAGAAAAACCTATTTTTCTAATATGTTATGAGGTGCATGGAATATAAAATAAATATATAATTATATATAATGGATTGAGTATGAGATTAGTAACCCTTAAACCATGGATCATGTAAAACTAATGATCGTTTATCCCATAACAAGAGATCCTATGAGTTTTATAACTACAAGAACACAGTTTAATAAATAAGAAAAAAAATAGAAAACAAAAGCACAAACTTTTGTGCATGGAAATTAAGAATTCAATTTAAAACCCCTAGATCAAAGATAAATTATAGAAAAGTGTTCAATAAAAATGAGTAAAATATGACCAAATTTATATTTAATGAATGGGAATAATGAATTTATCTAAAACTATAGAATAAAAATAATAAATCCATTATAAAAAAAGTTATGGGTTCACCAATATGTTTTACCCTATTTTTTACTTAAAAAATAAATATTTTTAAATAGGTATAAGACTTTATATATATATATTCAAATTATAATATATGATATTAAATCATCAATATAAATGTAAATTATAATTTATAATTAAAATTTATTGACAAGTGGCATATTCAAAAATAGTAAGTGAAACCAATAATGAGATACTTAGATTTTCTAGTTTCTATCGACTGTAAGTGATTTTTGATAGTGGAAATTGGGATGAGATAGGATTGTGATAACCTATGTTCAAGAAGATAGTTTTAATATATTTATGGTTATGTATTCACTCCCTAGACAATAACTAAGGTTGTTTATGTTTGTTATCTATATAATTTTTTGCTTTCACTATGATAAAACTATTATTTTTCTTC
Organism: Torreya grandis; assembly: GCA_037957365.1. Lineage (NCBI taxonomy): Eukaryota > Viridiplantae > Streptophyta > Pinopsida > Cupressales > Taxaceae > Torreya > Torreya grandis. The sequence goes on from JARHVA010008722.1 coordinate 207,397, forward strand.
TACCTATGCATATGTTGGTTGAGATTGTTGAGATGTTCATATATGTAGATTCTATGATGAAGTTGTTATTTTATTTATCTATTATTTAGGAAACTTATGGATACTTATGATTATGTAAGTTTAATGGGATGAATTCAACCCAATCACCCCCTTTTATGATTGATTGTTTCCTATGTATCCAAATACTTTGAGAAGGGAATTAATCCGCATGTAATTCTCCCACCTAAAGTGATTATGAAATTATTCCCTTTGACTATATGTATGTAACTATAAATTTAGATTTGAAAATATTAAATATTAGATCTTAAATTAATTTTAAATGTTTTAGACTTGATTTGAGACTAATGCTAATGAATGACTTTTAATTTGAGAGGAATAGGAAAGATTTTGTCAATGTGCAATAGTTTAAAATATATATGCTAGATAGAGATCAGGTCCATTTGAATTGAGGTTTTAATTTAATTATATAGTGAAACCTTTAGATTATTTCATTTAGCTTCCCTTTCAAAAAGTGTATAAATACCCATATGAGTATTTTTAATTTGGAAACAAAACATTAAATGGAATAGGACGTTTTTTCACTAGGTGGATAGGTCATCAACATGGAACCTATTTGCATATAGTGGAGTTATCTTTGAGAATCATGGAAAAATATATTGAGGTTTAAATTATTATAATAGTGATATAATGATGTTTTTAAAATTGAATTTTAAACTAATATGTATTATTGATGAAAAATATAAATATCAATAAAACATATAGATAAATGTCTTAGAGGAATGGAGAATTAGAGTCTTGTATTATAATATAATTTAGGTGGTTAAAGATGTGTCATAATTAACATTGTCAATTAACTATTAATATATTTAGGTGTCTACATGGGAAAAATTAAGAGAGTTAAAATAGGTCATCATCAAGGTAAAAACATGATCTTTACTTAAAACAAGACACTTTAATTAGTTTGGCAAGACAAAGAGTTTTCAACATCAATGGCCCTAGATAACCTGACCTAACAATCATAATATTGGGATAAATAATGATGTATAAATATAATCCTATGAAGACTAGTATGGATTAAATATAAAACTTCCTAATTTCCCAATGAATGTTCACCACTCCTTAGGACCCTTTCAAATTTATCAATGTACTATGAGGATTGAGTATTTTTTGTGTGAAAGTGGGTAGCAGCAGAAAGTAATATAGATGAAAGACCTCCTACCCTTATATACTAGTTACCACACCCCCATGGACATAGAATTTACCTTGAGTGTAACTACATATTTTATATTTGACTATAATAGGGGGTATGCCAAGCATAAAATCATGTCTTTTGGTGTCATCTAAATTTTTAGGTATTTTGAAATTTTGTTATGGTGTCATGTATTTTGAGTCTTTTGAATATTTAGATTTTTCTCCTCCATAAAAATTGGTAAGACAAACCATGGGTGATTAATATGAATTAAAAAAGGTACATTACACTTAACCACTAAATATGAGAACCTATAGACCAAAATTCTTAAATAATCCTAGAATTACACTTTAAAAAAAAAGTAATCTTAAAAAGTGACCATGATGAGCCAAAAATGAGGGTGCAAAAAATGAAATATAGAGATGAGCATAAAAAAAGGGTTTCCCCAATGTATAAAATGTCTAAATTATAAGTTTATAATGGTAGGAATATTTAGAATTAATTATAAGAGAGGGTAAAATGTGGATGCGAACATGTGGATAAAATACAATAGTTTTTCCATAAGTAAATATATCCAATTCCAAGTGATATAAAACCTCTCTTGATAGTGGCCTTATATTTTTAATAACAAACATAAGTAAGGTTGGAATTGGATTAGGATAAAAAATTAATAATAAGATGGTTATTTATGAGGAAGGTCTAGTTATATTCCCTAGGGTTGTATAATACAACTCACAAACTTAAAATAGTGAAGATGCATAAAATAAGCAGAGAAAAAGCTATGAACGATAAAAATATATATCAAAAACCTTAATGTGTAATGATTATAAAAGATACCAAATAACCATAAAGTAATAAATGTCCAAACATAAATAAATAAGTATAACAAAATACGAAAATAAAGAGTATGGGAGTTTGTGAGGAGGTCTTAGTTGTAGTCCCTAAAGTCTTACCATGCAACTTACAAACTAAAAAAATAAGTATTAAAATGAAAATATTCCTAATGACCAGGAATAATCACTAAGGATAATGATAAAAATGTTATAGGTACAATAACTAAGAGCGGGGGGTGAATCAATGAGCCCAAATGTTTAAATTTCAATTGATTTTAAACTATTAAACAATCAACATATAATAAATTGATCAACCAACATTAAAAAGAGAGATCATTCATTTAATGCATACACAAGATCAAACACATAACACAAAGTTCCTATGGGAAAACCTCATGGGGAATAAAACCCACTCTCAAGTTTACAACACATGGACTACTATCCTATAAGAAATTACAAACAAGAGACTGATCAACTCCTTTATACTATCAAGTCTTGATCATATCCTCCTAACCAAAATATTTTAGTGAAACACCTATTTAACAAGGAATAACTTCCACTAAGGAAGATCAAGTCCTTTAGACCCTCCTTTGAACACCTCCACCTTAAAACTAATATCTTTAATACCAGATGATGGATCTTTATTTTCTAACCCCTACACAGACTCTCTCTCTATCTCATACATTCCTCTCACATAGGCATGGCAAAGTCTCTCTACTTATTCACTCAAGCTATCCTCATATGCACACTTAGACCTCTTCACAAATCTTCAAACTATAAGAGCAATATTTAGAGACCATAAATATGACCTGCATCCCATACACACAATCCTCAATCTTCTCTACTCATTAACTCATCAACTAGGCACTCTACCTCTCCTTCACTTTAAAACTCTAAAAAACACCTTACACTTATCTCTCAAGTCTTCCCCCCAAGTTCATAAATCATCATCTTTAATTTCACTATATATAGATCTATAATGAATTATCAAAAAATTGGTTGGCCATAATACATGTCTTCACCCTTAAGGAATCTTACATAGGTCACAGTTAAGCACAATCCACTTTCAAAAAGGCCTAAGTCACTTTTAGATCCTATAGAAACCCATCAGCTCTATGACATTTTTCAAAGAAAAATAAGAACATAGGAACACTTTTACAACTCATGAACCTATGCCACAAGATCTATAGGTCCTCTTTAACTATCCATATCCATCACAACACCCTTCTTCTTAAGCACAAATCACTTAAAAAATATTTTATGCACATAATAATCATGAATGAATACACAATCAGCTTTTAAAACTTTCTTCATACTACATAAGAATCATCAAACCTTAATAATGTTAACATATCATCCTTATAGAGTCTAAAATAGTCCCTAATATCCAATTCATCATGATATATTGAAATAATATTAAAACAAGCTCGAACATCCTTCTCGGGTCACTTGCACAATACACACAAACACATAGTCAACATTGAACCATAATATATTTGATTGTAGACACTTTCAAATATTAAAATTAATATTTCCATATTTTCCTTTTAGTCCTATATAACCTTTTTTTTCATAGTCAAATTCATCCTAGATATTAAGATATGGCTCAAAAACAAGACATTAGTCTCTCCTTTGTTAAATTCAAATATTTGAATTCAAATGATAATTAAACTTTAGATAATATGATCACATATCATGTCCTCTTAACTTAGATAAATTATGAACCATTGATATTTTAATATTTTTAATGTCATTAAATGACTTTCACTTTGATAATTTTGACTGCACTCACACTATTAGATTAATTTGTAAAAATACATGCAAACTATTTGATCCTTATCCTTTACCTTTGCTCAGTGTTAAACACCATGAACCTATCATTATATCTATAATTCCTCAAATATTAGATAAAATTATCTCCATAAATATTTTTGTGGGTTTTTGAAACTTTAATTTGTGCAAAAATGACCAAGTATGGAAACCTTTACTTATTTTCCTCGAAGACCAACTTTACACCTCCATATCATTTGATTCGCTCAAGCACATGTTCTCAAATGTGGACCATATGATCTCCTCACATATGATAATCCAACCATGTGACAAAATTATCATAAAACCCTCGCAAATTTGATATATAAATACATTAAAATGCTCACATAGATTTTTCTGCCATAGAGCTAACAATGTCAAAAACTTGTCTGAAAGTCCAACTTTGAACATGTATATCTTTTGTTTCACTTTTGTGCTTGACCACATAATTATAAAAAATAATATTGGAAAAAAATTGAACAAAACCATATGATAATATTGTTATGAAACATCCACACATGTGATATATTCCATCACCAATCTACTCACTCGACTCTTTCTTGCCTCTTGTAAATTTGGCTAAGTATGGGAAAATAATGTTAGACTGCCTAGGAACCCAATTTTTCACCCACATATATTTGAATAAGATTATGTTCATGAATTTATATTTAGTTTATATAAACTAGGAAAGAATTTTTTTAAAACCATATGACTCAATCCCCATGACTCATCCACACAAGACAATCGTGATGTCAACAAACTACCTACTTAAATTTTTAGCCACTAGACCCAAACTATCTAGATGAAAACTATAAACTACCAAATTAATTTCACTCATAAAAAAAATCTATCTAATTATCCTTGACCATTTATATGACCCATTTCACATGATAAAATAACCATACTCATCCTTGAACATCTCTAATCATGCTAAAATTGAAGATTAACCAAGCCTCTTTTAAGCACACTAGGACAAGAACATTACACACTTAGTCATTTTTACTTAGACTATCAAATAAATTCATCCACTCACCAAGATACATCAATTAAATCACCATGACACCACTGAAAACTCTCCAATAATCTCCCCCTTTGTCATTGATGTCAACAAACATCATTCAAATCTCCATACATCATGAGGAACCACCATAGAGACTTACTAGCCTTCTATCTCAAACCACCTCATGAACCACCAAAATAAATTAGTACCACATTAAAAATATGACACATTCTCTCAACCAACCTAGTAATGCACCTTCAAACACTTATACCTTGCTCTTTTATAAAAATTGACTAACAATCACTCTTGTTCTTTCTAGGTATGTCTAGACTCATTATAGCCCTTCATGGAACTTGTAGAGCCCACAAATTTTATTAGATGCATATTTAAAACCTAAAAAAATCATATTTGGAGCATTATAATATTTCCCTTTAAGAAAAAAAATTCAAACACCTATCTCATCTTCTGCAAAAAACTTCCTTCACAAACCAACTTGCCAATCAGGCCTCCATCTTGACAAAAACAAGAATAATTTGAAAACCACAAACCTTAAAATATCTATGAAACATGATTTGACAACCCATTTGGCCCAATAAAAAATTAAGAATACTTATACCTAAAATCATAAAGAAAACCACTTTTTTTTATCAAAGCCCAAAACCCTAGAATCTCAAAATAAAGAGTTAACAAACCTCTTTCTGGTCAAAATCCACCTCTAAAACTTCTTATACACTTGGAGACAACCATTACACAATTCTAAACCAAGTTTTGAGATTCCACATTTTTGGTAACCCATACATCCTATAACCCATTTTAGGACCAACATACTCTTAAGCACAAATTAGGAAACCTGAGAGAAAACAAAAATCTCCAATTTGACTTCAACATACCTTCAAACCATAAATCTACCTAGAGCACAATATAATAAGATCAATAGACCTTTTTATGCAAAAATATCATCTTTATAAATCACGAATATTTTTTTCCACTTTAAAACCTTTAATCTAACCCTATAGATTGATCTTATATAGATATGACATCACTTTGACATCACCACAACATCTCTTTCACTTAGACATGCCTTCTCCAACTAAAACCACTCATCTCTAACCTTATAAGACCAGTTGAATACCACCATAACAACACTTGATTCTTCACTAAAATAATTCTATTAAGAAGCACAGACAGAGACATCCCTTTCACCATAATACTCTAAAAAAATGTGAAGCTAGGAGTGGCCCACATTTCCTTAGTACCCACTAGAATCCTTTTATAGCTATAAGATTTCTTAATTTTGTTCTTCTTCTCATTATGAATTATGACAACTAGTTCCTTTTCTAGATCACTCTTCTTCTCTTTTAATATTGGATTGAAAATACATGGAGACAACATATATTCATGACATACCTTTTGTTAGCAGAGGTTTCTAGTTTAACAAAACATGCTAAGGATGAGGATAACTATGTTTTACTAGTTTATGCAAGAATAATCAATGAATTCATAGTTAATAGAAGCATAATAGATATAAATTATGTGTACTCATAAGAACCAAATTAACCAAAGACTTATTTAGATGTACTCAATATTTAGATTAATTTTAAGATAAAATAAAACTTAGAATTAAACATGATAACTCAAAACAAGGATAAACACAAGAACTTTGATAGGTAACAATGAATTAGATAGCATATATTGATCTTAGTAAAGGGATCATCAAATTATTCATACAAGCATACATATTTATAGTCATTCTAGTTCTTGACTATTCATATTCTTCTTCATACATTCACACTAAAATGAGGAGACTATTCATTTTCTATCCTTTCTCAAGCCAAGAGGATATGATAAAATACACAAGTCAATAATTATATATATAATGCACAAATATCCAAAGGAATATCCTACACAAATTTATTATCTAATTTTATTCTCCCAACACTTTCCCAGAGTTAAAATGTTGTCTCATCATGGGACAATATCATAAGTTCATTTGTCTGTGTATTGAGGGTAAAATATTGAAAATTTGGGCACACTAGCAAGAGTCACAATAATCACTCAAGGCACCATTTCTAGGTTTCACCTCTTGTGCACTACTTAGTGACCCTTCTGGGTTTTAAATAAGTAGCATACTAACCTAATACCCTTTTAGGTTTTTAATAGGTTGGCATAACTAGGTGTTTGACCTTTATGGGTTTTCAACCATCTTGGCCTCGCGTGTCTCACTAATCATCCCTGATACAAAAACTATTCAAAATTATACAAAATTTTATTTCAAAAAATTGTGTAGTGTACAATACTAAAGTCATAGGTAGAGGTGTATCTAAGTAATAAGGCTGGCCATTAGGATCCTTGACCCTACTTGAGCATTCATGCATTATACCATTGGTTGTTAGAGTTTAGAGGGTGGTATGTATACAATAAAATTGAGCATCAGAGTCACCTCAATTCATAATGGACCCAAGTCATTCTTAAATGCATCCCAATCTAACATGACTTTCTAGACCATGGGATTGAAGATCTCCATTGGTGTGTAGCTCCTGATGAGCTCCATTAAGTCCTCATTTTATGCAATACTTAGGTTAGCCCTTATATTAATGACCTTCACTTGGATCATTACACTTAGTTATTCTATATTTTTTGCATGTCTCTCTACCTATTCTCATATAAATGTACCACATAATAGGTCCTATTTATAGCATAGAAGTCAATTATGCACATTATCTTGAGCATTAAATGATTGCTGGAGAGCAAGTTTAGTTTCATCAGTCAATATAGTTGAGGTTTGCATGGTTATATAGGATATAATGGATGCATTAAAGTTTGTATTGGAGTTAGATAGGGGATTATCATGTTGATTATTCTAATACAAAATACTACATGCAAGTTGTTGGGATTGAAGGTATGCGATGTTTAGCATACCTTGGTACTCCTCCAATAGAGTAATCAAAGTTATAATATCATTTTTCACACTATAACTCAAGTTTCCAATTGTACATAGTTGTGTAAAACACCAATCATGAAAAATATACATTATGAGGGCCATCAACCTATTGTGATATGACATGACTTGTTCACTAATGATTTGAGAGGCCAAAGCTAGACAAACATCTTCAATTTCCTTTATTGTTTCTTATAGTCATGCCCTTAGTTCTACATTATTGGCATTTATTGATCCCACTCTTATTCTAATGAAGCCACCTTTTACATAATTTATTATTGGAATGTTATGACTCCATCCAATTGTTTCTTCAATGGTATATGAGAGACATCCAAGGATTCTTCCTCCCTAAATAGAATAGTGACAAACTACTTGTCATCATTATAGGATCTTGGCATGGAATGGTGGCTAGTGAAAGGGAGAAGGTGGTGCAGTGATCAGTGACTATTTTGACATCTTAGAGCTAGATATATCCTAGTAGAAGTTTTGGCAACTAAGTTTGTGCTTATGTCATGATTGGTACTTGATGTTATGTTGTGGCCTCTACTGCCAGCTTAGCTTGTTGCACATCATCCTCAACCATCTTCTATTTCACCTCTTCCTCTTGTTTATTCTTCCACTCTTATTCCTCCCTCTTCTTTTTCTCCTCATTTTCTTACTTCTTCTTTTCTTCCTCTTCTTTTTTTGTTCTCTTCCTCTTTATTGCACTTTTCTTCATGTTCTTTCCTCTTTCTCTCTTCATCCTTCTCTTTCTCTTTTTATTTTCCTCTCATCTTCTTCTTCCTTTTGCTTCTTTTCTTGTTATTCCTTCATCCTTTGTTCATCTTCTTCTTTCTTCCTTTGTTTTTGTTCTTACATAACATGGGTCTATGTCTGGGCTTGTTTTTGTGCCTACACTTTTTGTTGCCACAAGACTTCATCATGTTCCTCCTTCTTAATAGCTTGTTCTACCTATTGTTTTACCTAACTTATTTCCTCTTGTTGTTGTTTTTACTCTTCTTCTTTTTCCTTCTTCTCCTTCTCCTCTTAAGTTTATTATTGTGTGGTGTTTGATGATTAGGCCATCTCTTGTGTCTTTTATATATCTACCTCTGCATCCTTGGCCTTTTTAGAGGCCTCCACTTCCTTATCTTGATGTGTTTCTAGATGGTGCTTCTCTTCTTCTTTATTTCTCTTTATCTCTTCCTTCCTATGCCTACATTCAAATGTGTAATCAACTTCTTCTCTTACACCCTATTATTATTTGGTTGAGATCTACTTTGTTTCACTTTCTTCAACCTCCATCACTTACAGTGATGGTGGGGAGTCTTTAGGGTTCACCTTTGAGATGGGTACCGATTGCTTCCTTATTCCTATGCTGACCAGTCTATGCCATGGTATGGGTGTAAAAGCTTATGGGGTAGGTTATGGTTCTTGCTCAATAGTGGACCAACCAAATGTGTGTTCCTCCAAATTAGGGGAGACTCTCATTTCTCACCATGTTCTAAGCCTATTCACAAGTGGTTATAGAGGGATTTTTTTAAGAGGTGTAAAAATGACATCCAGTACATATGTGGGGGTAGATTAGGGCTAAAAGATGTCCATTATATGCTGAATTTATTCCTTTTCTTCTTTAAATGTGTTTATAATTATGGATGGTGAGAAAGTTGGGAGTTCCACCCATAATTTTGGTGGTACTTACTTACAAATTTATACCATGTGCATTACCTTCAAAAAAAAACTCATTTTCTTCTTCCTTCTCATAATAGTCCATAGACATGTCTACCAACATGAATTGGTATACCTCTTAGACATCAGTTCCCATCTCCATGAGATCGTAGGACCCAAATTTTTTTGGCACCTTTAGATTGCCTTTCCATGATGTGCTAGGTATTATGTTATTTGGAGAAGGTGACACCATATGAGGGTATGCTTTGCACTTCCCCATCTGTTGTTGTGAAATGGATGCCAATTTTGAAGTTTTCACTATAGGAATGTTTATGCCCAATGGCATAGATTATAGTGGAGTTGCTCACCTTATTGCATGATCTTTCTATTTGGAAACCTTGGCTTGTGACATCTCCATTATGCTGAAAAATTGAAGTGGTTTTAAGGGTGAGTGTGGTAGCTTGTGCATCATAATGAAAAATCACTTCAATAATAATGTCACATTGGCATGTTACCCAAGATACTAGAGGACATCTCGTGAGACTCAGGGGTGTGTTGAAATGAGATCAAAACACTCCTCACACCATGCTTTGAACTTCCCCTCATGTGTGAGGGCTCACCATACTTACATCCATATAATGTTATATAACGATTGTGCTAGCCAGTAATTCATATCTATATGCACTTCCCCCTCAGATGACTTCAATTGTATGAAGCAAAGGAGGAGGATGAGAAATTGATACTATAAGGTTTAATTTGAAGTATTAAAACACTTGTTAATGTTTGTGATCAACTATTGTATAAAATACTTAGGCCAGTTGAATTACTTACCTTGATGGATCATCCTATGCATAATGTCCAAAAATCCCTTAGGTATTTGTTTGGTAGATTTGGTTGTATGATAAAAGCATCTAGTGATGCATTAGACTAGAATTCACATAAGTTCATTTGGTATCTCATCGATGAGGATCCCTTTGTTTTATCACACATACTAGTTCCAAACATATGGAAAAATTAGAGTTATTTTGGTCTTGTAGGCTAACAAGGAATCTCCATGTGTAGGCATGCTAAGAGCTCGAGCCATGGCCTATGTGTTGATGATGATCATATAATTTATCCCCAAGTATATCACTCCCTCATTATACCATCCAATCAATACTTTAACAATTTCACCCATGTCATCAAAGGTTGGCATTCAGAGTAGGCACTCAACATCTATATTCTAGAATTTATGGGGAACTATGAGGGAAAGTGGTTATGTAGCATCCACAGGGTTTAGTCAGAAGATATTTTGATCATCTTCATGCAAGTATTGAAAGGAATCTTGATCACTATATTTTGTCTATTGAAGTGCCATATCAATTCCCATGGGTTCCTTCTATGTTTCTAAGAGAGGTTAAATCAATGACATGATATCCATGGTGGTGTGAGAATATTTTTGATTGTTTTTTAATGCTCTAGGTAATGGAATTGGTTCATTTCTTGATAGTTACAACTCTTTAAAAATGTTGTGAGTATTAAATGTGACCATCATGTTCAAAACTTAGATTTTATATATTTTGTGCCTCTTGGCTTCTACATCAAGGTGATACCTAGATATCCACTCATCTTGAATATAATAGCAGAAGTGTTGGATCAGTTTTTGATCTAGCCATTAAGGTAATTAGTTATTAGTGCATACGTATAGTTATTTCATTATGCCCATAGGTGTTTATATGAGAGGTGTGAGTTATTGATGTTGACTAGCCACTGATTTATGAAGGATCGTATCTATCAAGCTTTAGATTTTGCATTTATTTTTGGTGGATGACCATTATCTATAGGACATCTTGATGATGTGATGTTCTATCTTCTTTCTTGGACTTAATATTTTTTGGTCACTCCTCATTGACTTTTTTGGATGTACATGTGGTTTTTCCTATGCACTCCTAGTGCATATAATACTTGGTCAATGTTATTCATAAATGTCATTTACTAAAATCATATACAAATAAATGAATAGAAAATTAAAAAAACATAGAAAAATTAATAGAATAAGTAAATCCTAATCTACATGGTGCTACTTAGCACCCACTTAGTTTGTAGAATGAGATCAATAGCTATTGGTAGTAGGGATTAAGCCTACAACCATTTACTCACCCTGACAATATGGCTACCTATAAATATCTTAAAACTACCATTCCTTGATATGTTAATTCATGAATAATGTAAGGTCTTTTCCATCTTATTTGTAATTTTCTTGGGAATGCTATGAATCGACTATCATATAACAAAACTAGCTACTCCTTGTGGAATTTCTTATGGCATAGGTTATGATCATACCATGCTTTCTAACTTTGTTTATGTATTTCCTACATATATATTTCTCTTATTCTAAACTCATCCATTCTATTAAAGTATAAGAGTCAAATTTTAAGAGATTCCCACTTTCCTAAGTGCATAATAATAGTGATGCACAAGCTAGGTACTAGATACTCCATTGGCAATACTGCTTCCAAACCATACACCAATTGAAATGGTGTAAATCTTGTATCCATTTTAGAATTTGTATGATATGCCCATAATATTTTATGAATGTGATATTATCAATCTTCCTTCTTAAAATCATATATTTTTGTGAGCATTTTACCCATTACCTTAATAAAAACTTTAACTTGGCCATTCACTTGTGGATGATAGGTAGCGATTTTATGATGCACAATCATAAACTCTTCCATCAAAGCTTTGATAGTATTATTGAGGAATTGTTTTCCTCTATTATTGAATAGTTTGATCAAACATTTAAAATTGGTAATGATGTTTTAATATAAAAACTTTGTTTCATCCTTCGCACCATAGCTAGGTGTGGCAGCAACTTCAACCCATTTAGTGAAATAGTCTATCATAGTAATCATATACCTGAACATGTTATGCTTCTTTAGAGGGTTGATTGGTCCTCAAAATTAAATACCCCATTATTTAAATGGTTACTCTACTAAGAGGGGTTACAATGATATCTCATATTTTTGAAATGGTTTTCCCATATATTGGTAGACATCACAATGATATGCAACTCTATGTGTATCCTAAAAAAATTCAGCCACCATAGTCCATTCTATAAAATCTTTCTCATTGTAGCCTCTCCTAAAAAGTTTTCTCCTATGACTCCTTGATGAGCATCCTATAAGATTTGAGGGTGTTCATGTTCAAGGACAAACTTGTGTAGGACTTAATCCTTCCCCAAGTGATATATCATTCCTTTAATGATAGTGTATGGTACTGCTCTAGTCACAAATTAATTTTTGTCCTATTCTTGAAAGTGTGAAAGGGAGATTCCTTGGATGAAGAAGTTAGAAATATATTTAAAAATTTTAGGAATCATAGTTACACAAAAGAGGTGAACATCAGGTGAGTCTTTTTGTAGTTATTCTATCTTTTCACCATTTAGAATTCAATTAAGGTGGTCAGGTCCCACATTTTCTTTACCTAGTTTTACATTTATTTGGAATTGAAATTCTTGAAATAGCATTAGCCAGTGAAATATTCATTCTCATAGCATTGGTTTGTTGACCAAGTAGCACAAATCTTGATGGTCTATGAAAACTTTGAATGGTGTTGCCAGAAGATAGTGCTAGATTTTTTGTAGTGTAAATACAATGGCCAATACTTCCCATTCTATGGTTGTATAATTTTTCTCTACATCAGATAATTTTTGGCTAGTAAAGTGAATGGGATGGTCAAGTACACCATCTCTAGGATGCACAAGTACCACACCAACTACGATGCCCCAAGTGTTTACATGTACTTTAAACAGATTAGTCTAATATGGAAAAATAAGTATAGGTACAATGACTAGTTGCTATTTAAGCTCAATGAAATCTACTTATCACTTAGATGTCCATAAACACATAACATTCTTATGTATTAAAGTTTCTAGTGGAGATGATATCACTGCATAGCCTTTGATAAATTTTTAGTATTATCTTGTATGTTTGAGAAATGATCACACTTCATTGGAACTAACAGGTGGTGACATACTCAAGATTATTGTGATTTTAGGTTGATCCACCAAAGTTATATCACTATAAACATGTCCAAGTAAAATATCAAAAGGTTTAACTAATATATATTCCTTCAAATTTTAAGTGATGCACAAAGCTCAACATCATTCTAATATCAAATGAAACTTGGAAAAATTCTCTTTAAACAAGGATAATATTGCCTAATCATCTAAATAATCTTATAAGAAATCATGGATGAAATCTTTGAATGTTGTGACTACTACATGAAAAAATATTATAGGTGCATTCTTCAGACCAAAAGGCATGAATTTTTATGAAAAAGAACCCCACTCTATTGAAAAAGTCATTTTGGCTCTATCCTCTTCTATGATCAGAATCTAATGGTATCCATTGAACCCATCTATAAAGGAATATACTTCATGGCATGTGATAGACTTTATAAATTAATTTGTAAATGGTATGAGGAATGGATCATTTATGTAGGCATCATTAAAAATGTAGTAGTCTCCACATACTTTTATTTCTCCTATTTTATCAGGTTATACTACCATTGGGCTTACCTAGTCAACTTTTTCTACTAGATAGATTATCTCTACATCTTGCATCCTATCCAATTTTGCTTTTACTTTTACTTTTATATTAGGGTTGAGTTTGTATGGTATATTCTTAATTAGGCATGCACACTCTTTCAATTGAATGTCTATCTCACCAAGAGATGGGTCGACTCCTCAAACCTCTAAAAACTTAGTGGGGAATACATATTAGTAGTCCCTCAAAAATTACAGGGCTTCTAAAATCTTAGTCTTCATCCAATAGTCACCTACACTTTCTAGTTTTGGAACCTCCTCTATTCCAATGTTAGCAATGTGTTTCTTGAGAGGCTACTGATATATGTTGTGTTTTTCATATTCTATTGATTCCTCAATCTTCCTTTGCCCTTCTTTCTATGGGATATGGATGCTATGTACCTTATATTTTTTAGTTAGTTTTACATTGGTGTCCTTAAGTGGTTCTATAGGCCACTCAAGTCCAAATAAATCATTCAAATCTAAATTTTAACCAAAATCAGAGTCTTCATCATTGTCTACCTCATCCTAGATTTAGTGGTAGGGCTACGTCAAGGCTTGTTCTTCAGTCCTAGTATTTTTATACCTTTAGAGTGCATAATTAAGGTTATAAGCTATGTTTTTTATGAATTTTATTATGTTGTGGTGCTCATATCTTCTGTACACCCATGGCATAGAAAGTACTTGAGTTTTTGAAGTATGTTATGGACTAATAGATTTTCATCTTCAAAAACAAAAGTTTGTATGAAGTCACTCTGCACTTGTGCCTAATGTTTGGTTTCTCTCTTACACTCCTAGTTAATGTACCATGCTATGGGTAGTAGAGCTAGTGTGTAGTGAAAAATATGAACCCAATAATTAGGTGCCACATGTTCTACATTCCAAATTTCAAACACATTTATGTACATAAATCTCAAGGCACTCTGCTTTTTGGAAAAAAGGAAAATTAGTGTGGATGAATTGTGGGAGATAAAATCTACTGATCATGAGCTCAAAAGGTTCATCCACTCTAATTAATTATCCCAATGAGTTACCCACCAAGTTGCATCAACTCCATTTAAATAATATTTTAGTGCACTAACCCATTAATTGATAGTTGGAATATGGACTTACAGTTACAAGATAAAATCATTGATGTATTTTGTTGTATAATAAATAGGTAGTTGACATTCATGCATAAAGACCATACTCATGGGCCTAAGTTCATGGTCATCATAGGCCCACTTAAGGATATGTGTATATGAATCACCACTTATAGAATAAGCTACTTCCTAGGGCACTATGCCCTCCCTTATTGGTTCTATGTAATCTTGTATGTGGTCATCAGCTTGGTATAAGAATTCTACTTTTGAGTGGGTGATTTTATAGACATGGAGGCATAGTCTTTAGTGATGAATTTATTTATAATTGGTTATGTAGCTTCTTTTTTCAATATCCATTATTTTTCTACATTCAATTATTGGGTAAACATTGATTGCACTTGGGGTTTGGTTTGTTGGTATATGAATTTGAATTGTGTTATGTATAAACCATTAGAATTTTCCTCTGTATTGACCTTCATCTAGCTAGATTATTGTGGAACATGTGTAGAGTCTAGTTTAGCAAGAATTATATGTATTTTGTGTGCTCTATTGAGGGGAATGACCTTAACCTTATCACCTTGATGTGCCTCAAGTTGGTTGAGTATTATATTGATAGTCATTTAAATGTCATATGCCCATTTCTTTGTTATCAAGGTAGGATAGTGTATTGGTATATTCTTCATGTTTATGATCTGAAAGTCTCCTTGTAGAGATAAATCTATGAATTTGATTTCAACATCCTTCAATTTTCCAATAGGTTCAATTTACCATAGTCAACCAAGCTCAAATTTACTAGGTTGTAGCTAAAGGTTGGTCATCCAATAGCTTCCCATGTAAATCTAGGAATCATATTTACTATGCTACCAAAATAAAATATATCATTTGGGATTTCATGTCCTATAACTTTGATATCAATACACACATCCACATCCCATGGTTTCTTTATCTTGATGTACCAAACTAACTTTTTTTTATCTTTTTCTAACCATGCTATGCACATTCCAAATGATTATGTAATAGGTTCATATCGTTTTATGATATATCTTCATTTCACATAATACTGAAGAGTTTTAGTAAATCTATTAATGTGGTGATAATTCCATCTTGTCGTATGATGTGCACAATTTAACCATACATTTATGCATTGATCACTTTAACATCATCATTAATAGTTTCTTATTATTGATTTTTTTTCAAAAACTATGTAACTTAATTTATAAGACTCCTTTCTATGGTTATATATAGGTATTTATCTTGTCTAACCTTTTTGACACCCTGATCTTGAGGCATCTCAAGTGGAGGGAGTCCTTTTTCTACATGTTTTTTTCATGTCATAGCATTTAGAAAGGAATTTTCTTTAGGTTCCACACTTACCATGTTTAAATTTCATATAGGTTTTCCCTTCCTCTACTTTTCTAGAATAGGACAATCTTTTGTATCATGTTGATCAGAGACTCTACAATATACATAGTATGATTGTCTTTGTGGATTCATTAGGCAGTTTATTTGAACACGATTGTACTCTCCACATAGGTAAAATTTTAGAGGAGGCCACTGATAGGTGTTTCTTTGACCACCTTAATATCCTCATTTGTATCTACAATTGCCTCCTCCCCTATTACATTAGTATCCTCTTTATGGCTATGTAGAATTCCACTATTGAAACTATTGATTATTGTCTCCAATACTAAATTACTATTATGCAGTTTGTGGATTCCAATTTTATTGTTGTGGTTGTGTTATTGGTGAACTCTAAGATTTTGGATACTAATACTGAGGGGATGGGGTTTCCATCTTGGTGAAGGAGTCCATCCAGCTAGATTGTGAGTCTACTACTATGGTGAACTTGGAATCCATTGTGGACCCATTTGGGTCACGTAATTCTTATCAACTTCTAGGCCTATAATTATTTGCTTCATCAAGGAAATTTTTTCCACTATGATGGTAAACACATTTTTGGAGATTCCCTCTTTAAGTTCCTCCAGAGATTTATAATTCTTCACATCATGGGTAGTTGATTTGTAGAAATTATAGTATAGATTCTAAGGCATTTTGATATATTATTGTAGTAAATGGAATTATGTCATGGCATGCCCTACTAATCATTAAAGTTCACAAAAGTTACATCTTTACTTTAGGGAAATCATTTTAGTGGTGTCCTTATTTTCCTCACTTTATGTACCATCAGTTTAATTTAGTCTTTTCTATTTCATCATATTGCTCCATATTTTTCATGAAAGTATGCAATGTATTTTCAAATTTGGAGTTATCTACAAGAATTTCACCATAGTCTTTGACTTGTTAAACATGAATTATAGCTGCTCTAGCATTTGTTTTTGTCTCATATTGAGTTTTCATAGTGTCAAACTTAATCTTACCTCATAATCCTTCAACAAACCATGTTGATTTGTCTTTATCTGTTAAAGTGAACTCTACTTTGTTTATTACATCCAAAAATATATGATCATAGTCATAAACTAACTCTCAAGATTTTTTCTTGATCTCTTCCAAGTATTGTATTATTTGGCTATTGCATTTCTTAATCTTAAATTCTATGATTAGTTAATCCTAGACATATTTTAGAGGCATTTTGGAGATATATTTTGTATATGAATTCTATCACTCTCTTATCTAGATCCCCTACTAATTCACATTTATGTAATTTTTCATCAGTGAGGCTCTTAACTTTCCACTTCATTTTGTAAGTTAATACGTATTGTTCAGGGTCCATAGACCCATCATAAATGGTTATATTTAAGAATCCTCCTGACTAGTTAAACATAGTGGTTGGTATAAATGGAGTCTTCTATGCAATTGGTATTTGAGGTGAATGTAGACTAATTATTCTTGCCTATGTACTATTCTACATAATAGAGGAATTTTCATGCACACTCTACTTATCTGCACTTCCTTATTGTTATTATTCAACTTCACCTATTCTTATATACTTCAAATCCTTCCTTATTGATTTTTTTAATTTATATTCCCCAATTATTCAAATTATCTAAAAAATATTTTTCTAAGCTATCCTCCCCTTGCTCAGCTGGTTGAAAACTTTTACTAAGATATACAAGATTGGGCTATGGGGATGCATACACTTCTAGTGAATAATCCTTTCCAATGAATTCTTTATCTACTATTCTTGATCCTATAAATAACCTATGAAAAAGTTATATTTATTTTTATAATTATTATTCTTTTATTATTACCCTTTTTTATAGTTGTGTACTACTTCTATCTTTCATTCATTCTACTCCTAAACTACTCTCATCTTATTCCTTGCATGTCTCTTCTTCCACTCATTATTCATCTTCTCATTCTTTTCTCCAGCATCCATCATCATTATATTTCTTCAACCTTTTCTCATCATCCTACTATCACTTTTGTGTGCTTGTTCATCAACTACTCTACTACTATTCTTACTTTTATTTGTAGCTACTTGGGTATCCATCTATTTTGTTATCATAGTTCCCTTTCTAAATCTAGAGTTTTCTTCTAACTTTTATTTTTGCACATCTCCATTATAGATTCAATTTCAAGCTCTAGTAACTCATATATACATCATTCACCATCATTCACACACATCCCCATATGCCCAAAGTGACTACTACATACTATATGGATAGGCACCATGGCCTTTTCCATCACCAACATTTTCAACAAAAAAGGTAGTCGCTATAAAACTTTCCCTTTGATTCATCAAATAGAGTGGTCCTACGTAGCCTTGAATGATATATAGATTTGTACTAAAAACTTAATAGTGTATCTATCTATAGAAGTTTCAACCTAGTAATCTATTGCTCTTATCTAATCAATTTCTAATTTCACTAACTGGTATATCTTTTCTTTAGTCCAAGTAATGGTTTTTCCTACTTTGGGATGGAAGTAGTAATACTCAAGTCTTATCAACCAATTATCTATTAATTCGGGTAGATCACCCAAAAAAATTCATATATTTTATCATATATATGTTCCTAAATGATTTCACTCATAGTGAAGCTCATCCTTTTGGATTCTTCTTCTATGAATTACCATATTTTATGGTCTACCAAGTTTCAATATCTCATTATCCTAGTAACCATATTAATATAGTTCTTCCCTAAGAGTGTTTCCATGCTCACCACACCATTATTATCATAAGTTCCTAGTTTAACATAACATGTTAAGGATGAAGATTGCTAAGTTCTACTAGTTTACATAGGAACAATCAATGAATTCATAGTTAACAGAAGCATAACATAGACAAATGATGTGCACTCATAAGAACCATATTAACTAGAGATTTATTTAGATGTATAGAAAATTTAGATTAATTTTAAGATAAAATAAACCTTAGCATTAAACATGATAACACAAAATAAAGATACGCATAAGAAATTTGATAGGTAACTATGAATCAGATAGCATAGATTGATCTCACTAAAGGGATCAACTTCTTCATATAAGCATACATATTTATAGTTGATCCAGTTCTTGACTATTCATATTCTTCTTAATATATTGGCACCAAAATAAGGAGACTATTCATTTTCTATCCTTTCTCCAGCTAAGAGGATAGTAAAAAATACACAAGCTAATAATTATATATATAATACACAAATATCCAAATGAATACTTTGCACAACTTTCTTATCTAGTTTTCTTCTCCCAATACCTTTTCATCTAAAGAATCTACTTTATAGCTAGGAACCTCATCACTAGGCATCAAAAATTGATGTTATTTGTATTATACATGCTTATAATGGTAGGATGTTTACTTGGATCCATACTTACCTCAGAAATATCCTCAATTATTACCTTGGTCTTCTCTTTGATCTTGGTCTCTTTATTCACAACATAAGCAAACAATGAGAGCCCTTGGCATTCTTCACCTTCTGTAGCATTTTCCACCATAGCAAAAAAATTACTTAGACCTATAGTTTCATCATGACTCATACCACTTTTGGTTTCTATGAGTTGACATGCCTTCTTTCTTGCATTCTAGGATCGTGATTAAACTTATTTTTATTTGTAGACCTTATCTTGTAGAATCTAGCAATGTGACCTCTCTATTCATAGTTTTAGTAGACCATACTCCTTGATAGAAACTTAGCTTGTATTACCTTGTTTAGAAAATGTTTTCAAAGTATCCCATAGCATGAAAATTGAATCACCCAACAATTCTTACTCCTTTTGATTGATTACCGCCATCATA
Source organism: Torreya grandis (assembly GCA_037957365.1). Lineage (NCBI taxonomy): Eukaryota > Viridiplantae > Streptophyta > Pinopsida > Cupressales > Taxaceae > Torreya > Torreya grandis. The sequence goes on from JARHVA010008722.1 coordinate 227,656, forward strand.
GTTCCAAAAAAATTCATTTCTAATAGGTCTCTTATATTCTCTAGCCCTATGACCAAATTGATTACATGTGTAGTGGTATAAATTGAAACATGCATGCATCATGGAATTTGTCTATATGATATAATTTTTATTCATTATTCCATCACCTTCATTCTTTATCCAATGTTTTATCTTCAAAGGTTGATCCACCTTTCTCTCATTGACATTCATGTTAACTTGAGAAGCAAATTTGGTCTCTTGAACATTCATCTTCTTTATCTTTTAGGGTTGTAGATAGGATTTATAATTGACAACTGAGATGTTTGACCATATATTTATGCTTCTTGGCATCTTCATTCATTTTTGCCTCAAATATATGAAATTTTTCCTCATAGTCTTTGAGTTGAGACTTTATCTTCTTGTTAATCTTCTTCTCAATCTTCAATTCTTCAAGATCATTTCTCAAAATAGTCTTATATTCCACCTCATCTTCATCATCATTTGAATCACTCTAAGTAGACTAATTTTGGTGTGACTAACTACAATATTAAGCCATGAATAGGGCTTCATTTTCAATAGGACCATCATATTCATGATCATAATCCGAGTCACTATCTTCACCCTCATTTGATGAGCTATAATCTTCTTTAATGTAGAAAATATTCTTGTCCTTGAAGTACCTCTTCCTATTGTCAAACCTTCTGAATCCTTTTTTCTTTTATCTAACTGAATGATCCCTAGCGATCATCATGACCTTGATCATGTTATTCATCATCATCCTTATTATACTTATGAGGAAACCTATTATAAGAATATCCTATCTCACCAAAATTAAAGCATTTGAGTGGTAGTTTACATTTATACTTTTCTGAACCTATTCTTAATTTCCTTGAAATTAAATCAATTAGTTCATCCTCATTGATATCAAAAATGTCATCTTATTTGGGTTTCTTACCTTGTAATTTATTCTTTAGCTTCATTTTAGTATTGAAAGTTGATTTCTTCTTTAGTGTTATATCATCATTCTTCCTCATCTCATAAGTAGTAAGGATGCCATGCATTTCATCCAACTTCAGCTAAGTAAGATCATGAGTTTATTATATAGCAGATACTTTAGGATCAAACTTGGGGGATAGATATTTTAATACATTTTAAGATATAATAGTTTATTCAAGGTTCTCTCCAAGACCTTTGGTGATGTTCACAATCTCATCAAATATCTATAGAAAGGATGCCACAAAATCTTCTTCATTCATCTTGAGACTTTAAAATTTCCTTTGATGAGTCTATAACTTAGAAATCTTGACCATTGAATCTCCTTCATAAATGATCTACATTTTATCCCATATCTCTTTAGCAAATTTACAATGGATTACCTTGGTGTATTCAGTCTTTGAAAGACCATAATTAATAGCATTCATTACCTTAGAATTGTTCTCGAATAACTTCTTATCATATCAAAAGATGGAGGAATATTAGTAACAACATAACCATCCAAAATATATTACCATACATCAAATCCTAGGGACATAATGTATGTCCGCATCTCGGCACTCCAAAATGCATAATTGGATCCATTAAATGTTGGTTATTTCTTAGTAGAGAAACCTCCTTGATTATTACCCATATTTTACTTTGGATCACCTTTAAGCTATCAAGACTTTACCAAAAGACCTACTCTAATAGCAATTATTAGAGGTAAAATCAATGAGAGCGGGGGGGGGTGAACTAGTGATCCCAGACATTTCAATTTTAATTGTATTACTTTCAAACTATTAAACAATCAACATATAACAACTTTATCAAGAAACATTAACAAGAGAGCTCATTCATTCAATGCATACAGAAGATCAAACACATAACACAAAGTTCTAATGAGAAATATTCATGGGGAAGAAACCCACTCTCGATTCTATAACATATAGAATAATATCATATAATAAATTACAAATAAAATATTGATAAACTCCTTTAGACCATCAAGCCTTGATCATATCCTCTTGACCAAAGGCATTTAGTGAAACACCTATTTCACAAGGAATAACTACACCTAAGGAAGATCAAGTCCTTTAGACCCTTCTTTGAACACCTCCAATGTAGAATTGATGTCTTTAACACCTGATGATGGATCTCTAATTTGTAACCCCTACACAAAATCTCTATCTCATACAAGCCTCTCACATAGGCATGACATAATCTCTCTCCTTCTTCACTCAAACTATCCTCATATGCACACTTAAATTTTTTTTTCATATCCTAAAATTGAAATATAACTATTTGGACATTAGAATAATGACTTATAGGTCATAAACATAGTCTTCAATCTACTTTACTCATTAACTCATCAACTAGGCACTCTACCTCTCCTTTACTGCATAACTCTCACAAACACCTTGCACTTATCTCTCAATGCTTCCCCCCAAGTATAAAAATCATCATCTTTGATTTCAATATATATATATATATATATATATATATATATCAAAAACTTGGTCATCCCTAATACATGCCTTCACCTTTAGGGCATCTTACATAGGTCATAATTAAGCACAATCTACTTTGAAATAGGCTTAAGTTACTTTTAGGTCCTATGGAGACCCATTCAGATCTTTGACACTTTTAAAACTCATTAACCCATGATTCATTATCTATATGTCCTCTTTAGGTGTCCATATTAATCACATTACCCTTTTTCTTAAGCACAAATTTCTTAAACAATATTTTGTGTACACAGTCATCATGAAAAAATACATAGTCAACTTATAAACCTTTTTTCATAATTCATATGATTATTCAAACCTTCATAATTCACAAAAAAATATAATTATGTATTATAAAACACTCCCCAATATCTAATTCATCATGATATATTGAAACAATATCAAAACAAGCTCAAACATCCTTCTCAAGTCACATGTAAAATATTCATGAACACATAGTCAACTTTAAACCATAATATCTTTGAAATTACACAATTTCATATTTTAAAATTAATATTTATATATTCATCTTGGAGTCCTCTATAAATTTAATTTTTACTACATGGTCAAATTCATCTTGGATCAAAAGATATGGATTAAAAACTAGACACTCATCTTTCCTTTGTTAAATTCAAATATTTGAATTAAAATGTTCATAGTTAAACTTCAGACAATATGCTTACATCTCATGTCCTTGTATCTTAGATAAATCAGAAAATATTGATCTTGTTTTATGTTTAACACTATTAAATGACTATCACTTTGACCACTTTGACTCCACTCGCACCATTAGATCAATCTATACAAATACATGTGAACTATTTGATTATGGAAATTTAGTTTCTTATACTTTAAGTTATATTTTATGTATATAATTTCAAGGTTTTTGAAAGTTGTTTTAGACCTCTAGGATTTAAGATGAAAAATATATATTTTTAGAGGTTTCCACCACATTTCAGACTTAGCCAACTTTAGGACTTTAGGATTTTAGACTCAGCTTATTTCAAGATTTCAAACTATGGTGCAGATTTTTAGCATTTATGTTTAATTATTAAAGCAATAGCCTAAAATACGGTAGAATAGGGAAAGGTTGATAAATTATAACATCTAAATTTTTCCCTTTTGGTGGAATGGTCAAGATAATCAAGCCATGAGACAAAAAATATAGAAGCAAAACATAAATAAATGCCCCTAAATTGCCCCAATTTGATATGAGAATATTTCCCCCTCAAACCGAGAACCAATGAAGGGAAAATGAGATGTATATTGGTTTGACAAAGGATAGAGTAAGAGGGAGATAATGGAAATGGATATAGTAAAAATAAAAATATATAAATGGGGGTTGATAGACTAAATACGCAAATATGGCTTGGATAAATGGACAAATGGATAGGTAACCAGCACAAAAAGTAAATGATGAATAATTTCAATTCATGAAACACTAAGGTTAAGCTCGAATGAGGACTAAAGTAAATAGACAATAATATCTATGGCCAAATAAGACTTAAGTTTTCCATGAAACACATGGGCTTAATATTTGGCACCAAGATAACAAATGATAGATGAAATTGAACATAAGCTATCTAGGCTTGTAAAGGGGGTTTGGATATATACTCATGTTTAAAGATGAAGTGCTCAAGTTAATTAAGACTATGGGACCAATAAGGGTCAGACTTCCACTAATCTAAGGTTTTGCTTTTTTGGTAAATAACGACAAAATAAATGCAAAAAGGATGACTTAATTGGCCTAAAACAAAAATGCAACTACTACAAAAGTCAAAATCAAAACATAAATAAAGAGATCAATACAAATTCATATGATTCATAATCATATTTTGATGCTGGTATGGATAACAGTATGCTAATATGGCAATGGATGGGTGAAATGGCATCATATAAAAGCTATGACCTAGTCACAAAAGATGTAAATTTGGATAAGCAAGAAGAGAATAAACATAAACGTTTAACTCCTTTAGGATGAGTTTGGATTAAGGTAATAGACATAAATGGATGAATGAAAAATACAAAAAGGGGGACCCTTTTCAATAAGTTATTAACATGGATCATAGTGAATATGGGTTTTATCAAAAAGTAAACTCCTTATTTATTTGCACTTGATACCCTTGCATAATTAAATAAACACTTTTAACAAAATTTGTAAAATGCAAGCTTAGATTTCCTTGATTAGATATAAGAGGTGTGACATATATGAAACAACTATGGGTATACCACCCATCTTGTGTAAAAGTCAATGTATTTATAAGTGACTTGGGATGATCCATGGGCTAATCCATGATTTATTTATAGGAGGTAGACTAATCAATGTAAGAATTTTGCATAATTTGAGAAGACTGATCAAGGTAGGAAGTCTTCTATGGGATATACTGGATTTTAACTTTTTCATTTAGGGCCCTTTTTTGCTTTTGGTTTGACAGATTTTGGGAAGCTGATCAATGTGAGAAACCTTTAGTTTCTTTGATTTTTCCAAAACTATAACTAGCCATCCTACAAGGGAGTGGTCTTGCTTTTGATTTATTTGATAGTTATCCTTCAAGGGATTAGTTTATTCTATTTATACAACTTATAATTATTGGTATCTATCCTTCAAGGTAGTAGTCTACAATTTTGACAATGACCCTTTTGAGTAAGATATCCCAAAATTTTTGATTTTTTGATGTGAATTAAACTAGGCTAGTCTTGGCCACCTTTTAGAGAGTAAAACTGAAACACAAGGGGGGGAGGTAAATGTTAGATGGACTTAAGATGAGAAGTTAAGAGATAATGACCATGGGGTTACTTCTTAAAAAGATGGAATGTGTCCATGAGAAACATGATATAAATAGAGCCAAGGTGCTCACATTTAAGATTGGGCTAAGTATTTGTAATGGAAAAATCACATCATTATTTCCATCAATTGCTCTTAACAATGGACAATGGGTGAGAATGGGTTAAAAGACTTCTGGTGGATGATAAATATTAAATAAAATTCTTGCATTAGACAAAAAGGTAAAAGGATCCTTGACAATGAAGGATTCAAGTACAAAGATGCATAAAGGGGGATAATTTTGAAAATGCCCCATACTTATATGATCCACATTGACTCAAAGTAAAAAGTTTCCCCCAATGGGAAAATAAATCTTATATGATGGTTAAAGGAAAACTAAATGGCTAAAGGCATATTAATCCATTTTTGAAGACTTATTAGTTATTAGTTGATAGAGAACTTAAGACATATGTGGGGGCTTATGTGGGATGACCTTTACAATGCTAAGAGGGTAGAGAGACAACTAATTTAGACTATGATTCAAAATATAATAAGGTTGAAAACTAAAAAATTAGATGGATAGAGTGGTTTTAAAATGTGAACAAATCTAATAAAACTATATGATTGTCCCTATCAAGAAGCTTCAATTTAGTGCCTAAAAAGGGATTGCAATGTTTAGGATTCTGACCTAAACCCAATGACTTGAGTTTAGGAAACCTTTTGGATTGTGGATGTGGTTGATTAGTTAGAATATTTTGGGTGATATATTTTGGGATGTTTAAATATTACAATTTATTGATTCCTAACTGAATATATAAAACATGACTTTTTAGATACTGAAGCAACTTAATGGTTTGCATGAAGAGGCTAATAACTTGATTGGTTAACTTGGTTTTTGGTTGCTTTATATTTGGTGATAGATTTATAGGATTGAAAAATTAAGGTATAAAATGGATGGGATTGGTTGATTTGGTCTAAAAATGAGATGAGGTGACAAAACATTGAATCTCACCTAAAAGGAATAGGATCAAAGGTAATAATGTTATCACTATCAAATAGATGAAGGTGAGAAAACTATAGAGTGAGTGAATTGGATTGATAGATTTAGGTGGTTGACTCAGCTAATTTGGGTTGAGAGGTTACTTTACTATAGTATCTAAGGATGGGTGGATAGCTTGAACTTGATCCATAAGAGGGTTGATGATAATAGGGTATTCCTTTGTAACTATGTTTAGAAGAAGATGCAAAACTTGAATGGATTCAATAGTTGGGTTGGATAAGTTTTTGACAACCTCTTTAGTAATAGGCTTACTAGGGATGGTTTTAGATACAAATAAACCATGGCTTGAAGTATTTTTGACTAGAAATGGGTGAGGTAGCTAACACAAGAGGATGATTAATAATACATTTCTGATTTTACACGGGATTGGGATTAACCAACACAATCTTACCATGATCAGCCAAGTCTTGTACCAACCATTTGAAAGATTTAAATCTTTCCAATGTATGGCAAAATTTATTTTCCTTATACTAAGGTAGAATGAAATCATATGGTCCTAATATAATAGGTTTGATAGGAGGGAGTTGGATTATTGATTCTTTAAGAAAATTTTCTAACATAGAAATATATGGTTCCCCCAACAAATTATACCATAAGGTATGAGGTTTTAGAACTACTTATAATGATTGTCCCTATAAAGAGAATGAACTAGTTAATTGGATTGGTACAACTAATGGACTTGACAAGGCTGATTGGATATGTTGTAAAGGTAAATGCTGAGATGGGAAGGAGGATAAGTGAGGTAATGTAGGTTGAGATAATTGAAATGGGGTAAGTTGAAAGGTTGGCCCCAAGAGAGTTGCAGTGGTTGAATCAAAATTTTATAGGATTGGGGGAATAATTGCTCTTGAAATAGTTAAAAAGGTTGGGGTAAAGATTGATAAGGTTAGGGATGTTGCAAAAAGGTGGTTGGATAATAGTAAAATGATCTAGGATAAGGAATTGACTAAGGTTGACTTGGCTTGACCAAGTGAAAAAAATTGGCACTATAGGGTAGTGAGAATTCACTTTATCCCTTAGGCATCACAGTATAAATAGAGTAATTAATATACTCATGACATGGAAGAAAAACATGCACTGCATGATTATAAAGGAAATCACTCAATGCTTTAGGACTATTATCAAGGGTTTTGGCAAAGGTTTCATAGGAGATCTCAAAGGTTTCCCCCATTAGTAAGCATGAGGATCTAATATTTCTTGAACTTATTACCATGTTAGAACTATAAAGCTAAACAAATAGACAAAGTTGTATGACGTTAAAATAATTATAACCTTACATAATCAAACAAACATAAGACAACAAAAAACAATAAAAATAAGATATTATAAAAACATTAAATGCTTAGGATTCCTTGATTATGTTACTTTTTGATTATGTGAAACTTGATTGGTCTTGGATAGGGTACTAGAAATAGACATCTAAGGATGGTTTTAGGATGTTTAGGTAAAAATCCTCTATATACCCTAGAGTACATGAGTTTTAATCTATACTAGTGATTTTATGTGGCTTGGTACTTAGGGCTTTATCCACTCACATCATAATCCCACTGCTAGTGTGGGTGCTTAGTGAAGACAAACATTTAAGTATAAGTTGACATTTAATTATGGACATTTAGTTTATTATACTTTAAGTTATATTTTATGTATATACTTTCAAGGTTTTTGAGATTGGTTTCAAACCTCTAAGAGTTAAGATGCAAAATATAGATTTTTGGAGGTTTCCACCACATTTTAGACTTTGCCTATTTCAGGACTTTAGGATTTCATACTAAACTTATTTCAAGATTTCAGACTATGGTGCAGATTTTTAGCATCTACATTTAATTATTAAAGATATAGCCTAAAATATGGAAGAATAGGGTAAGGGTGCTGAATTTTGGAATATAAAAATACATAAACATATTATTAGCTAGGAATCTTTCCAATGAGATCTAATTCACACATAGATAATGGTCAAGGATATTTGAGCATTTGAAAGTTTGTCAGGGGATAAGGAATAAGATAATCATGGAACTATCAAGGATTACACTTATTTGAAAATTTATGATATACTTATCAAAGGAACACAAATAATGACCCATACATATGCATTTTTGAGTTATAACATGTCTGATACAATGACCGATGAAAATTTACCCATGTGATTAGTTAATAATAGAAGGAACTTGTTATTTAATAATAAACATAGTAGATCACCTTAAACATTATGATAATAGATGATTTTATGTTTAATGATAATGTTCAATTCTTTCTTATAAAGTATATTATTTTCATGAGAGTTAATTTTGGGATGGTATGTTTGGTATTCAATGAATTGGATGATGTATTTAAACCACACAATTTTTTGAGTGGTGAAAATTTATATTTGGAAAATAATATAATCTTACTCAGGTTCTACCACACATGGAAATTTCCTCACTTAGATAATGAATTATTTATAATGCAGTGCATAATAAGGGTGAAAATGAAAATTTGTGGAGGAAAGAGAGTCTATAGTAATAATTTTTCTTGTGGTATTTCCTCAATATCTAAATATGAGAACTATTTATCAAGATTAGTATAAAGCTCCTCATATGCTATAATTTTTTCACTTTTGAATTGATAAAATCCACTAACTTGGAAATATATGAGCTTTCAGTCACACAAAACATATAAGTAGGATATGTCTAAATAAATGGCTACTTGCATCATAAGTATGAGACCTTATTATTCAATAATGTTATAAGTAACATCTAAGTCAAATAAAATACATAGAGGAATAATCTTTCTAAAAGGATCAGAGAGGACACATCCTACCCCTAGATCCTTGAAGGCACTTGGATCCATTTAATTGTAGTGTCCAATTATCCTCATTCAATTTTATTTTGACCTCAGGTAATTCTTCTAAGACAAGTTTCTTGGAAGTTTTAGGCTTAGAGAATTTAATATAAGTTATTTAGGGCCCAATAATTGAGGTCAGCCATGCTATTAATGAAGTAGGCTTTAAGGTTAATGGTTTGATCAATGCCTTCAATCGAGATGACATATTCATCTAGAAGAGTACATTGAATTTTCCACTAAGCTATTATATGTATGACATCAATTTTAATATAAATTACTTTACCCTTAGATAATTTTTGAGGTATTGATCCTAATGTTAAATTACATCAAAAGCGTAATTCATTTTCCAATTCAATCTCTAGGTAATAAATCATTGGAGAAGAAATGAAAAAGGTATAAATGAACTAAGACATAGATATAATGATAAAACATAAAATTTTGAATATTTTTAGAAAAAATAGATGGTGATATAGTCATGTCTAACCTTAATGTAGTGGTCTCATAGTTTATCAAAGCATGTCTAATGTAATAACCATCATACTCTTTGCCAAAATCATCTTGTTGTGAATAATTGATGCGACTGAGATGGGGGTGAGAGATGTGTAAAAAATTAGGGAGATATATATAAGGTGGTCATAATATAGGAGGTTTAGGTAAGTATTTACTTATGTTGTCAAAGGTAGATTTAAAATCATCATTCCACATGAGTTAACACCTTTATTGAGAAAGGAATTTACTAAATGAGTATGGTAGGACAACTCATGAAAAAATATATAAATTTACCAAAGCTTACCAAGCTATGTTTAGACATAAAGAATTGAATTGCATTAAGGCATGCCAATAATATATTTTATCTTATAATTATCCATGTCAATCCACTAACTTGAGATCAAAAATCTTAAAATATCAGAGGTAAGATCAAACACACTTTTTAGGACTAAGCTTGACTTTGTATCTAATGATACTTTAAAGAATGATATAAAGGACAATAGGATGATATTTATGATTTTTTTATAGTTTTGGGTAAGGTCATGAAAACATTGAGTAATATCACGTTGGTAAGTTTTCTTAATGTTTTTTGGGATTAAAATCATTTTAACATAAAACTATATGCTCCACTTGGTTAAAAAGTTATTTTTAGTTTTTTAGGCGATATGTCAATATAATTATACCTAAGTAAAACTATTAAGGAGAGTAAAAAACCTATATCTAGATGTATAATCAATAATGACATCTATGTAAGAAATTATAAAATTTTCCTTATGGCATTTTACATTGAGATTACCAAATTCCATAGAAATATGAATGACCATAGTGACATTATTATAAATGAGTACTATGTTAGACACCCACATGGTGTAATAAATAGGTTTAATAAAATTATCATCGAAGATATTAATTATATATTTGTGCTAAAACTTAGAAACCTAATAGAGTGAATTTTCATTGCTATTAGTGAATGCATTTTACATCAGGGTAAGTGATGATGTTATGGACAATATTGCTATGGTAAATTATGAGATTTTACATATATGACCATACAAAAGCTTCATTTAATTTTTTAAGGATCAAAATAAAGTCATCTAGTTATTTAGGGTAAAGACCCTTAAATATAAAGATATGTTGAAGATATTCATGTGTCCCTAAGTTGTATTCCTTAATTTATTCTAGGAACACTAATATTTTACTATACAATATCTACCATCCCAATATGGTCTAGTTTAACAAATGTGGGTTGAATTATATCTGGATGGATGATACAATTAGGCTTTTATGTAATTATTATGACTATATTTATATTGTCAATGCAATTGATAGAAAAAGAGAGGTTGATTGATATAAATATGATCAAAGGAATATTTTAACACTATATTTACACTTTTTGGGTTGTGGTTTATGGAATTGGAAATTTTAGAAAGTAATATTAACACTATTTGAGAGATGGTTAATAAAATTAAGTGTCCTAAGGTGTTGTTTATATTGTATCTTCATTATCTAAGTGATGAAATGTAATTAGATTATTATGACTTAAATGTATCGACCTGATTGATCTAGTTTGGTAGAACTAGGTGACTCTAAATTACATCAGCATAGTCAATACAATAAGATATATAAAAAATTATATAAAAGATATAAAAGAAATTCTTGGCTTATATTTCTAGGAAATTCAAATATCTAAAGAAAAACCTATTGATAGTTTTCCAAAGGTGGAATAGTAGGAGGGACATAGCCTTCAAATTATTCCTCACCCTCTTCATCACTTGAATCAAATCGAGGAGAAAGGTAGATTAAATTAATATCATAATTAAAGGTGTGTATTATATTAATATATTTTTGATAATGAAGTGCATCTATATTTTTTGATTGATATTTGGAAATAATATATTTGACATAAAAAGATGGTGGAATATTACATGCAAGTGTAAGTTGTTGAGAGGTCTAATTGGAAGTATCCTTAGCAGACACACTAATTTAGATAAGGGATCTTAGATAAATTAATAAAGGATATTGGAAAATCTTGAGCACCCCAAGTTCATCACATTTAAAATAATCTTCCATATAGGAAGTTTCATTAGAATTATAAGGGGATAAGATCTCACTAACATTTTTGAACAAAAGAAGGGTCCTATTTCATGGTGAGAGAGATTGATGAAGACATTCAAACATGTATGGTGTTAGTCAATTGGTGTTAAAAATGGTTTGGATCTCATTGGTTACATCATAATTAGAGTTAAAGAGAGTAATTTACATATTGAAATGTATGTTAATAAACTTAGGTAGCGAAGGATTATTAATGTGTTTAATAGTAGGAATGTGATATTGATAATTAGGGTTGGGTAATTTGAGGTCCCATGGGTTTGGCTCAGATTCATTATTACAACACTTACCATCATGATAAAACTTTATGCATTGACTATCAAAATAAGTGATAACATTCATATGATGAATCTTAGCATGGCATATAAGGAGGCTGTAAGATAATGAAATATTGAAGACCATAGTATTGGTGAATAGTATTTTAGGTTGAATATTAATAAGTATCCAAATGAAACCAAAAGGTTTTTGGTTAGTTTGTTAAATCCATAACATGTAAGCCTAGATTGATTAAGATCATCTTTGGAAAAATCCTAGTTGTTAGATTAACCAAATATAATAGATATTAATTATCAATATTTCATCCATCAATAATTTATTTATTTATACATCATTGATCATGATATTAATAAATAAAGGTGGGGAATTAGATTTAAAATTGACTTCATCATTGATCATGCCATCCTTGGTAAAATCTATGGAGAGTTTATTAGGAGGAAAATGAGGAATGGTTTCAACTGTATGAAATTCCATAGGTGAGGGGCATTCAAATGGTTTGGGAACATTATTTAGGTTCACTTGGTGATGGTGATTACTATATGTCTTGAAATTGGTGCATGGGAAATTTTTGATGATATGGTTATTTTTTCATTAGTTTAATTATATGATTCAAGGAATGGAGTTAGGATCATCTAGAAGATTCCATTGGAACATTTTTTTGGTAAGAACCATAACAATACAAGGATTTGAATGGTTTTTGTAGATATTAAATATGAATTATATAACACCTTAATCTTGTATAATTGGAAAATGATTCTCATGGATGTACTCTTCAGTTCATAGACCTTCCTACTACCTAAAGGCTCACATCAACTATCTCTTATGTTTATTTATTATATCTTAGTCTAACTAGATGTTATTATAATTAACATGCTTTATATTATATTAAAAATAATATCAGCTTTATTATTATCATCCTCTATAATTTTGGTACCTATACTTATTTTTTAGCTTCTGAGACACTTGCATCCTAGCTATATGCCTACTTGACACAAGTGTCATATTCCAAACTAAGTGTCTAGTGCCCTAAAATCATCAAATTTTCAATTATAACATGTCCTTATGGTTAGACTAAGTGCTTTAATGTGATATATTTCTTGAAAATATTGGTATACATGCATGATCACTACTCATTCATTTCTCACCTAGAAAAGACCTAGAAACTCACAAGGAAACTTACCAAAAATATTCAATTAGTCATTCAAGTGATAAAATCTACCCTATTCATTGTTATTTCCATACTAGGCATATGAGTAATATCCCCATCAATATGAAATAATTAAGGAGATATTTAAAGATAATTTAGATTAAAGAATCATTACTTGGGTAGATAGGGTTAAGGATATAGAAATGACAGGGCACAAGGCTAAATATCAGATCTATAATAAGATAATTAATGTTCTAAATATAGATGTACCATATGCTAAATTTATTAAACTAAGATAGGCTATTAATGGAGAGTATAACTATGTTAGATATATAAATTGCATAAAAGAGAGTAATTAGCTAGTTTTGATGCTAATGTAGATATGGATCTAGTACAAGCAAAAGATAGGTAGGAAGATAGTTCTAGAACAATCATCAAAATCTAGATCCGGTGCCTCTAGCTCTTAGGATAGTTACATCAACTTGGGTTGGTTGCATAAATACTACTATGTTAGTTTAACACTAGTGTTAAATATGGAATATGAGATGAAATAGGATGCAACCACCTGGAGGCTTATGTGTTTGAATTCACCTTAATTTTAGGGCATTGGATCTTAGTCATAGACTATCACATCTAGTGAAATGGAAAAACACTACTTTTTAATCTTTAATATGACTTTGGGAAAAATGGGTTAGTATGAATATAGTGTCAAGATAACCATCAATGATGCCACTATCAAAGGGCACTACCTACATAGACAAAACTCTAGAAGAGGGCCTCAAACTCATGTAGCTCTCCCCAACATGTTAGCTTGTGTGTGAATCATGCAATATGTGTAAAGTAAAATAATTACCTAGCTTGTAATAGGGAAAATATGACCTTATGAATACTCCTTTAGTACTTTTGACATGTAACTAAGTTGTTCCTTTGATTGCGATTAGAATAGGGTAGAATAGGAAAGATTTTGGTAAATTGAATACTTCTTGAGTTCTATTTTGATTTTATTGCTAGGTGAGGAATGAATGAGAGTTTATATTATATTTATACCAATCCTATCAATATATAACTCACATTAAATCAATTAGGCCTACCTTTATAATATATTTCATTTTAAAATTCAATAACTATAGGACACTAGACACTTGCATCAGGGTATGATAGTAACATTGATTATAATATCTATCCTAGACATTAGTCTCTAGGGAGAAGGAGAGAAGTCACATGATCTGAACTTATAGAGGTATAAGATAAGTAAATTTTTAGAATTATAGGCAAGATGGAAGTTTTATGTCATCAATATAAAATATGGTCAGACTAAGAGATAGGCCAAGGGACACAGTATAGAGTACATGTGAGGCTTGTAGAAACAAGGGATGTGTAGAACCAAGAGGAACATCCAAGGTCTAAGTTTACTGAGTGTACAAGATTAAGGTGCTAAATAATCTCAAAATATCATCTATGTTTACCGTATTTAATAAAGTAATGAAATTACTAGTTTAAATTAAAGGAATAAGTACACGGGTGTGTATTCACACCTTGCCTTTTCTTAAATTAAATTTAAGTGCTTCACTAGAGTTAAATTTGAGTGATTTATTGGTGATTGACCTTCAACGAAGATCATGTTATCATGTATAATCAGTGCATATAATATAGGTCAAAATTACTTGTTATATTTAAATTGAATGATCAAGGTTTATGAGTACACTTATGTGTTGATGTAACTGGCTTACTTATTAACAAGTTATTTTTCAAAAGATGTATCATTATAATGCCTTGGAATTGAGATTATGATAAATATATATAAATATTTGAAGTGATATATTAAAGGATATGAATAGAGAGAGAGAGAGAGATAGGTTAGAAGACACATGCCCCCAAAATTGGAGCAAAAGTGAGTTACATCATGGTAGATGAGATTAGCTCAACCATGTAACAGAATGATACTTATAACCTAGTAAGTTTATATGATCAAGTCCAAAATAAAACTTGGCAATATTTAGTGTTATAATCACCTCAACCATGACAAAATGTGAATTTACTATTGTACTAACTAACTTGCTAAAGGATGTAAAATTTCATGGGGTATTAGTATGTGTAATAGTTTTTGAATCTGAGATTGATTTGGATTTTAAAATATTAGGTACAATTTGTATAACATATGAACATTATATATGTCTCATGCTAAAATCATGTGTAACAATGTTATCATGTATGGAATTCTACCATAAATGTGTAGCAGAATCATAAAATTGTGTGTTTTAGCCAGTTTAGATAACTATGTAAGTGTGGATTACATGTTTTTAAATCATTTCCACACTATATATGGAGAAATATAAAATTTATATAAGTAGCAATGTGGAGGACATGTTTCCAAAACATGCCCCCAATGTAAAATGGAGATGTTGAATACTGAGTAGGTGTAATGAACATGCTTCACAAGTATGCCCCATTGAATCTTTGAATTGATATAATTACCATACTAAATGAGTGTAGAGAACATGCTTATAAATCATTCCCCCACTAAATCTTAAAATTGTGAATGTGTAGAATCCATTTCCATATGACATCCTCCCACTAAATCTACAAACTAGGATAATTAATGAATACTAAATAAATGTGGATAACATGCTTCTAAATCATGCCACCACATAATCTATAATCTATTAATGTGTGGAATCCATGTCCATATGACATGCCCCCATTGAATTTACAAATGTAAAGTGTGGAGAACATGTTTTACAATCATGAATCCACTAATATACCCCCATTTGATGTGAGGTAAAAATATTACCTCTAGGTTGCCTCACCTCAAAAGGGTAAGATACCTATAAAATTTGTGAATGTAATTTTATGTACCATATAGAAGAAAACATGTGTAGGTAAATGAATCATTAAGGTGCATAAGACTATTTTGATCAAATGTAAGCTTAAGATGCATGATAAATATAATGGAAATGTCTAGATAGTAATATTACAAGATCAACAATTAAAAAAGTGAACACACAAGATTAATCAAAATCAAGTCAAAAGTTAATAGTCTAAGTAAATTAAAAATAAGGGGCATGTTCAAATTCCATAAAATTTAATGGACGTGACTTAATAAAATGTCCACAAAATAATAAATGACATATTCAAATGTACATACCAAAAAAATGACATATTCAAATGTCCAATATGGAAAATTTAGGCACATGGGATGAATATAATGGATCATATTAAAATTCTAAAAAAAGTAAGACAATATCAAGGCAAAAAACTCAAGGAAGTGTATAAATAAAAAGCATAAGAAACTTGCATAAACATGACATAGTGGCCCATATATCAATTATGATATAAAAATTTTCAAGTAAATACCATATCAAATATAATGTTCTATATATAATCATGGACAAGGCATGTGTAAGTACATATGTAATATCAAGCATGGTAGTTTAGAGTGATCATCAAATCATATAACCTATGTGTATCAACATCATAAAATATGGATGCCCCCAACATCCTAGTGATGTGAGTAGAGGGAAATCTGAACACTCATAAGTGTATCATGTATATGTGTTTGTAGGATTAAATCATATGATATACCTTGACATAGAACTAACACATAGATGCCAATGAGCCAATAGAACATGTAGGTTCTGAAAATGTTTTTAGATTTTTGCATATTTTTTACATTTTTAGTATTTTTAGAAGAGACAAGATCATCCTATAATCATATCCAAAGTATAATCATACGTATCTCCCCACTCATAACCTAGTGCAAGAAACTAGTGGTAATACCAAGGAACATTTATAGGTATAATAGTTGTTACTATATTATCTATGATGCTTGGCATATATATAGTAGGAATCTAAGGTTATAAAGTACCAATAAAAGGAATATGGGTTCTTATAACCCATATATATGTAATTTATTTTTTCTTTAGAATAAAAATAGTAGGAACATGTTTAGGTGCTTTGGTTATCTTAATATGTTACATAGAAGATGAGGATTTTATGGAACCCATCATCTATCTTTAATGTAAAGGTCTCTCAAGTAATGGATACCTAGTACAAGGGATTACTTATTTATTACCCTTTTATGGTGGATTAGCCTTAAAATTATTTATAATTAATTTCTTAGGTATGAATTTATCTTATTCAATAGGATGCTCATATGGTATACCATAAATTATGATCACCTGATTGGAATGAATGTATTTAATAGACACATGCACTTTAAAAGGTACTTATTGAAGAGTATGTACCCAACGTCATCCAAAAAACATGAAAAAGATACCTATATGAGGTATAAATAAGAAAATAATAACCATGTGTTGTACCAATGTGTAAAGGTAGATCAGTCTCACCAAGACCCTTTTGGGAGGTCCTACCGAATGCTCTGACTAATCTAGTAGAAGGGTGTAAATCATGATGAGTATAACCCAAATGCATAAGTAATATCATAGTCTAAAAATTTTCACATGCACCATTATCAATCATAACACTTCATATGGGTTTTATAATCAAGGTATGATTGAATGAATAGATAATGGAGATTAGATTCATCATCCTTAATTTAACTATCATCAAATGAAATGGTAGGATTTTGAACCACAAGAGGTATATGTGACATGTAAGTACCAGTAACCCCATCTAGTGGGTGTCCAAAATATGATGAATGAGGATGTTCATTATATATCATTTCAAATTCTAGTTCTTTCTTAGAATGGTCTTGGAAATTATTGTTATATATATTATATTTTATGGTGATCACTAGGTTGGGAACCCAATTCTTTTGGAGGATCATAAAATGTAATCTATTGATCATTAATGAGGTCTTAAATCTTATGATATAAGTCAAAACATCCATTGGTAGAATTCCCAGCGACTTGATGATAGTCACAATAAGTATTTGCATCATATCCTTTGGGTAGAGGTATATTTAGATCAACCTCTATAGGAGGGAGAGAAATGATATGGAACTCTCATAACTATGGGAGTAATTAAGTAGGAGGCTTAGGTAAATTTGTAAACTATATCTTTGATACATTACATAGTATAAGTTGATTAGGCTATTTTTTAATAGTGTTAACTATGGTAGTTGTTTTGTTTTTATGCTTAGGAAGTTTTACCTTATGAATTTGATTGATTGTAAAAATTTTACTTGATGTAGATGAAGTTGGTACATTTTATACATACTTGAGCTTATTCAATGACATAATCTTCATTCCATAGTCCCATATAATATGGAATACATCATCAAAATATTTAAACTTTTTGAAAATAATGGACTAATGTAAAGGATAAATCAAACTTTGCTTGAATACATATTTCAACTTTTTGTCTACCATAGGATTGATCATTTTGGTTATCATTGTATTATATCTCAAGACATATTAATTTATTGGTTCATTGGTTCTTTTTTTATTTTTAAAATTTGAGCATAAGAAACCTTTTTGGTAATGTTAATACAAAAGTGTGCCAAAAAATGATATGTAAAAGGTTTGAATTCTTTCATGGATTGAAGTGGTAAGTCCTAAAACCCCCTCAAAACATAGTCCTTGAGGCTCCTTGGAAATAATTTGGTCAAAATTTTATCATTATAATCATAATCAAGTCATTCCACATATAAGGTTCAAATACTTTATTCAATATCACCCTTGCCATCATAAAATGTGAACTTAGGTTTTGCAAATCTAGTTGGTAAAGGGTGCAAAGAGATATCAAGTGAAATAGGTTTATGAAACCCTTATTGTGAATTTATATCATGTGAATAATTTTAATTTTTTTGTTCAAAATTTATAACCATGTCCTAAAAGGTATTTATAACTTGAAGGAGTGATCCAACTGTAGGCCCAATGGGATTTTGATTAGCAATTCGAGTATTCAACAAAGGGGATTGAAACATGTTTTGAGTAATAATATGCATTGAAACTAGTATTTGTGTTAAATAAATGGGTAAGTTCATAATATATGTATCAATAGTAGTTTAAGGGAATAAAGGTTGAAACACATAATCTATGCCCCCATTCAATGTAGGTGAATTTATAAGTGTGGTTTTAGTTATGGTACCTTTTAAGGATTCACCATTACTATGCGAGATAGCCTTGGTTTTATCTTTACTTATTTCATCTCTTACAACATACAAAAATGCATATATTAATCCCTTGTTATGGATGATATTAGTAATAAATGTTTCTTGATATTCCATTTGGAATTAGGTTTTTTCACTAACATATTTCATTGCTTCACAAATGAAAAGTTAAAAATTTTAAATACAATACAACAATTAGAAAAATCAGAAATAAGTGGCCTAGGTTTGATGTCCAAAGTTTGGTTTTACCCAATGTTTAACTTTGATTTGGATTAAGGAATACTTAATTTAGTAGATAGGGTTAAGGTTATAGAAATGATAGGACACAAGGGTTAATATAAGATCTAAAGTAGGCCAATTAATGTGGTAAACTTAGATGTAATATATGGTAAATTTATTAAACTAATATAATCTATAAATACAAAGTATATATATTCTAGATATAAAAATGACACAATATAGAGTACTTATCTAGTTATGATGTTAATGCAAAAATCAAGTGGGAAGATAGTTATGGAATAATCATCATTTTATAGATCTGGTGCCTTTAGCTCTCTAGATAGTTGTATTAGCCGAGGATAGTTACATTGACACTATTATTTGGGTTTGATGATAGTGTATATTATTTAATATAAGATGAAATAGGATGTGAACACCTATATGATTCTCAGTTTGGATTCAATTTTAGTCTAGAGCATTCAGATATGGGTCATGGATTGTTGAACTTGGTGAAATGGCAAAATCCCAGCTTTCCATATTTAATGTGACCCTGGATAAAAATGGATTAGTGGGCATATGGTTTTGATCTAACCTATAATGACCTTGATATTAAAGGGTGTCACCTACATATCCAATACTTCATAAGAGGGAATCTGGCTCATATAGTTCTCCCCTATGTGTTAGTTTTTCTGTGATTCATGTAATGTGTGTAAAACAAGTACAATAATAACCTATCTTTTAACTTGTAAAATATGACCTTATCATTGATACTTTAGTAATTTAGACCTATAACTAGGTTTTTATTTTGACTCATATAAAAATAGGTTATAATAGGAATTCTTTCGATAAATTAAAAGTTTCTTGACTACTATTTTGGTCTAATTTCTATGTGAAGAATGAATGAGGGTTGATAGTATATTTATACTAATCCTATTTGGATATGAATCACATTAAATTAGTTATGTTTTCCATTATATGATGTTTCGCTTAGAAATTAGATGACTTTATGACACTAGACACTTACATCAAGGTAGGATAGTAATGTTGATGCCATCATCTATCTTAGACGTTAGTCTAGGGAGAAGAAGAGTAGGCACAAGGTCAAAACTTGTAGAGGTATAAGATATGTATATTTTAAGTATTCTAGATAAGATGGTATTTTTGTGTCATCAATATAAAAGATTTTTAGACTAATATATAGGTGAAGGGGCATAATATAGAGTAGATGTGATGATTATATAATCAAGGCATGTATAAAATAAATAGGAATAGCCAAGGTTTGAGTTTTTCAAGTGTATAAGACTAAGGTGTTACATAATCACAAAATATCATCTAAAATATCATCCCATGAGCCATATTTTCAAAGTTTACAAGCTATGTCACTCTATGTACGTATTAATCACACATTTCATCTTTATGCATACACAATATAACATGTAAAAGAGAACTACATAATTCTAAGCCACTCTTTAGATTATTGGATATGCAGGTAGCACCCATTGATATAGGGGTCCTTGATTCATCTTGACACCATGTACCCTCTAATCCATTTTTTACACAATCATTCTAAGGGTGAGGAATATAAGGTTTGATCATTTTACAAAGAAAGACATCATGTGCCTACAATCTAGACACACCGGAATAAAGATGATATAAAACATAGAAGAGTTTAGGTGGTCACATCTACATCCAACTTAGACACTAACATTAAGACAATCATCTCGATCTAATACAAGCATCTAAGGCCACATAGTACAAATTTCTAGAATCAGATGATTGATTCATAATCTAGATCTAGTCTACTTCCAACTTGTTTTAACATAGATATATATGTTCAAAGTAAACTATCTAATTACTCTTGGTTTTCATTCATTGGAATATATACCAATAGTTTTACTTTTTATTATTATCATATATAAATATTTTAAATCTAGAATAAGTTTTATGTAAGTCCACAAATTAATTGGCCTATTATAGATATTTTTATTAACCTTATGCTTATTAATTTTATATTTTATTTATCCATCTCAATCTAGGGTTAAAAATTTAGTGAACTTAACCTTTATGTCTTTAAATGAATCTCCTAGTATGTTTTAGAGTCTTTTCTGATTTTTAAAATCTCTTTATTGTTACAATTTATTTCAAAAATCAAAATTTATTTTCCTAAAATCATGTTTAATATGGATAAAAATAAAGTATTCCTCATCTTAAACCTGAGGGTGATAACTACCATCCCTTTATCCATGTCCATGATATCATTCCTTCAAGGGGAAAGGTAGATGGTATATGTCTACATGTTCAATTAAATCTACCTATAGTTTGTGCTTGTGAATCCCTAAAAGATAAAATCACTACCATGAGTTAATATAAGAGTTAAAAAATCAAAATCAATTTGTTAGTTTAAAATTTACATCATTAAAAAGCCATATTGTATACCTACATAAACAAAAATGTGCTAGCATTAATCATGTGTTTTCATCTTTCTCTACCAATGACATACACATCAAAGTTTCAATTCCAAGTGAAAAGATAAATTAATATAAATCTAAAATAAGTGACTAAAATATTATACAAAAGTCTAAAAAGAGTCCAAGTTAAATCCTAAGATAAATTATTAAAAAAAATTGATTCAATTACCTCCTCTACATCCTATAAGGAGATCCAAATACTATTATGCATGTGATAGAATTCCTGGGGATAATATATATTGTTGTTTGGTATTAAAACAAAATTAAAATTCCCAAATACAATAGTGATCCTATCATTTATACATCACTCAACAAATCAACTCACATTATGAGTACTTATCCTAAAACACAAGTGCCAAAAGAAAAAAAATTGTTAACAAAAAACAATTCAAAGCAAGAGAAGGGACAAAATAACAAATACAAAAAATTAAATTCCATTACAAAAGATTAAAAAAAATATAAATGATTATGATAGTAATAATAATATTATTCATGAAAGTGAATCCCCAAAATCCATGCCCGTGAAAGTGTCTCATCAGCCATTCATAATGAAAGTACATCAAGATAAGATGATTAGGTAGCCACATGCGTGAACATTTCTCATCAAGAGATGGATTTCAAATTTTATGATATTTCATTATGAAAATATGAGGTGAATTTATTACATGAGGTGGAAGGAATCATGCCTTTTAATAATATTTCAAACCATTAAAATAAATCATTTCAAGAACCTACTAATCTACATAATTGGCTCGATAAGCACTATGGAAATGGGGGTGATAGGGATCATTTGGAACCAACCTCTTACTTCAAATTTTGAGGCATAAAAAAGTATGGAAGAATATCTATCAAGGTGGGATTAGTGAATTTATAATGAGGATAACCAAGCATGATTCAAGCATAGAGAGGGTTTTTATGACCATCTAGAATAAGAGAGTTATGAAAATGAGAGGAGTTTATCAGAGAAGCTACAGGTATGTTGTGTGATAGATAAAAATTGTATAAGGACCAACCAAAAAATTAGAATCTTATTAAAAGTTTATTTTTCATTAATGAGTTTTTCAAAATAGATAAGAATGGATTCCCCCATACCAACCTCCCCTATCAATGGCCCGAGGTGTGCCTACAAGTTATGAAATACCTGACACTTGAAGGTAAGCACACATTAATTTTTTTCTCATCATTTTTTCTATTAAATCACTTTTAGGGGTATAAAATTACTCTCCCATTTCATCTTCTCAATTCACTAGAGAGTGTCACTCTCTCCCATCAATTTAATGATTCCAACCCTATTTTGCACTAAGGTCTAATCCTACTCTTGGTGAAGTGTAGCCAAACCCTAAAAGGAAGGGAGGTTCCTTTGGTGGGTTACTCTACTAAGGAGAACTTCCCAAAGAAAGACCTACCCAAGGATCTTAAAGTCTATTAACTAGTACCCCCAAGCCATCCCTTTATCCAAAACCTCTACTGAAGACCCCCTCTATGAAACTTATTATCCCCAAACCCAAATTGATCCTTCTAAATGAGGGTACCTCCAAGGAGGAGGCTAGGAAAGGAAAATTTACCTTGAAAAAGGAAATCAAACACAATAAAGGATAGTTATAAATTTTCAATATAAATTTGAATGAGTCTAAGATGAATCTGGTAGGACTAATATAAGAATGGAGCACCTTGAATAGAAAAGTCAACAAAAATGGTCCAATCCTTTTCCCATTCTATTAAGGTGGATAGGACCCCTAGGAAGGAACACATGATGGTATAAGAGACACCCCCTCATGATATCCCCAAACTAATCCCATAAAGAGGACTCTAGTGTTCATGATTGGAGGAGCTAAACACATAATCAATTCATGCATAGAGAAGCTGAAGATATACAAATAAATTATTGGTATTGAAATAATTTTTTTGTCTTTCATCACCTTCTCTATACATTAATTGATTTTATGTTTGGCTCTTTCAATCTTAAATAGTGGTATCAGAGTAGGTTTGTGATGATATTCATGTGGAAACAATTTAGCTATATTCAATTTTTTGTTGAGAATTTTGAGATTTTTGCTTGGCTGATAGAATTGAGTATGGCATTGCAGATCTGATATTAGGATGTAATTTTCCACAGTTGACTTGGATGTCACTTGGGTATAGTCATACAAAGCATTATAATGTTACATTGAAGTGATTCAATGAGTTATTTCTAGATCATGTCTAGTTTATAGAATATTTCATCACCACACTCATTTTTTTATAAAAGATGATTAAGGGTCTTTTCAAGACAACCCAATTTTATTTTGATTTCTGATGTTTTGTTGAAATTCAACATTCCAATCACAACTCTCCAAATGACATCCAAATCAGAGTGAGAATATTTAAATGACATTTTGATCATCTTGTGTATGCTCTATAGATATGATTCTGATCTTTTGTGGATCAATTATGTTTGCATGATAGTTGTGCTTTACACTCTTTTCCAACTCAAAACATTTGAGCTATATGAGTGTATAATTAATTTCTTCTCTAACTTTGGCTTCCTTAAAAATCACCAAACTCAAACCCACTAGTTTTTGAGATTATTTACATATGGTATGGCCTTGTACCATACATCTACCTACATCCTCAAGTGCATTCAAATGGAGAATCACTCAATGAATTGTCTGATATGCCAAATAAAGGTCAATTCTAGAAGTAGACACTTGGAATTGAATGTAAAAATTTTAATATTTTATTATTTTAGGCATTAGTTTTAGAATAGTGTCTTTAGTTAGTATTTTAATATTATTTATAGTTTATATACTCATTGGAACCATTAGGTCTATGTCTTCAAAATTTAAAATTCAAAAGTGTTAAAATTAAGTTCGTTTTATTTGATATAGTCATAACCATTAAATGGTTAATGTTAAAAAAAATTAAAGTTTCATCATTTATGTCTTTAGAGTTTTTTTAATAATTATTTATTTATTAAATATTTTATTAATAGCTTTATGCCATATTAAAAAAAATTACAAGTTATTATAGTTAATGTCTGTAAGAGTCACTACATTTTTGGAGTCTTTTTAGTTGAATATTAGGGTCTCATTTAGGTGATTACTAGGAATATATTATTATATTGTAAAGGATGAATTATCAGTGTAAATTGACATCCTAATTCAAGGTCATAATGGTTAAAACAAAAAAGGAAGAAAAAAGAAAATGAAGGCAGAACAAAATGAAAACAATTTCAAAATCTATATATTTAAAGTGTTGAAATAGGTGCACATGAATATTGATATTTATATAAAAGGTATACATATAATAAACTCTTTTATTAATTATATATTTAATAAATTGGATCAAGAGCCCCCCAAGCTTGCTCATCATAATAAAAAGTCAATTATCACATCTAGAGAAATCTAGATAGCTATACATCATGTTTTGCCACAAGAACTTGCTAAACATGTATTTTATGAAGGCACCAAAGCTATCACTAGTTTTACTAGTTCTTGAGTAATCAGTGTTACTGGAGGATGGAGGATATATGGGTGAAGGAGGTATTTTAGCAACCTCTTGTTAGTCACCAATAATGGGGTTTCATCAATTTTTTTGTGACTTGTGTGGTGTGTTATTTATAGTGTGGTGTGTTTTTCATTTCAACTGTGTGATTTGAAAAATAAGAACACAAGAATAATTCCTATTCATGATATGTAATTTATCTAAAAATTCCAAATATGATTTCTTGAGGTGAAAATATTATGAAAGAGTAAAAGCACCAATGTGAGTCAGTTCATGGATCTTAAAGGGTTTTTGGTAGAGATCTAGAAAACCACAAGAGGTGAATAATGTTTTGGAAACCATTAGGAGAGCAACTATTTTATAGATGTTGTGACTACCTTACTTCTTTATGGAGATGACCCATAGTGACATGTCCATTTTAGTCACATAAAGTAAATGTGGGATGTATTCCTTCACATAATAGTGGTCATGTGCAGCAAGATTATGTTAGTAGTATGCAAACCTAAGAGTATATAGTGGCATACAATTTTATTCATTCTATTTATGTCAAGGTTTGTGGTAAACCTATTAAACCATGGGAGGAGTGAGGCTCTCTTTATATTAAGGTCATGATCCAAATAGGGCATGCTATAGTGGGTGAGCATATTGTAGCTAAAAGTGTGAATGTTTTTTCACCATGTAAAAACTATGGGGGGGAATGTTAGAAATAGCTTTTACATCATGTTAGTTTTGGGTATTTACCAAGAGGTAAAGAGTAATAGTTGATATTTACCAAGAGGTAAATAGTAATTATTTTATATAACCATATGATTAATATGGTAAGTTAGAATATTATTGTTGTGATATATTTTTATTTTTTATAACAATATATCATAATAGGTTTGCTTAATTAGTGGGATTCAGGTGAGAGAAAATAAGGGAGAAGTTATAGGATGCTCATCCTATAACTTCTCCCCTATTTTTTCTCACTCAAATCTAACTTATTAATCAAACCTATTATGATATATTTTTATAAAAAATAATAATATACAACAACACTAATATTCTAACTTACCATATTAACTATATGGTTATTAAAACTAAGTAGTATTTACCTCTCGATAAATATCAACTGTTAATGTTTACCTCTTGGTAAATACCCAAAACTAAAATGATGTAAAATCTATTCCTAACATTTGGTAACATGAACAGGTGGCAAGAAGACTAAAGATGATCTTACCCAAAGATGACACTAAAGGGCTAGACAAAATAACAATGGCTAAAGTTTCAAATAAAAAGCAGGGTGAACTAGATAAGAAGATTGAAGAAGAGAAGGACCCATTAGAGGGTCCCCCTCCTAAAATATTTTCATTTTATACCTGTTATTTTACCTCCCATGGGGATAATTATCTAGTTTTTTTTCCGCTATTATAGACCTTGGGGATTGCTACTCTATTTTATAACTTTTTGACTATGGTTCCTGATCCTTGTAAAACCAGGTCTTTTACCCAATCAAATAAAAAAATGATAGTATTCTTAGTATCAATATGATAGATTAAAAATTGATAAAGCCTCATTTTTACTCACTTGATGATTTACCACATAATCTATTCACACCTATAGGTCCTGGTATATATAAAATAAATCCATCTCCAGAATATACATAACCAATATAGATAAAGGTAAAATAAATCATATAGATCATGATGTTGATAAGGTATTGACATTTGAGGTCCACATAGATACACATAATGGCATACAAAAAAAGGCACAACCATAATATATGGAAATTTTATATTCATACACAGATGATCAAATAAACATATCACATGCTCAAAATAACCTAAGATGTTAAAATTATCCTATAATAATTATTACCTTGATTATTATGATCCTAATAATATATAATTATGGTATTATCATGATGATATAGAATATGCAACATATTAATATGACACAAATGATAAATAGCCTAAATAGAATCATCTCCTTGATTAGAGCCTTGGGTTATAATAACACTTCTACCTATAATAGCTCCTTTAAATCTATGTTATTAGTTACATGTTGGTAGATAACATATAATCTATTTGTATATACAAAAATGTTTCATGCATTTTTGTGTGTGATACAGGCATACCTAGGCACATTATATATGCACATATGGATGTTGGGCCTTCCTTATACTCACATTATTAGTATGTTGGTGGCATGTGATTCTTTGATAATGACACCCACAAGTGATATTATTATACAATCATTTAAATTAACATGTTTGAGCTTATATACTTACACATGACATTATCTATGCTTATATATTTAAAAATATCCTTGATATGCTATTACTTAATATTTTTTCTAACATATATACTCAAAGACTAGTATGACATGCTTATGTTGTCTACTTGTGTTCCATGCTTTCCATTTGTGCACTTCCTTGAGTTTATTGCCTTTATTTCTATTCTCTTGATTGTTTGAGCATTTAAATCTAATCCATTTTTTGTGTTCCTCATGCCTTCATTCACTTACTTTAACATTTGAATCTGTTATTTCTTATTTTATGGACATCTTATTATGTCATTTCTTACCTTGTGTAAATTTTACTAATTCATGTCCAATCAATTGGGTGGCATTTGAACATGCCCCCTTTTTGAGTTCTCCTTGGACTATTGTCTTTTGATTTTATTGTGAATGATCTTGTGTGTGTGCTTGACTTATTTTGGAGTTTATACTATTACTAAATATATATTTCCATGATTTATATCATGTAATTTAATATTTGATGTGATCAAATTATATGATTTTCAATGATATATTTAGCTAGACATGTTTCTTCTATATGATACATGATATGTTCAAAAATAATAAACTTAACTTATCCTTTTGAGGTAAGGTAAATATTATTATCTACTTACCCTCACCTTAAGGGGTGGCGGATATCATTGGGGGAAGCTCATGGAGGCATGACCTCCACAGTGTCCACATAGTTTCAGATTTAGTGGGAGCATGTTATGGAAACATGTCATCCACACTTATATCTATTATAAGTTTTGTATTTCAATTGGGTAATGCCATGAGAATAAGTATTCCACACTTAAAATTTTAAAAAACATCTCAATTTCATAGTTATATGATTTAGATACATATTTATGGAAACATTTTATATATTGGTACCATTTTTATACCTAGGTTTCAGCTTGAGACATATATGAGGTGAATATGCCATGAAAATGACACTTTAAATTAAAAATAAAAATCAATTTTAGATTTCCAATTATACATACTTTAGCATACTTAGGATGGAAATTTACAGACTGTTATTAAGACAATCTACTATAGTAGTTGGTTTACTTTTGGTAAGGTTGAAGTGATTATATCACTTAATATTAGAAAATTTATAGGATGGATTGATAAAATCATCCAACCTTAACATATTTATAGTGTGATTTGAATTGTACCACTCTTTCTCACTAGGTTATAAGTATGATTGGGTTTCATAGTTGTGTTAACCTTAAATGCTAGGTGGAAGCTCACATTTCTCAAAGGTTTGAGGAATGTTTTCCTCCAGTATTTACACACACACACAAACACACACACACACACACACACACACACACACACACACACACACACACACACACACAAAAGTTTTAAATTTATCTTAATCTTAGTTTTAATCATTCATAATGAAATATATTTTCAAATAAAATTTCCAAAAGGTAAGATAGTTATATCGATACACAAGTGTAATCCTAACCTTAATCTATTTACTTTTAAACATTTCAAATGATTTAAATTTTAGATTATATGCAATGATTATAGATTTTAACATCTTATTTTTAGGTCAATCACTATAATATCTCTCAAGATAGACACAAATAAAGACATGGTGTGTTATACACACCTAAGTACACATTTATTTTACATTAAACTAAAAATTTATTTAATATATTGTGAAGTCATGAAATTTATATAGTAAATATGAATTATATATTACCTTAGTATTGTATACTTTGTAATTACTTCTCACAATTTTACCCTTTAATTCCTATACCTTCTCGCTATCAAAAGGATTACATATGTTATCTCTTGTGCTTATTACCTATCTGTTAGTCTAACCATATGTTATTCTCATTACTAGGCCTTCTATACTATGAAAAATTCTATAAACATTTTTACTATCATCTTATACAAGTTTTATACCTATACCTATTTTGTAGTTTCTAAGACACTTGTGTCCTATCTAGATGCCTATGTTGATGCAAGTGTATTATGTAAGAAATAAGTGTCTAGTGCCCTAAAGTCACTAAATTTACAATTGTAATGTGTCCTTGTACTCATCTTAATTTATTTAATGTGAGATATTTCTCAAAAGGATTGGTATATATACATGATCAATCCTCACTCATTCCTCACCTAGAAAATAGCTAGCAACACATAAGGCAACTTATAAAAAATACTTAATAAAGAATTCAAGTGCGAAAATATACCCTATTCATCCCTATTACCATACCAATCATAGGATTAGTATCCACTTAGGTCTAAATTATTTAAGGAGCATCTCATGAGAAATATTTTCTAACATATAATCTAGGTCACTCAATGTACTTTATTATCACACATTGCATCCTTATGCAGACACAAGCAAACATGTAAAGGAAAACTACATATGTATAAGAGATTAATTAGAGTACTAGTTATGTAAGTAGCACCTATAGATATATGGATCATTAGAATAACTTGACACCATTTTAACACTAACCCATTTTCCCCATAGTCACTCCAAGAGTGAGGAAGCTAGGGTTTGATAAATTGAGAAAGATTGATACCCTGTGTACATGATCTAAACATACTAGATGAAAGAAGACATAAAACCTATATGGTTCAAAGTGGTTACATATAGACACAATCACTATTTTATATTAGACACTTATGTTTTAACTCTACTACCAGCATCAACACAAACATCCATATCTAATACAAGTGTCCAAGGCCATAGAGTGTAAATTTATAGAATTAGATGATTAACTCAAAATCTACATAGAGTATGCTTCCATCCTATTTAAACCAAAATATGCATGTGAATAATAAACCAACTACGTAATCTTGTTTTTAATTGGTTTTAATATAAATAAATACCTATAATTTATATTATTATCATATCTTAGAATTTAAATTTAAAATAATGATTATTTGAGTTTGGAAATTAATTGGTCTATTATAGATTTGTTTATCACCCTTATACTTATTCATTTTTATATTATTAACCCTATACTATATTGATAAATATAAATTTAGGGTTAAACTGTATGGGACTAGAATGATTTTAATCATTAGGTTGAGATTTCAGTGGTGGAGAAGACTCATCATTGGTCAGAAAATCTAGAGAAGCAATGATGTCCTCAAGAGGCATTTTGTTAAGGGAAGGATTTTTATGTATAATAACTTTGTATTTGTGAGTATTTTTATGATATTAGTTTATCAACATAAATAGCACATGATTATTTTTAGAATGCTACATATTTGGATTAGGAGTTTGATGGGGGTTTTGTTTTTTTTGCATTTTGTATTGATATTTCAATTGGTTACCTTCATGAGATTTGTTGGTCATTTTTTATATTTTTTTAATATTATTTTTAGAATTTTTTGGATATAACATCATGATCAAATTTTTACCCTACTAAAATATTAAAAAAAGTTTATTAAATACATGACATATCCCATGAGAATGACCGACATCAACATGGAACCAACAAAATTTTTCAAATTATTCAATGGTGGTGGTTAAGAGGAACCAATAAATGGTTTTAATGGTGGTAGTAAACTCATGAGTTCTTGAAAACTCAAGGGAGAGTACGTAGGTTTTTTATTTTTAAATTAAAGGATATTGCTTTATATTATTAGGGAGGACTATTTTGAGATGTACAAGAGTTTATTGCATTAGTTATGGTTTGATAATATTCCATACTAACATTTTGATATTTTTTTAATTAGCTCATTAGTAAATCTTATGTTTTTTCCTTGATCGAAGGCCTCTTCTAAAGTTGTAGGGAAAACATCATAACTTTGTATTAAGGAGGGGATTTTATATTAGTAACAAATATTTTTAAGATATTTTCATCACTCATGATATGGTATTATAATTTTTTGGGCAAGGATTTACATCACTTGATGATGTCATATGAATATTCCTTAGGTAATTGATTAGATTTAATGAAATTTACATGGGTATTCTTAGGAAGTTTGTTATGTTGGAATTCCTCAACTAAAGCATTGAATAAGTATTATAGTAGAGTGATTATGTGAGTTAGAAATTTATTATACAATTTTAGTGCATCTCTAACTAAGGTTTTGGTTATAATATTTATATTTGATAAGGTTTTAGTGTAAACACATTCCTTATAGAGGTTACCAAAGGTTTTAAGATGTAGTGTAGGATCATTAGTCTCATCTTATATGATGGTTCAATAAATAATTCAAATCTACATAGATAATATTTAGGGAGATATGGTTTCATTAGAAGGTTTTTATACATATTATTTATGAGTATAAATTTGGGATATATTTAAATTAACTTATATAAGAGGAAGATGGATGTAATTTTTAATTGGTTGATTTACAATGAATAGAGGAGCTTGATTGGCCACTTAAAAATGTTATTTTACATTTGGAGAACCCAATTATTTTTAGAATATTACATAAGGGCCATTTGTTAAACCATTTTTTCAAGTAAATGAGATATATTGAGATTGTTTTGATAATTTATATAATTTATGGTTTGAAGAGAATTTATAATGGGAGGATTTGAGACACTAGTGTTAGGAGGAGCATTACTGTTTTCCCCAGTCACCATAGTAGATATATTGATGGAACTAAGAATCCCATTCTTATTTAGGGTATAGATGGTGTTATATTCAATATTTTTGATAAATTTATTGGAATATCCTAATTTAGGAGATGGATTGATCTAAACCATGTTACATTACATAGACCTAATTTGATATTGAGAAAAAATACACCATGAGGTATTTTTATCAATGATGGTCATATAAATAATTATATATAAATCCAGATAGAATATTAATGGGTTGAGTCTTAGTATAAATATCTTTAAATGATAAATTATGATGGAAAAACTTTGAAGCTCAAAAACATGAAAATAATCCAACCAATGGTGGGATAATATTCATGCCAGGTTTTCCAAAATGTATTCACTATAAAGTATGAATATT
Source organism: Torreya grandis (assembly GCA_037957365.1). Classification (NCBI taxonomy): domain Eukaryota; kingdom Viridiplantae; phylum Streptophyta; class Pinopsida; order Cupressales; family Taxaceae; genus Torreya; species Torreya grandis. The sequence goes on from JARHVA010008722.1 coordinate 260,231, forward strand.
AAAACAATATTATTTATCTCTATAGACTAGGATATGATCAAGATATCAAACTATATCCTAAAAAATACTTAAAGTCATTGACATAACATAATGGTAGTTTTAGATGTAATAGATGTTAATCCACACTCACTACTAAGGGTTCTAAAGTCTATGCCTAATATATGGTATATGGGGTCTAACTAAGTCACAATGTAAAATAAATGATGTATGATAATGGTTAAAATAAATAAGGTATAAATGATATAATAAGCAAACAATATGCAAGGAATTAAAAAATAAGGGTAACCTAGATCAAAGATATAAAATAAAATTAACAAGATATAAATGTTGCAAGGGCTATTTGTAATGTAGTCTAAGAAAATTCATCTTAGAATAGATCCTAAAATATGGTTTTAATGGAAAACATAAAATCCATACAATATTAAAAATTATTTGGTATAATGAGATACTAGGAAAGGACAAAAACATACATGCTACTATAATAATAATCAAAATATATCTATCTACTAAATAAATAATTGGAAAGAGAATAGGAATAAACATAATTATCTTGGATTGACTTGTAGGAACATTAATATCCCCCTTGCTATAGTGTAATTTTGAAATAGATGTCAAAGGTAAGACATAAAATTTCTAGAATGAACACATAAATTTAATTAGTTTTGGACTCTAAAAAATGTGAGATTATTCCATGGTTAAACTTCTCCTATTGATGTTCCATGTCATCTATAAAAGACTTGACCTCCATAATAATATAAATTTGAGCTCAAAATCCTTATTTTAATACTTAAGGGTAGAAATACAAGCCTAAGTAGAGCATATGAGTGTTGTTTGTCTATGGAATGATAATTGTGACCCTTATATATCATTTTTGAGATGACACGTTGATTTAGATTGATACAATACATCATCATTGACATAATATTGTAACATCAATCATAATATCAACTATTATTTTGAGATGACACATTGATTTAGATTAATACAATACACCATCATTGACATAATATTGTAACATCAATCATAATATAATAAAAAAAATAGTTTGACTTATAAATATATTATCTATGCCAATACAATGCATAGATAAACATGTAGGAATAATGCTATATCTAATAGGCCAATATAGTGGGAAATATAAAGTAGCTAGCATAAATAGACATAAGGATACATAGAATAAAGATAGAAAGAGACGCATCAGAATATATAATTATAATAATTAAGGTGTGATATAATATTATTCAAACATTTATTTCAAAGTAGAATGAGCTTACCCTACCCATTTCTCAATCCACCCCTTAGCATGTGCACTTAGCAACTAAAGAGGGGGTAAAAATATATTAAAAATAGGCCCGAAAATGGGGAATTACATCCACATGTCCTACTCAAGAAGCTGAGTCAGGATAGGAATAAGGTCAGCAGGAAGACTATTCTGATCAAAGATTGCCCAGTCGGGCCCATGTTCTGTGGCCCACTTAGCCAGTCAGTCAGCCACCGCATTCCACTCCCAGGGAATATGACGAAAAGAAATAACTTCAAAAAGTGAACTGACATGTCTAATCTACTTAATTATCACATCAAGTTTCCAATCCAGACAAGTAGAATTGGAGTTGTTCAGCAGGTTAACCACCACCTACGAATCCGATTCATAGATAATGCTGGGCCACCCCTGTTGACAACAAATACGTAAGGCCTCCAGGATTGCCAGCGCCTCCATACAGTTGTTGGTATGGAGACCCTTGTACTCAGTCAATAAAAAATAGATTTTGCCAGAGTTGTTCCTTCCAATGGCTCCAATCCCCGCTTCACCTGGGTTCCCTCTGGCCGACCCATCCATGTTTATCTTCACCATGCCTTTCTCCAATGGCTGCCAACTACCCACCCTACTGATCGAGTGCTTCAAGTGCCTGTTGTAGGTCGAGGGGCAAGTCTGGAAGCAGGGGAGCACTCCCAATGGCACGCCAGGGGAGAGGCGAGCTAAGACAGAAGTGTCCCGCACCTGCAAGCTGTCACTTCTATAACCTCTAGCATGTAGTGTTTCCTGCAAAGCCACCAGCACCCTCATCCAAAGCACACTTGTGCTCAGGCAGTGCTCTTATAATAGTCTTCTATTTCATTCAAGCCAAAGGTGCCAAAGGATGAACGACGGCCTTGCAGACCACGCATTCTATAGAATAGAAGCCTTAGTGGGGGGCTAATCAAGGCTTTGCTAGAATTCAATCAAGGACCCTGCGTGCCTGCAAGGATGCTCCCAAGCATCCCACCACAAATGCCAAAGCTCTCTAGCGAAAGAACATTGAAAAAGCAGGTGTTCAGCATTCTCCTCACTTTCCTGACAACACAAGCAGATAGAGGGTCCATGAAAGCCACGCCTGATGAGGTTATCCCAGGTGAGGCAGCGCCTGTAGGTGAGGGTCCACAAGAAGAAGTTACACTTTGGCCAGGCAACCAGATTCTAGATTTTCTTGCTCCAAGGAACCTCCTCAGCACCGAATTGCTCTTTGATCAGCCACTGATATCTCAAGGAGATAGTATATTACCCACAGGGGTCACCTCCCCAAGTCAGAGTTTCACATTCGATCAGAGAGCTACAGCCCCTATCAACAAGGAGCTGAAGAAGTTCCTGTCTATCCTCCACAGTCCCTCCTTGTGGCTAGTCCACCTCCTATTTCCAAGTGAAAATGCTAGCCGCTCCCAGCTGGAATGCTTCTTTATAATGTTCCACAATGTCCCAACCCACATTTTGGAATGCCTCCCTCAGGTCCTACAGATGAGGGTGCGATAGAATGAGCGGTGGGCAACCATTCCAAGAGTCTTCCTAGAATAACACCTCCATACCACTATTACAAATCCAGAAGAGATTGGCTTGCACAAGCGAGGCTCCCAGCTTAAGGGTGCTCCACACCATGGAACCTCTTCCCTCAATAGGGAACCTGGGAATCTCCTCCGGCGTCGCCCCAGGCAAATATTTTAGCGAGAGAATGCGGGCCCAAAGCTGGGACTGATTTATACACCACCTCCAGTACAACTTAGCCATAAGGGCCTGACTAGAGAGGATAGCTGGCCTGAGCCCAAGGCCCCCCGCCCTCTTAGGCCTACGCACAATGCTCCACTTGATCAAGCTCCATTTAGAATTCTGAAGGTTGCCACTCCACAGAAATTGCCTGGAAAGCGCATCATATTCATGAAGGAAGTACTTCAAAGTAGCTTGAACCATGCTGTGATAAATGGGGAGAGCTTGGATAACCAACTGAAGAAGGGTCACCCAACCCACCATCGTAAGCCATTGGTGAGTCCAATGATTCATTTTCTGCCTTAACTTGTCCAAGATGTTTTGCCAAAACAATCGGGGTTGGCTGCCCACAACAATGGGAACCCCCAGATAAGTCACCGAAAGAGACTGGGGTTGGAATCTCAATATGGTAGTGATCCTACGCTAGATAGATGCTGGAGTATTGAAGAAATAAATAGAAGATTTTTGCTCATTTAGCTGCTGTCCCGAGGCAGCTAAATAGGTGTCTAGAGCGCTCCAAAAAGCCTGCACCTCTCTAATCTGTGCAAGCCCAGTGAGGATGGTGTCATCCACGAATTGAAGGTGGGTCAATCTAGCTGCACCATTGCCCCACTGACACCCCTAAATCCGATCCTGTGAAGCTTGGGATTTCATGAGCCTGCCAAGACCCTCAGCTAAGATAATGAAGAGGTAGGGGGATAACGGATCTCCTTGCCGAAGCCCTCTAGAAGCCCCAAATAGTCTAGAAGGTGCGCCATTAATGAGCACAGAGTATGATGGAGTGGTAACACAACTACAGACCTAGCGAATCCAATCCTAGCAAAAACCAAAAGTGAGAAGGGTTTTTTACATGAAACCCCAGTCAACCTTATCATACGCCTTAGCCATGTCAAGCTTGATAAACATAGCTCTCTGATGTAGTTGCTCATTGAGTGAATGGCTTCTGAGGCAATCACCACTCCATCCAAAATCTACTTTCCAGCCACAAAGCCCCCCTGTTCTTCAGAAATAATCATTGGGAGGCATTCTTTAAGCCTCTCCGTAATAAGCTTGGTAATGATTTTGTAGACCGTATTGCAGAGAGCAATAGGCTGAAAGTGATCCATCTGATTAGCATGATCTTTTTTTGGAATCAACACCAGAAAGGTAGCATTGATCGCTCTAAGCATTTCCTTGTTGCGGTACGACTCCTGCACCACTTCCACTAAATCATTACTGATTATGTCCCAAAATTCTTGAAAAAATTCAGCCAGAAAGCCATCCGAGCCAGGCACCTTGCCTCTACGCATAACAAAAACCACTTTTTCCACTTCCACCAAATCAATAGGTTTCATCAGGGCATTATTTATGTCATCCGTGACAATATGAGGGATGCAAGACAAAACCATATCCCCCTCCAGCTCAGCAATGGGCCCCACATCAGAGAGAAGCTCAGAATAAAAGTGAACAGCTTCCTCAGTAATGGCAGAAGTAGAAGAGGTACTAGAGCCATCCTCAGTAACAAGAGAGGCAATGTAGTTCCTGTTGTGTCTCACTTGCACCGATTTATGGAAAAATGTAGTGTTCTTATCCCCTTCTTGAAGCCAATCAATCTAAGCTTTTTGTTTCCAAAAAATTTCTTCATGCATTTCCCATTCATTGAGCTCATTCAAAGCTGCAAATTCAGTCGTGCACAGTTCCTCAGTCAAACCAAAATTTAGGATCTGCCTGGTTGTACTATCAAGCCTCTCTTGCACACCCTTCTTCCTAGCGTACAAGTTGCCAAAATTAGTTCTGTTCCATATCTAAAGTTTCCTTTTGACATGTTGAAGCTTCTTGACGAAGGAGAACATGGCAGTACCATACTCAGGACCCCCCTACCGCCACTAGTGGGACATGAGGGTATGCAGAGATAAATCCCTAAGCCACATTAGCTAAAATTTGAAGGGGGGTTTCTTGGGCCTCTCAATAAAATTTGTTGTGAGCTTGATAGGGCAGTGGTCTGAAACCCTCCAATCCAGGATTTCAAAAGCAATAGAGAAAGCATTAGAGAGCCAAAAGCATGAAACTAAAAATCTATCCAACCGCTCGAAAATAGCTTCCTTACCTGATCTTCTATTATTCCAGGTGAATCTCCCATTAATGGGTTTAACATCAGATAGGCACAACTGCTCCATATTAAGCTTAAGGAGCTCCGAAGAGGGATCAAGTCGATTGAGCCCACCTCTTTTTTCCTCCAAACTGAGGATAGCATTAAAGTCACCACACATTATCCATGGAAAGTATGGACAACAACTTTGAACATAACTTAAATGTTCCCAAAGCTTCAAGGATCCCAGACTATCTCCAGGAGTGTAAATATTAGTAACCAAAATCAGATCCCTTGTTTCCAATGAAGATGCGGTCATGGAGAGTGCCAAAGCGGATGCCATCCAAAGGACCGGTGTGAGCTTTGCCAAGTCCCAGCAAATAGCAACCCCTCCTGCACTTCCAAGCACCCCCACACATTGACATTGGCCAAAATCCCAAAAAAAATTAAAACAACCAAGCATCGCATCAACAGAGAGTTTGGTCTCCTGACTGCATAAGATATCCAGAGATTGCTTTGCAATTAATTTTTGCATAGTTTTTTGTCTAGGAGTACTATGCAGCCCCCTAAAATTACATGACAACACTATCATTGAGAAGATTGGGTGAAGTGTTCAACCAAGGTTTTAACCTCTCCTGACTCAACCAGTAAATCCCCTGTACATTTTATTTTCTCCTGATCCTTTCTGCGTCTAGGTCTGGATGGTGTGGAAAAGGAGACCCTTTTGGAAGGTTTTTGCATCAAACCCAAGGCTTCCACCACTCCCTTATCCTTCCTGGGGGTATCCTTTTCTTTCACCAAGTCAGCCCAACTACAATCCTTGTTTTGTAGTTTTGGGATGCCTGCCACATTCGCAGCCCCTAACGCAATCTCACTTCCTTGGCCTTGATGGACTACCATATCCTACACTTCACTGATGGGATTTTTATTTTCTTCCCTCCCTGAGAGTCCTCCCTCCTCCTCAGGGATGAAACCATCTTCAATCACCATACCTTCTAGTGCTTCAAACTTGTTAAAACTCCTTTCCAGGCTTCTGTCCTAGTTTCTCCCCTTCTGCCCACGGCCTCTCCCTCTCCGGATAACTTGAGCAAAGCCATCCTTGTCAAGACCTGGCATTCCCATAGGAGCAATAGACCCCTCTACCCCTTTTGGAGCACCTTTTACATTCGTTGGAATTACAGGCTGGGAAGCTGAGGTGCCTCTCTGGTTCAGCTGCTCTGATTCTTTTCTACCCTGAGAATCCATACCTTTGGATCTCCCCCATTGAGGGCATTGTATATGGAGGTGGCCATATATATGGCATATTCTACAGCAGAAGGGGATGGCTTCGTAGTCCACCTGTTGAATCCATGTTGACTCTCCTAGACAAATTTCAATTGATTCAGTCAATGGATTGTTTAAGTTGATTTCCACACAAATTCTGGCAAAGGAGATGAACTTCTTGTCCAAGGACTAGTGTGATATAGCAATTGGCATTCCTATAAGGCCTGAAATTTGGTGTTGGATGTCTTCTCTCCAAAACTCTAGCGGCAATCATGGGAGATGAACCTAGACAGGGACACTAGCAGGCAAATCCTCTACAGAATTAAATCCAAGATGCCAGGGTTTAATGAACAGTCCTATACGGTCATAGAAATAGGGTCCCCCCTCAAAAATGTGGTTTCTATCAGATATAGAGGAGAAAATTACAAGGAAGTAGCTATTCACAGCAAGCATTATGTCAATGTCACCTTTTACTTGCCAGGTGTGCCTCATCCAAGATTCCAGGGCAGGCTGTGAGATCTTGAGGCCCAAAAATTTACATATCAGAGCATGACCTGTCAGATATTACACATCCTCACTGACAGTAGCTTGAGGGACCACCAGGACTGGCCTGTCATGGCTGCATGGGAAACAACCATTGACTTTAGGTAGCTTTGGACGGTCACCAACATAAAAAGGGGCTCCTACCTGGGATGATTCTCCTTGCCCCCCACATGCTTCTCCTGTGTCCACGCCTTGGTCGGCCTTCCCTTTCCCTCCATTCACCAGCATCACACTCCAAGATCTCTTCAATTGAATTAGGGTCTTAGCATGTGCACTTAGGGTGATTAATACACTAATGATTTATACAAGAGGAATCATTAGTAAAAGATAAAGATGAAAAATATCAAGTATATATAGGATTAATAATTATATTATCTAATTCATTTTCACTTTCTTCTTTTTCTACTTACTAACTAGTCAAAAAGTCAAAGGGAAGGAATATCAATATCTAAAATTATAATGTTTAGTTAACCTACTTTTCCTTCACTAACATACAAATATTTTACATCATCATAAATATAGTAATAAATGACATAATAATTTTTTTCTTTCAAAAAATAATTATTATCATTTCTAATAATAACTATCATTAGGCACACAATCATGATTATATACATCCACATTTTCCCACTCACTAGTATAATCATAAGGTGAAACATGCCTATAAAATAAAGAATCCATAAGATGACAAATAGTAAGGTTTGTGAACTAACTGAACCAAATTATGGAACTACTTTATTTTTATTTATTTTATCTTCATTGTATTCCTCATCATCAGTAAAATGCACTTCTATTATTTCCATATTAAATGTCATTTATTGAATACTAGTTGAAGCAAAATTTTGCACTTGCTCTACTTTATTTGGATATGTTACATATATTGAAATGGAAACATTATCACTTTGGGTCTAAAATATTCATGATTATTATCAATAATTTAATCGATTGATCATATTCATGATATTTCTAGTGTGAAATTGTATTGAGCCAAACTAGGGATAATGTTGAATGTAATGGAACATAATTTGAGACCAATATTTATGTACCCCTCAATAGATCTAATGAAATATTAATACGAAGTAGAACTATTTAAATGTTAAATTTCATAACCAATAAAAATAATAATTTTCATACTACATACATTGATTTACCAATAATTATACCTCATTACATTAGTACATTGTTTTCCATCTATGTGAGGGTTAATGATTAAATTACATAATAATGATGAAGGGTTTATGGTTTTCACCTTGGAAATCATGATTGTAAAATTAGTACTCTTGGGTAAATATGTATTTATAAATTAATTATTGGGAATCTCTTTCTTTCTTAGGTAAAATTTATTTTTTAGGTAGTTCTTATTTTGAAAACTTAACCTTCAGAGATGGAACCATAGTTTTTGTAGGTATCTCAAATTTTAAGGCACAACCGAGTTAATTGGTGATTTAATAGTTGAATATAATATAATTTCACCACTATTAATTAAATATTTCATTATATTTATCAAATACAAATACTTATCTTTATGATGTTTATTAACTCTAGGATAAACATAGTAGCATTTAGATCTTTGTATAACACACATACTAGATAATATGATTAAATTATTTTAAAATATGTTCTAAAGAGTTTCAATTGGATAATTATTAAGCTTATACCAAATTATTTATTCATTAGTCATATATGATTTTTTTTATTAATATATGTTTAAGATGAAATATTTTGAGATGCATGGTTTTTTAATGGAGAACCAGAGATGCAATTTATAATAGCATGCTCAATAATTTTTGCATATGAAAGATAATCTTAAAGTGACATGAAATTTAAATAAAAAATTTGTAATTTAATTATGTAATTCTTCTATCATAGTAGGAATTTGAAATGTATGAATGGTATCAATATGAATATATTTCTTCAATGGTTGAATTTTTCATGGAAGGCCATATTAGGCACACTAATGCTCATGGGCTAGGGGATTTGTATTTAAAAACAAAAACCCTATACACTTAAGATTTAATATTCATACAAAACTATATAGGAGTATTCACCCTATATTTTGGTGTTATGATAGCATGTACTTTCATATTTTTTATAAGCCTTAAAAACTTAATACCAGAGAAATAATGGCTATCACTATCTTGAGGTATATAGGGGGGACTAATGAAAGTATCCATACATGGCATTTCCCATTGATTAATAACCATTGAAATTTAATATTTAGACAATATGTGCCACTAAAGATGGATTATAATTCATATTTATTAATAAAAATGTTATGTTCATTGTAATTTTTTTCCATTTAATTATGTGCATTATAAATAAATTACATATTTGAGGAAAGAAATGTGTGATCATGATAATCATAGCTTGAATCATAAAATATACACTAACAATATCCATTAAATACATGTTGAGCTTTTCTTATATAAATAAAGGGAAATCATAAATTATATTTGAAACCCTACTAAATGATAAATATAAAACCCTAATAATAAAATATGAAACCCCAAGGGATAATGATTTAGGGTTTTTGAAACTCAAAAATAGGATTGAATTCAGTAAACATTATAATTATTATTATATTTGGGTGATTTAAATAATGTAAAACTATTGAAAATTAGATTCTAAAAGATAAAATATTTATAATAAAATTCTAAATTTATAAAGATATATTGATTGCACTTAATAAATATAAAAATGACTAAGAAAAGAGAGAAAAGGAGACATTTAGTATATTTTTTGAAAAATATTGTTCACTACCTATGTTGTCATAGTCAAAATGACTTTGTGATAGATAAAAAAATATTTATATTAGGAAACAAACTATTAAAACCTACATGGAGGATATTAGCGAGAGATCAAACACTTATTGAAAATCACCCTAATAAATTTATTATGCTACTATCCTTGTTTTTTTATAGATATAGGTTTCTAGATGTTTAATTTCCCTTAGTCCTATGGGTATATCTTGATTTTAATTATCATATCTTTAGAACTCTATATTCACTTTTGACACCAGATTCAATTGTAAAAATAGGTTATAAAGATGGGTTAGACAATCCTAACCACTCCCCACCAAGTGATTTATTATTTTATACATTCTAGTACATAAGAGATGGATCTAAACACCTACAATACTCTAACCAAGGTGTGTTTTACTCAATTTTCATCCAATATAATGACATGCAATGACTTGGATTTTTACACTTGATAACATGTATTTTTGAATTGTGACTTGAATTCAAAATTAGATTTAGAGCTAATCCTCTAAGGGTTTTTCAATGTTTATGCATTTTGGGTAATGTTTCAAGAGAGTGAAAGTGATTTATTAATATTTCAAGTGGTTGTCAATGTAAGTTCCATGTGTGTATAAATTTATGATTTATTTGTATTTATATATGACTATTTGATACTTACCACTATAGATAATATATGAAACATGTTTATGCCAATACAAGGGAGATGTTTTTTATTTTAAAAATGTATGTTAAATATCCACATACACTACCAATAGAGGTGGATTCCTATGATAAATTATATCATCCTATTGTTGTTAGCATGACCTAAATATGGAAGATTAGTGATGTGGAATATGAAAACAATTATTTAAGATTATAGGCAATTCTTAAATATAATATGGAGATCCTAAATATTAATGATATAAAAATAGGTTCATCAATATAATAAATAGGTATATAGATAGGATAAAGTGTGTATAAAGATAAAAAGTGCATGCACAAGTCATGTATTTCAAAATTAATGTTTTCAAGTGTTTAATACCAAATTTAGGTGCCCAAAAAAGTATTGTTATGTTTAGATTGAAATACCAACTTGTTGCATGAGATTTTACTTGGATATAGATTAGTATATGTTGTGTTAACCTTAGTATCCTTGGGACTAATTTTATCTCTAATTGATCATAGTGACATCTTGTTGAGATTGATTTTTTGATCAATTTTTTTCTATGTGTTTCCTCTATGGATCCAATATTTATAACATCCTTTCCCATGTGCATGACATTTAAGAAAATATGACATAATTTTTGGTCATCTTAAGGGACTATGAAGATATTTTTATCCTTTTTATATCTAGGAATTTGATATTTTTGACTGGGTAAATTAAAAAAGGTAGGAATTAATACAATACCCTATTTTAAAACCATTATTATTTTGAATTGATGATGATCATTTTTTGATACTTCATTATTTTATGATATACTTGAGTTTCTAGTGAAAATTCTAATGTTTAGGTTATTGTAACAACCTAAAGTGGACCATATAAAAATAATGTTTTTTTTACATGCTTAGTGAGAGGATATAAGTTTATAAAACATGAAAATATACATTATAATCATACTTGAATGTATCCTTTAGGAGAAAATATAGATATGGGGTAGGATGTTCTATTTAATTGTGCAATTAGAACTAGGGGAACTTATTTTTATTATGTTGGATATTTTTCAATATACCATAGGAATATATAAATTATTATGGTGAATTTTGATTTTTAATAAGAGGAAAAACCCCCCTCACATGGATCTATAATGATAATTGTGTTGGTTATATTTGTTTAGACCTATCCTCATTAATTTTTATTCTTCTATAGTAGTTTAGACTATTACTAGCCATGGAGAATGGTAAGGTGGGTTGCCATTATTGAGAGATTGGTTGGATTATGATATATTGAATAAGATTTGATAAATTTATATATTAATAATTAATTTTATATAGATATGAGTGTATAATTGGATGTATTAAAAATTATTATGTAAGATTAATTCCAAATACTCACCTTGGTTTATTTAAGAGATGATTTATATGGTATTCTTTGGGGCTTACATTAAAATAAACTAACACTTGATTTTTTGTAACCTTATGTTGAGTTGGTTTAGCTCTAAATTATGTTAGTACAACATAACCAATTATGAATATAGATGAAATACATATTTATCTCTCTATTATGAACTAGCATGGTTGTATGGATAGATTAGGGTATAATATAGCATGACATAGCCTTGTAAATCATGATAAAATCAACAAAGGGTTGTGGTAATTTGTATTTATCTTAAAATTAAATGTGATGTATACCTCAAGTTTTTATGCTATTTTATTGATTAAAATAACGTGTAGGTGTTATTATTATAATTCCTAAGAGGTAGTTGTATAGAGATATTAGGCCCAGTGAAAATTCCATGTGTATGTTAGTAAAGATATAGGGAACATAATTTCCATTGACTTATTTAGTAGTCTCATATAAATCTAATAATATCTATAGATTAGGATGTGATAAAGCCAAGATCACTAGGTTACATGAAAAATGGATATAAATGTAGTGTAGTTAGTCACCATATCCAAAATCCTTATAGTGAGTGTAAAAACTAGCATGAGGTCGTTATTTGGTTCTTAATTTTTTGTCCAAATAACTTATAGTAGTAATATTTTTCTTTCATTATATAATATAGATCACCTATGTGTCAAGGATAGTTAATAGTGTAGATAATCTTATTTGGTATTAAAAACTTGAAAATATGTAATTTGACCAATATCCATTGTAATTGACTTATGCCTACATACATGACTCTTGTTTACATCTTATAATATCCATTCACTCATATATGAGCAAGACCATATTAAATTATGTGACTAATACATATAATCTCCCATGTTTATACTTGAATTTATTACTATCATTCAAAGACTATCAACTAATCTTAGATCATTATTCCAAATTTTTGTATAGTTATGTACTTAATCAAACAACTGTTCCATTGTGGTTTTGTCCACTTAGGTTGGACCTATCCTTGAACCATTTTTAACATAACTTTTTCCAAATTTAAATTATTCATATAGGTATATGCATACATTTTTCATGTCAATTTTGAGGATATTACCTAGATATTTAACTATATAAACTTACCAAGACTAATAATTTTGATTATCTAGCACATATCAATCAATCGTTGGAAATCACACTACACTTTGAGATAAAATTACCTAATGATCTTAAGTTTTATACCCATACAAGTTAAAAAACTAAGCTAAGTAACAATATAATTTATAAGGTCAATTCATAGGCTATCATGTGTTGAAATACATACACATGATTGCATTGCATGTTAGTATTACACATGATTGCACACATTTACTTAGATGGAATAAATGCACTTCGTTTTATTTACCTCTTCAAATTATTGGATATGGAGGAAATACGTAGTCATAGGGAATGGAAAAGGTTAGTTCAATAATTCCATTTCACCCATATCCTTATTGTATAGTGGTACTTTAGTGCATAACTAGGATTTGAATAAATTATAGGGATACTATAGCCATTCACACATGATTTAATAAATTTTCATCTATAATAATCCTAATTAGACATAGGTTAAAAGTAATAATTATAACATGTTGACTTATGAAAACATATATCTCATTATATCTCATATAAATTATCCATAAGTGTTTCATCTTAGTTATAAATTGCATTACATTTAATAATTAAGGTCTCATATAATTAGTAAATGAGTGTAACTATATTTTGTTTGTATGTGATACATTATTGATTCTATATTTTGTTATTTATGTCTAATTTGGATGAAATGAGTATAATTTTTTATATAAAGATATATCTCTATGGTAGGATTATTTTTTGAAGTTGTCAATAGTTTTGGCAATAGTTTTGATGACTCAGTATATAACACAATGATCTATGAAAATACTTAATTGAGATCTGAAGATCTATGTAAGAATCTCCAAAGATGCTTTTTCAAGCTATGAATATTTTATATTAAATCTTTGAAGATCTACCAAGTAGCTTTGAATATGTTCCATCGAAGATCTAAATATCCCCTTACGTAGTTTTGAAGATGTTTTGACAATGCTCTAAAGATGTTCTGATGAAGCTCCAAAGACCTATCCATTTGTGCTTCAAATATGTCTATCCACATTATAAAAATACCTAGTTGTACTCTATATATTAATATATAATCTCTAAATATCTAATGTACATATATAGATTTTCCCTCTTTAGATATATTATTTTAGACACTACTCTTCATAGTAATAGTCTAAAATAATACATATATAAATGTATTTCTATTTTGTAAATTTGGACATAATCTCTTCATATATATGTTAGTTATACTTGGTATATTTTTAGTTGAATCAACTCTAATGCCTCCTATAAGCTTGGGATCTAATTCCTAGATCTTCTATTTAGAATAAGCAATTTTTGCTATTTAGATCACTAGATTTTGTATTTTTAGAATGGTCATTGAGATGTGCTTTAAGTACATGACTCCTCATTCCAAGGTAATAGAGAGTAAATAAAATTATGAAACATTCAAGTCTAATTTTTCAATATAATCCATAGCATCTATATATGTTCCTTTTGATAATGAATTATTAATAAAGTATAACATTCTATTCCACTATTGAGTTAAAGTTGATCCTATTCTAAGGAAGGAGTAAGGTCTCACTTCTCTATGAAGATCAGGACAATTGGTATTTCTAGTTTATAGTTTAAAAGTGTATTTATTTTGATACAAGTATAATTCATTTTACTACAAGTGTGTTTTCCCTTTTAATGCAAAGTGTGTTTTAATGCAAGTGTAATTTCATTAAATGAAAAGTTTGTTTCAATTAAATGAAAGTGATTTCTTTTATGCAAAGTATGTTTTTCAATTCTCATAAGAGTAAAGTTAATAGGAAAGTTTGTTTACTAAAAAAATTTCATCTCCATATTCGTAAATGTGAGGAAGTAGTCTAGGTGTTAATAGGTAATTAACATTCTCACATTCTAAAATACAACACCATCATACCTAGTCAAGAAAGTTGAGTGAGGACACTTTAGTGTATTATGCTAGATTTTTATGTTTTGGATGTTGATGGTGTGAACAAAAAAAATCCTTTTAACAAGGAATGCCATAGGGGATATTTAATTAACAAAAATTTCTAGATTTACCTTTTCTAAAATACAATATTAGAGTCTTGTTTTCTACCCTTAGGATTTAGATATCAACAATAGAAAATCACCCCAAAAATAATGACCTATTAAATCAAATATACAACATCTCATTGCATATATCCTTGGACACTAGCCATGGTATAAAATGACACAAATCTATTGATTGGTAAAATAAAAGGTATAGTGATAACCTATCATTTTTGACACCATTACCAAGGACTCTTAAATAGTAATTAATAATTTTTAGTGAGATTCTATATTAGATTATATAGGAGAAATTAAAAGGCATTCATATACCCCAAAAACAAAAAATACAATCAAGGACTCTTTGTATTTATGAACTACTTAAGAGATTATCAATGATGGCATATTTCTAAAAACTCCCAAATAAAAATAGAATAAGAGAGGATTCTATCTTTGTTGGAAATATTAGGAACTGAAACAAAGGAAATTGAAATCCCTATACAAAATTTTTACGATTCCTCTCCCAAAAAAAGTTCATCATCACAAATAAATCCTACAAGAAGAATTTTATTTAGGTAATCTTCTCTCATATCAAGAATTGATCTTGAGGATCTCCTTTTTGGAACATTCAAAATTGATACATAAACTCTACAAGAATAAGAACTAATCACCAACAAAAATTCTCATCCTTAACTAGTATACCATAGTTTGAGAACCCAAGAAGAGAACTCAAATTGGATTGATAAAAAAATTGGGGTAAAAAATATGGGAGACAGTCATGAACATGTAGAAAACCTTAATGGTAGCCTTAATAAGATATAAATTTTCCTATCCAATCATCTTGGGTCATGATGATAGAACCTCCATGAAAAATATCTCACCATCTATTTTAACTATTTTTAGAGGTAAATACTTAAAGGATCTAGATCAGTTCCTCTTTGAATTTTAGGTTCTCTACCAAACATATGACTATGTCACTAACAATCAGAAGTTGAAGTTATTCCCATTTACATTTAAAGACACAACCATGAGATGGTTCATGGGCATTGAGGGTAATTCTATAAGTACTTGAGAATAAATTATAACTATTTTTTTTGGTAAATATAAAAATTATTATACTGTTAGAGAATGAAATAAGATTTTTTCAAAATAAAATAAAATGAAGATGAAACCTTAGAAGATTACCTTGATAGGTCTATATTTGCCCATAAATAGAGTGGTTACCAACTCATAGAGGAGGTTATCAATATAATATTTCTTAAAATCCTAGATGATGATGCATGTGATGCTTTCAACCTAATAAGAAAGGGTGATATTGACAAGTTAGCCTTTCATTAGATTTAAACATTATGTACTAACTATTTTAGGACAAGACCTAGCATAAAGAAATCATGGTTAGGAAAATCACCTAAAGTGGGCCAATTAATGGAATAATTTATAATTTCAAAATAGATGTTCTAATACAATTAAAAAACACATTAGATGGTCTTAAATCAAAGGTCAATGCCACCAATAATGAACAATTATCAATATATTATCCTAAATTTAGGCTTAAACATGTTGTAAAAGATGATCTTTTAGATAAAATAGAGGTATGTGATATTTGTGACCTAGACCATGACATCAAGAACTACAATCATCTTCCTACCTTGAGGAACTAGGTGAAACAAGTAGTACATGTAGTTGAGGAAGTGAATTTTATCCAAAGATAAGGAAATTAGTAATTCTAACCTTAAAATCAATTTGTTCCAATATTTTCCCCCAATCCATTTATGACACCATGGGATAGACAAGTCACACCAAAAATGTGGGGATATCATCACAACCATAATCATAGGGTACTCAAGAATGAATGACAAAGATATGGGGGATGACTCAAAATCCTTCACAACCCTTGGCATATTAGTAAAACCAACAACCACATTAGATACAATAGTCACCACCTCAATGGACAAATCAACAATGGTATCTTAATAAAATTCATAAAAGGTTTCCTCCATAGTATTCTTTAATGAATTCACAACCTCAGCCACCACTAATTGAATAGCAGGTTAACCAACCAAAGTTACTTTCCCAACTAGTGGTAAATCTTAAGAATAGGCAAAATACTCTTATTTATGGAGTTGACAAAGAAATTAGTGTTGTAATTCATTTAACTAAGTATTATTGTGCTCAACTCATGTTAGGAAAGGTAGTAGGAGATTCACCCATTACCATAACTAAAATTACCAATGATGAAAACACTCTTGAGTCACCTGTAGTCCAAGAACCAAATGAAGACAAGGTATAAGCCACCATAACTCCAATCACACCAACCATAATTCAATATCCCCATGTTTTTCCATTTTTTTAGAGAATTAACTGAGAAAAACCTAGTAAGGGTTTTAAATTGATGCAAAGATTAAGAGAGATGAAGATAGAAATTCCATTATTAAGAGATATTAAGGATATTCCTAAATTAAATCAAATAAATAAAGGATTGTGCATCAAAGCACCATGTATAAATAAATAATATCCTAAAACAATTTAGGTAACTATAAAAATTACTAATTTACTAGTAGTAAATGTACTTGTTTTCAACTATAGAGATCCTAGCAATCTTGTGATGACTGTGACAATTGGGAACAAGCCTATACCAATGTACTTGTAGATCTGGGTGCTATCATTAAGATAATGACTATGAAAATATTATAATATTTATCCCTCATAGGGATTCAAATTACCACTTCAATTTTATAAATGGTAGATCAATCCACTATTATGGTTAAAGAAACCATAGAAAACATTCTAGTCACTATAGAATCCTAGCAATACCATATAGATTTCATGATCCTTTAACCTAAACCCAAGAAGGTAAGATATCCAATTATTCTTGGAATACATTTATTAGATACATTCATAGCATTAATTTACTATATATCCAGTAATATGACCTTTTTTATAGGAATACATGCCAAATAAATCTCCCTTTATCCATTTGTTAGACCTTTAATGGATCTTTTTGAATAGATATGGGTAGATCAACCAGAACAAAATTAGAATAATGTGTCTTCCTTATCCATGGTTACTATAAAATAATATGTCAAATAATTTGAGGAACATATAATAGAATAATTGGAACAAGACAACCTAGCTCTTAAGTTTGATAGCCTAGCTCCAAACTCTAAAAGCCTAGCTCTGAAGACTGGTAGCTTCTCTCTGAAGATGAAGAGCTTAGTTCCAAAGACTAATAACTTAGATTTGAAGATGAAAAATCATTAATTATAAGAATTTATTTTCACTACTGAGAACTAAGATAATGTCATAATTCCCCTAAAAATAATATATGGTTTATAAGATATCCATCAAGCCATAGTTGACTGGGCTCAAGAGGGCCAAAATTCATTTTAAAATGCTTTTCATTGTCCACTAACCAATATACTCTCAAAAATTGAAACATTTTACAAGGATTTGGATACATTTCACATGCTATTAACACATCCATGTCCATTAAATGTTTTTATGAGTATGTACAGGTAGATAAACTCCATCACTCTAGGTACTAAACAAATTATAATCCATCCTAGTAAATTGTTAAATATCAAAAGCTGGTTAACTAACTAGCAAGAAAGTAGAGTGTTTGATGTATTGGTGCAACACACAAAAAATTTTGCTTGGTATTAAAATGATATTAAATTAATACATCATAGTGTTTATACCCATCACATTTACACTAATGTTATTAAACTAGTTAGACAACCACAATGGATAATTAACCCAACCTTGAAAGAAATTGTAAAGATAGAAATAAAAATATTGGAAGTTGGTTTCATTTACCCCATATCTAATAGTAAATGGGTTTTACCTTTGGTTATTGTACATAATAATAATAATAGAAAATGGAGAGTCTACATAGATTAAAGAGATTTGGATAAAGCCACTATGAGATATTACTTTCCTTTGCCTTTTATTGATCAAGTTTTGGATATCTTGGTAGGAAATTAGTACTTTTATTTCTTGGATGGGGTTTTTGATGCACTTAATGTGATTCTTATCTCACTAGGGAATGGGAATAAAGTAATAAACTTAATTTTAAGTTCTGGAAGACTTGAGGCTTGAGTTGTTTACATAATTACTATTGAAAATAGCAAAATAGTAGAGATATGGCCACTAATTGTAAGTTTGCAAGAAGACCCTCCTGTAAGGACAATATATTATATGTAGTGAAACTTTATTTATTGCTAATATTTGTTAAATTACTCTAAACTTTGCCATTTATTTCCAAAACACAAATAAACCATGAATAATTATATAATGAGCTAAACTAAATTGACTCATGGGTGGATCCAAAGGTAAGCAAGGTAGGATAGAAAAGAAAGTTTACTTCAGATGGTTAGAGGTGTTAATTATTCTAACCTATATGATAACAACATGTAAAACTATCATTCACCAAACCTAGTGCAATACTCAAAGCTAAATGAACATAGTTTAGACTTCAAAGGAAAGGAAATTCATATATCTAAAATTAGTTATTGCATGAAAGTTACTTATTCATATCAAATTGCATAAGCACATTCAAATACAAATAATATGAAATAGAGCACATAAACCAATATATTTGTTAGCCTAATGTTAAACTCAAACCCAAAAATGCATACATTAATATTATTTCTAGATTAGTCAGTAGAAAAGAAACCATTAATTTTGTAAAATCATGATAATTAGAAACTATAGAACACACAAGAGAGCATTTAGACAATCTCATGTAATCTTAGCTCTTTTGAATTAATTCTCTAAAAATTGTTCATGTTATAATTATAATGATGGAGAATACCCCTATATATAGGCATAAAATTCCTATGCAAGTTTAAGTGGGCCCATTAAAATATGCCCAAATATATTCAGGTGGATTTTAGATATTGAATAACAATAACTAAAATACCACATATTAAAAGGTAATATTCCAAATTTGAATTTATAAAGGAAAGAAGAATATTCCTCAAGGCCCTAGAGGAGGTTTTTAAGGTGTTAACTATTTCTACCTTTTTTTTTCCTCCTCCCTTGTCCAAACTTCAGTGCATGATAAGTAGTCCCAATGAATTTGATCAAAATTCAAGATCATAAGACAAAATAGGTTAGGAATTTATTGAATAATCCTTCCATGATCTAAAAGTACAGGTCTTATCACTTCTTCAATAGCCTCATCTCTCTCTATACTTTGATTAAAAAATGATAAAATGTTCATTAATTTAGTGGTAGCATTATCATTGGCTATCTTGTTGGAATTTTTCAACAAATAACTTCATATGAGCCATAAATTCTTGGTCATCCATAAAGCTACCATCAAGTTTGGTCAAACTAATGACCATAACATCCTTTAGTAATAGGAAAATCATGAACTCTATTTTTTTATAAGGATGTAGTTACATTTTTAACTTGTTCCATCCACATTTTCAATATTATCCTTCTATTCATCATTATAGTCTATTCTAGGATGATGTCTTCAATTGAAAATGTCTTAAGGTTTAGGAACTTGTTTCTTAAAACTCTAGCCAAGTTTTCCAACTTGGCATCATAGAGTGGAAATTTTTGGTCATATTTAATTACCAAATTAAACTATAAAGTCCTATACTCTTGAATTATCTTCATGAACTTATATAAACTAAAGATATTGAAGATTGCATTTATTACTTGGTCTGTAGTATTCTCTGGAACTATAGGCATTGCTTGCTCCCTCAATATTTTCATCTCTTACTACATACCATTCATTAAGGCCACTTTGGATTCTACATTAGCTTAGACCATAAACATAGGTTCATCTACATACTCATCTAATTCACTTGGGCCATCCTTCTTATTCCTTGTTATAGTGAAGAGGGACTCTTCACTTTCATGAGCTACAATTGAGCCTAGTTGGGGTTGTTCAACCTACCTCATCACCAAAATTTTCATGTTACCTATTACAACATCAAATTTCATGCCAAAGAGGTCTACCTAAGGTCTCTCTTATCTTGATGCTAGTATAATATTTGTGATCCAAGTTGATACAATAGTAGGAATTTGATTTATTAGAGGTGGTGTAGCTGAGGTAGAGTCTAGATTTGTAGCATGAATGTGTTGCATGTTTACTAAGTCTATCTACCAGAGTGTGCCAAATGGATTTCTATTAGGGCCCATATTTAGAATAAATAAAGATAATTTTTTGGGCACACTTACTTTTGTAGTTGTATAAACATTGAATGTGGATGCAAGAAAAGGTGGCTTTGGAAAGGTGAAAAGTTTTTAAATGGGCCTTAATAGTCTTGCCAATGTAGGGGAATTTATAAAAAAGTGTTGCACAAGTTGTTGTTGCCTGGGAAGAAGTGGAATAAATAGATTAACTAACACTAGAACTTGATGATGATTAAATATTTGTAGTTCCATGAGAAATTAAATGGGGGGTGGTAAATCCCAAGGACCCACTAGTCTGGCCCAAACTAGTATCAAATAAAGATTGAGTAGTGGTAATTGTAGTTATTAATGATAATGAAGCTAATGGGGGACCAATGGTATGAGTAGAAAATATAGAAGACAAATTAGTTTGAGATGTACTTACATTTGGAAAAGAATGTAATGGTGAGGTACTTACATTGGGATCTTGTGCTCCAAGGGTAACCTATGGTGTGATAGTGGGAATAGTGGTCGTATATGGATCAATTATTGGAGAGGGAGTAGTTACTTGTATTAGAGGCTCTATAGTCACTTGAGAAGTTGGTGGAGGGGTTATTGATCCTCTCATAGTAGTCTTAGGCTTCTTTTTCCTCTTGTAGACTTTATCAATGTTTCCATCAACCAGTTCTTACACTTCTTCCATGAACATCTCAATTCCTTATTTTAATTCCTCAAGGTAAATAGGAATAGGGTTAGGTTAACCTAGGCTTTATAGAATGGCTCCCATAGTAGATATAGATATTATTGTAGGACCTTAGGAGGGGATAAACCTATTGTTAGATATTCCTTGCTCAAAGCATGGAGGTAAGTCTTGAATGCTTAAAGTGGCAAGTTGTGGAGGTTTATTTGTCATGTTCCTAACAAGATCAACGTTGTCTTCATATTATTCATCTTACCCTCCCTCATAGTCAACATCAAACATGTTCCCATGTGCTGGTGGTGGTTGAGACTTAGCAATATCCTACTTTTTCTTCTCCCTATCTATTTTTATCTCCAATTTAATGTTCTTCATTACTACATTTTAGAGTACCACTTCATCATTCAAAACATCTATTTATATCCAATAATGGACTTATTTTTTATGCTCATATTCCATTACCACATCATTCTTGAATTGAAGCACATGTTTATAAATGACCTTATTGGGATCCCATGGTCTAAAGTCATCTTTAGGCAATAAGTATGAATCCCTATGCCTATAAACTACAACAATATCATGCCACTTGGTAATCTTGGTCCTCCTCAATTTGTAAGGAACCTTATGGGGGGCATTTTTTTTCTTATCCTTTAATATTCCATCAACTCCATGTATAAATTGATAGGACATTTATTCTTAAGCTATCTTCATTGGCATACACCTTGATAATCTAAGAGGGGACATCATCAATCCTTCTATTGTGATAACTGTGTAGTCTAGGTATAATCAATATCTACCCATTTCCTTCAAAGTTTTACTAATTTTAGGGGAAAACCTCTACATCTCACATTCATTGATTGATCGTTAGACCACTAGGTATAAATCTTCCTTAATCACTCTTATGTTGCATCTAAATATATGAATATGCATCATAGAAAAGAGTTGAGGCACAATTTCTAGATGCTTAGGAGACCATGATATTTGAATCAATTAAGTAGTTAAAAAGACTACATTTAATAAGTTTCTCATCATAATATAAGGGGGCACCATTTTTACAATTTTCATGTATTGCATACACCAAGTTTATTTCTGATAATTTACCCAAGTGGGGGAATCTACTAGTCTTTTAAGATTATTTTTATCAATGGAATAGTCCTTATGTCCACATAATTAATGTGTGGAATGCCAAATATTCTATTCAAGAGGGAAAGGCCAATTCTATCTCTTTTTTAGAAATTTTGGATGGGAAAATTTACTTGATCATCCATGAAAATAGTTCCAATTGGGTCTGTCACCCATGAAGCTAATAACTTCTCTAAGGAGTACACTTTATACTAGTTGTCAATGATGAATTGGTTATATTCTATCTGTGGTGAGGGAAGGTTATAGTATTTATTAAATTTAATCCTAATATGAAATCAATAGGGATTGCCTAGGACATTGATTTAATTAGCCTATCTTCACACTTTGATCTCCCAAAAATACCATAAACTAGGTCAGTATATGGCATGGCTTATGGCTTAGTTATGTCCTTGTGGAGATCAAATACATTAATGGTAAGGATATAATAAGCTAGTTGGATCACATGAGATATGGTTTCATTCTCATTAATAGGCCTATCTACTTTTACATTAAAAAATATGTTATTGTAATGCAAGTCATTAGATGTTATGGCTCAAGATTAAATTCAGTATCATTAAAGAGAAGCGAACAACCATTCTAAAATAGAAAGTCATCATTCTTAGGGGAACTATTAATTAGAGTATAAATTCATTATTTTGCCATATTTTGCAACACTTTAAGTATAAATCAATGTCTCTTTATATCCTTCTACAATTTTCAATCTCTGATAATGGTATTCAGTAGTGTAACTTGATAACATCTTGAGCTTTGTTGAATTGTGAGAGTATAGACAATAGAGAAAGCAAACATGTATATCTTTGAAATGAAAATAACAATAGCCTTGATTATATATCCTTTCAAACAATTTCTCTAATTAATACAATGTTGATGGTGATCTTGGTTCATGTCATATTAAAGGCAAGCTTGTTAACCTTGCATATATTTGAAACAACTTTGAGCTATTATTTTTAGCAATTAATTATACCAAAATTCAATTTATCTTTAATTTATCTTTGATTTACCATCAATTTTAGATTTAAATCTAAATATTTCCACCTTTTGACACATGGCTAAGACCTCAGATCTAGCTAAGTACTTGCATGATCTAAATATGATTAAGCTTCCTAGTTGGATAAAAAATTAGACATATGGCACCCTTTGATTAGCTCATAGATTCTTAAAATGTAATTTTGTGTAATCACTTATCTATATATCAGCATGTGGAACATTTTAATTCATATTGAGCTCTTGGGTGGTGCTATTCAATTTTGATTAGCCATGAAATGACATACATTGCTTTCATGTCAATCATAACTTTCCATGCTAGATGTATCTCTAAGAAGGTTTTTAGATAACTATAAACAACTTGAAACTAATAGAATATCTTGGGTGGAGACATGCATTCCTTTAAAAGGTGATCTCATGGATATTAGATAGACACAACATGGGAATGACACATAGTGTCATCACATGAGCCAAAAAGGGACATGTGTCACTCTTTTTGGAATATTATTTGTTCTTCTACCATGTGTCATTCTTTTAAGGTACCTTGGATAGTTGTATATCACCAAACCTTGATCAGATAGCTCAAGTTCAACTACATGTCTACCTGGTAACCTCTCACAAGATTTAGATGTATGTAATGTAGTACAAACATGTGGTGACCTTAGATGAATCCAAGAGGGACATGCATCACCTCAAAAGTTGCTTGGGTTTGGCTAATTACTCTTGAGATATGTGGTGGCATCTCATGGGATTCTGAACTATGGAGGGATTCATGGGGCTACATGGTGGCTTGGATTAGATGGGCTTACTCACAAGGGATAATATCCTAATGTGTATCCCCAAGATTTGAATTCCAATAGATAGCTTCTTTTTAGCCTTCTAGATGATGCCATGTAGTTCATGGATTCGGTATATTTTTTCCATGTGTCTTGTGTAGGTCACGATGAGTCCTTAAGGCATTATGAGGCTTGATGACATGGACATATATCCTTTTAGGCCATAGTTTGAAATTTGACATCTTATAAGGAAACACACATTGTAGCTTTAATTTGACATCCTGCAAGGTCAAGTGATAAAACAAGTTAGCTTCTTGAAGATGTCATTGTTTATATTAGGCAAATTTAAACAAGTTTAAATCAAAACTATATAAGAAAATGACTTAAACATAACATAATGTTATGTTAATTTAATAAAAAATAGTGAAGCTTATTGTGTTTATGTCTATTAGAGAACCTGGTTACACTTCATTAGCAAAGCTTGTCTGCATATCATTGAACCATCCATGGTCAATAATTCATTGTTGAATAAAACTTGAAGAAGAATTTTTATAGTTTGAAAATTTCTAAGTATCAATCCTTATTTCAAAATGAATGATTAACCAAAAAATTTATAAATATGGGTATTGGTAAATTCAATCAATTCTCCATGTAGTTAAATGTTTTAATATGTTTATCATCTTGGTCACTTTTGAAAATTGAATAAAGGAGGGTCTCTATTCTGAGAATAGGGGAATATTGATCATCAACAAATGGAAAACTATATAGGGAAACATTGTACAAAATTAGAATCTATATATTCTATTCAAAGATAAATCAAAAAATTAGTTATCTCATTATGATCTTCAGTCAGTACCAAAACTATTTTTTAGAACTAATGAAAGCCCATAGGCTTGAAATAGTGTTTAAACCTTGTATATAATCATAATATGTGTGTTATTTGAGTTTCCTTAACTATTTCAACCAAGTTTAGAAATGATAACTTTCAAGTTTCAAGACATCAAAAATGAAATGACTTAAGCATTATTTGGATTTTATATAATTATACTTTGCTTAGTTGAGGATGGCTTGGGCATTACTCTACTTCCATCCAGGCATTGATATCCATGATATAGATACCTTTAGCTCCACTCTAAACCTTGCTCTAATGCTAACCAGATGTCCATAGCCTCAATAGAGATTGCCTAAATCACCATTCATGGAATCTAAAATTAGTTTATGATTTTAGCTCATGGTATATCATTTTATTTTTATTTTTTGATACTTTCATTCATAAACCATAATGGTTGGGAACCATAGTTAGTTAGGTGTAAGGTCTATTCAAGACATAGTCTAGATGTAATTCACTTTTAGATATCAAGTTATTCGCTAGTAATTTACTTGGTGAATTTAGTTAATGGTATGATGGTCCACACAGATTTAAACTTTTGTTCTAGAAAATGTTCATTCATCTGAAGTATATTATAGTCTTAAAATGACTTAGTATTTTCATGAGAAAACTAGATTCTAATTAACCCTACCCAACTTTTCTAAATTAAAATACTACTAGAAGTTTTTAGACCTTAGATGAATAATGTTTAAAATCAACAATCCCTTCTTCCCATTTTTAAGTCTAGACTAACACAGATTGAGCCAATGAATTCTTGTCCAAAGGATTTATTACTAAGTTAAAGCACACAGTGGAAAATGAAAAACAAATAGAAAATGAGAAAGAACATAACAAGAAAGCAAAATAGGGAAGGAAGCTACTCTACTCTTACCTACTCTAACTCTAAACAGGCTTACTATCCTTCTACAATTTGAAATAGAGTGATAGAGAAATAATGTTTCATGTACCACCAATTGAATAGTAAGGTGAAGTCATTCCCTTATAGGACTTTGAGTCTAAATGTATTTTCACCCAGTATTTTTTCCACTTGATATGGTCCAATCTAGAGAGGAGTGAACTTCTCATGTTATCCCTTCTTATGGGCCTTGTCCCATAGTAGGACTAAGTTTGATATGTTGAATGCTTTAAGTTTGGATCAATTATCAAACCATATCTTTATAACATCTTGATGCTTATTGGAATTATTCAATGCTTTATATTTTGCTAATGTTCAATACTATACTCTTTCATCATATTTGATATATTTGGCCATAAAATCATAGGTGGGAGACTTCAGTGTGATAGGAAAAATAGTTACTACCCATAGAACATTAGGAATGCGGATGTCTTGAGTGCATATTTGTATCTCATTTTGTCTACCCATAAAGCATACTTTAGAAGGGATTGCCATTCTTTGGGTTTATTCTCTATAGATTTTTTAATGACATTCATCAAGTTTTTGTTGGTAGATTTTACAACTCCATTACCTTAAGGTTAATATTTTGAAGTAGACTTGATGACTATTTGATTGTCATATGACCACTTGGTGAATTTAGCTAACATAAAGGTTGGGCCATTGTTACATACTAGAGACAAAGGCATCCTAAATTGAGTGATGATATTTTCTTCTAGAAATATGATGATGTCAATCACTCTACTATTCTTGGTAGTGTAATAATCCATGCAAGTGAGTATGAATTTATGCCTTACTGAGGAGTTAGGATTGATCACTCCTAAAAATTTGAGGCCCTATTATGCAAATGGATTCATTTCAATCACTAGTTTCAAAGGCATAACTTCCTTAATCTCTCATTAATTAAATACTCAACATTGATGACGCATTTGCATATGAGCATGGGCATATTTGAATATGGTTAGCCAATAGTATCCTACTCTCAATATCTTGTACATTATAGTACACCCTAAAGGGTGACCACTTATCATTTTTTAATGGAAATTATTCATGATTTCTATGGCTTCAACTCTAGAAACACATCTTAGATAGATCCTCTCATATTTTTTCTATAAAGGACTCACCTTTTAACCATAAAATGAGATGATCTCATCTCAAGGGCCCTTTTATTATCTCTTTTAAGGTATGAGGGACACCCTCCATGTAATAAATAGTGAACAATATCCTTATATCAATCATCACTAGATAATTGGCCTACTTCAACCTATTGAACATTAATGTATGGATCAATATTTGAAATAAACTAGATTAAACCTTGACCTCTAACTAAGTTAGCATATTTTATTTTTATATCATATTCTTGGAGTTTGGTCATCCATTTCCCTCTTCATTATCTAAGTTCATTTTGTCCTAACATCAACTTGCTAGCTGGATCAGACACTATGGCATACATCTTATTCCTCATGATGTAATGTCTAAACTTATTGATGGCCTTCACTAGAGCATATGGTTACTTATCCATAATAGGATAGTTAAGTTACACATTCTTCAATTTGGTTCTCATGAATGATTTAGGGTGATCTTTATCATTATTTTTTTACATCTAGATAGTGGTAATAGTGTGATTAGAATCAAATGAGTATAGATAAAATCCTTTACTAAAACTAGGACTTATCAAATAAGAGCTTGAAAAATGGCATCCTTAATTTCTTGAAATGCCTTCTTGGATTAAATAGTCCATTATATCTTTTCATATCTATTTATCATCATGTTGAGCATTCTTATGATCTCTATAAAACTAGATATAAATTTTCTTACAAAATTAATCTTGCCAAAGAAAGATTTGAACTCTTTTTTATTATTAAGGATATCCACCCTTAAAATTGAATTTATCCTATTAGGGTTAATAGTCATACCTCCCTGGGTGATTACATATCCTATGAGTTTTCCTTCAGTTATATAAAATATGCTTTTCTTGGGGTTTAAATAAATGTCATACCTCTTGCACTTTTTTAGTACTTGTTCCAAATGCATTATGTGATTGCATCTATTTTTATAAAAAAATGTTAGATCATCCATGTAAATAATGATGAACTTACCTATTAGTCCTTAAAATGCATGGTCCATTTCTCATTATAAATTTACTCCTAAATTGATCAATGTAAATGGCATTCATTTATATTTAAATGTTCCCCACTTGGTGGTGAAGGCAATTTTCATTCTGTCATTCTCATTTACTAGGACTTGGTTGTAGCCTAAAAAACCATCAAGGAATGACATCATTTCAAACATACTCACAAATTTAATGACCTCATCTAATGATTTTAAGGGATAGTTGTCCTTTCTTGAATATCTGTTGAAGTTTTTGAAATCAACAGAGAGTCTGATTTCTCTATTCTTCTTTCAGATTGGCACAAAATTTGCAACCCATGTGGAGTGACATGGGAAAGATTATCCTTGAATATATAAATTTATTCACTTACTTATAAATAAGAGGTTCCATCACTAGATTAATTAGCCTCTATCTTTTCCTAAAGTGTTTGTAGGCCTCTTTCAAGGGGATAATATGAGTAATCACACTAGCATCAAATATCTTAAGATCATTATGTGACTAGGTAATGACATCTTTAAACTGGGTTAAAATGGTATCATCTTCTTTCATCTCTTCATCAATTCAAACTAAACCAATGTTGACACTTTTCTCATTCTAATGATTTCCCAAGTTGACTTGTTGATAACCTTTTCTATTTACCTTGAGTTGTTTAGCTTTATTTCTTTATTTATCTAGGTCAAACATCCTTTCTAATGAGATTATTCCCTTGGGGATTAGGTTATTATTGAGTTGGATTACTCAATAATAATTTTACTTTGAATTCTTTACATAAATTTCATTCTATTAATCTATAATGTGGGTTTCAAATATGCTATAATTACACATGAATTCAATTATATACTTACCATCATCAAAAACATGGAAGTGATTGATGTTGTCTAGAATAGAATGTTAGATTGTGGAGCTAAAAGCTTCACTGATACAAATAGAGGAGGAAGTTGTAGAGAGTTTGCTATTGTCATAGTCACTGACATTATTTAGGCCAACTAACATCAGTAGGGTACAGATAGGAAGCAATCGACGTCGATCAGAAGTCAGCCAGCATCGGCACCCCTAGGCAGATAAGGACTGATGTTGGTCACCTGTGTGGTTTGAGCTATGAGTGTTATGGGCAGTTAGTTAATGAACCAAGTGTTTGCATGTCAAGAGCCAAATTTAGACTAGAAGCTGCGGATATAATTATTGTAATAAGGTGTCTAATTATTGTTTGCATGAGATCTATTTAAGAGACTCATTGGTTGTATTGTAAAAGTGTGCTAGGGAGTAAGAGAGCAAAATATAAGCTCCTTTAGAGAGAAGAGAGCATGGAGTGTTCCTCCTAGTGCCACAGTACCAAGTGTGGGTGCTGGATTAGAGAATTAGCAGGGTTCTTCATGTATGTATGATCTTGGTCATCAGGTGAGCATGGTTACTTTAGGAGATCTACATGGTAAGTAAGATCATTGATCTATAGGTGTATGTGTGTGCAAGGTCTAAGGTTCACAGGTGTGCAGAACCAGATTGATTTGTAGGTGTGCAAGATTAGATAGGACAACAACACAATCGAGAGCAGGATCAGGTGGGATCTACTTGGAGTACAGTGTGTACTCAGAAAGAGAGCAAAGAGGAAGGCAAGGAATATCCTTCCATAAGTAAGATTAGCTGGGTTTTAGGTTGTTGCAAGTTAAGTGGAGATCTACTTGAAGTACATTTGTGTACTTGTGGAGTGCGTGGAGCACTTGTGGAGTGCATGGAACATAGGTGTACTCATAGTAGTGGATACTAGCTAGTTGGAGGTGAACACAAACTCTGTGTTTGAGTTGTGTGTTGGGACCTAAGAGAGAGAGCTTTGAGGGAAGATTTACTATTTATGCCCTAGAGGTGTGGGAGCCCTAGAGGTGTGTAAGGAAGAAGAACTGTGGCAACCTTCTTTATTGTATGTCCTTCTGGAAGAGTTTTAATACAAGTTGTGTATTGCCTCTCATATTCTATGTTATTTCTAAATTTTAGTTACTTGTGTATTCTAGTTAATTTTTACATGTTAAGTTGCTTGGTAATCAATTGTGTGCTTTCGTTATTTCCCAACAAGTGGTATTAGAGCTAAGGTTGCAGGGAACAGGTTTTGTGTTTGGTACAGGTCACTCTTAGGGGTTGTTGATTGAGTGGGAGTAGAGCAATCGTAGAAAAAAGTAAGCTAAGAATGGAGGAATTGAAAAGCACAGATGGTCACTTACGGTCCTATGGAAAGAAAGAGCAGGTAAAAGAATATTGTTGTTTGGTAGTAGATCAGCATGAAGGAACTAAAGATGCAGATGTTGTAGGTGTTGTTGCACAAGATACTCTGGGAGGTTTCTTGGATAAAGTTGAATCTTGGTTAATAGATTTTGTTACCTCTTTCCATGCAGCCCCAAGGAGAGGAGCTGGTGAGCCTTGTCAAATTACTGGCAAAGGGGAAGTGAAGCTAAAATTTTAGGTGGCCAATACATGGGTGTTGAAGGAGGTCATGTAGGTCCCAGGCTTGGAGATGTGGCTAATTTCTTTAGGAAATTTGGGTGATGAGAGATTCACAAGAACTCTCACATTGAATGCATTTGAATTAGCTAGTGGTAAGAAAGCAGGAACTCTTTATCTACTTGCTTATATTACTGATTCTTCTTCTATTGTGGAGATGTGGCTTTGTAGGCTTGGTCACATGAGCAAGAAGGAGATGCATGTTATTAAGCGGAAGATAGATGTATTTGACAGGCTTAAGAACTGGAAAGCCTTGGTGTTTATGGAGGAGATGGTGGACAGAGACCAGTGGATGGGGCTGGATACTTCTAAGTAGGGTAGTTTGGACATATGTTTTAATTCAGAGGAGCTCATGGGTAAAAATCCATCACTCACAGGCAAACACAGGTACCAGCATCGATCAAGGGGAACTGGCGTCAAATAGACAGCTGCCAATGTCGGTCATGTGCAGACCAAAGCTGATGATGTTGGGTAGGGTAAGACCGATGTCAGTCAGGAGTACTGATGTTGGTAGTAGGTAAGATAGACATCAGTTAGGAGGACTGACATTTGCAATAGGGGACACTGATGTTGGTAGGATTGGTAGTTAGGACAGGTGCATGGAAATCGATGTTGATCAGATACAGACTATGTGGTGACCGAGGTCGGTCACTGTAATGGATTTTGGGTGGACAAGCTGTCAAGGAGTCTCAAATGCCCATATGGAGGACTGAAGATGGTAAGTAAGCCTCAAATTCATTGTTCCTCTTCTTTATACTAGTTGCTGACTACATAGTAGGAAGGATCCAGGAAATAGTGGGAGCATGGCATGGAGAGAATATAGAACCAAGTAGGAGATTTGGTAGGGTTGTCAGCCGGTATGAAAGCATAGAGACAAATGGATACCTTAGTTAAAGAATAGAGAGAACGGACACGTGAGATGAAAGACCAGGGCATATGGTCTTGAGGAAGCTGTAGGATAGTGGTATAGGTTTGAAAGGTGGATGAAAAAGCATGGCTTTAGTCAATGTCAGGGTAACTACTGTGGTTTGTCTTACTAGGTGGATGATGGTCGCAACATTATCTGGTTACTGTATGTGGATGGTTTGCTAGCAGGTTTGGACATACAGTGTTTGGCTGAGCTAAGGGTAAGGTTAGTTTAGTGGCATGTCATGAGGAATTTGGAGCAACAAAATTCTTTGGCATGGAAGACATGGAAGATCACAGGTTGATTTTGTCTCCAGTGGGAGTTGATGTGAATCAGGTGTTGGTGAGGTTCAGGATGTAGAATCGGAGCACACCAAGGGTTGGATAGTTTAGTGTCTAAAATCACATGAAGTTTGGTATAGACCTGAGTTTGCCCAAGCAGTGGGAGCTATCAGAGAGTTAGGAGCCAATTTGGAGAAGTGGGTTCTCAAGTATTTGAGAGGGACCAGTAGTAGGGATTCATGCTATGTAGGGTCAGGACTTCACTACATGGGTTTGGAGGTTTGGATGTGGTAGGGTACTCGAATGATAGGAGGTGCAACACAAGTTGTGTGGTGGTTGTTCTTTAGGGTTGAGCTTGAAGAGGAATATATGCTAGGAAATAGATTAGATGGGGTACAAGTATAGGTACAGTGTAGCTATTTATCTCCAAGTGGGAGATTGTTAGGTTGTGGAGCTAAAATCTTCACTGATGCAAACATAGGAGGAGGTTGCAGAGAGTTTGTTGTTGTCACAGTCATCGGCATCAGTCAGGCCAATCGACGTTGGTAGGGTACAAATAGGAAGCAATTAATGTCGATCAAAAGTCAGCTAGCATCGGCACCCCCAGGCAGATAGGGAACGACGTCGGTCACGTGTGTGGTTTGAGCTACAAGTGTTACAAGTAGTTAGTTAATGAACCATGTGTTTGCATGTTAAGAGCCAAATTTAAACTAGAAGCTACGGATCTAATTATTGTAATTAGGTGTCTAATTATTGTTTGCATGAGATCTATTTAAGAGACTCATTGGTTGTATTGTAAAAGTGTGCTAGAGAGTAAGAGAACAAAATATAAGCTCCTTCAAAGAGAAGAGAGCATGGTGTGTTCCTCCTAGTGCCACAGTACCAAGTGTGGGTGTTCGATTGGACAATCAGTAGGGTTCTTCATGTGTGTATGATCTTGGTCATCAGGTGAGCATGGCTACTTTAGGAGATCTACATGGTAAGTAAGATCATTGATCTACAGGTGTATGTGTGTGTAAGTTCTAAGGTTCACAAGTGTGCAAAACTAGATTGATTTGCAGGTGTGCAAGATTAGATAAGATAGCAACACAATAGGGAGCAAAATCAGGTGGGATCTAGTTGGAGTATAGTGTGTACTCAAAAAGAGAGAAAAGAGGAAGGCAAGGAAGATCCTTCCATAAGTAAGATCAGTTGGGTTACAGGTTGTTGCAGGTTTAGGGGAGATCTACTTGAATTACATTTGTGTACTTGTGGAGTGTGTGGAGCACTTGTGGAGTGCGTGGAACACAGGTGTACTGGCAGTAGTGGATACTGGCTGGTTGGAGGTGAACACCAACTCTGTATTTGAGTTGTGTGTTGGGACCTAAGAGAGAGAGCTTTGAGGGAAGATTTACTATTTATGCCCTAGAGGTGTGGGAGCCCTAGAGGTGTGTAAGGAAGAAGAACTGTGGTAGCCTTTTTTGTTGTATTTCCTTCTGGAAAAGTTTTAGTACAATTTGTGTATTACCTCTCATATTCTATGTTATTTCTAAATTATAGTTACTTGTGTATTCTGGTTAATTTCCGCATGTTAAGTTGCTTGGTAATCAATTGTGTGCTTCCGTTATTTCCCAACATAGAACGGAATGAAATTATTTACACAATAAATTCATATAAGTTCAAAGTCTCTAAAGGCACTAAGTTTGCTAATATTGAAGCTTGAGTATCTTCTAATTGGTTCTGATCCCTGGGTATCAAAATAATAGTAAATGAGTCAAAATACTCAATCAAATCCCAAGCTCTAAATTTATACTTTTTTAAATTGGAAAGCTTACACTGATATCTGCTCCTAACTTGATTAGCAACTAATTTTGAATCACCATAGACTAACAATTCTTTTACCTTATGTTTGATTATAAATTGAAGTCCTAAAATAAGATCCTCATATTCTACTAAATTATTAGAACAATTGAAATGTAATCTATAAGAATCTAGATATTAATTTCCTTTAGGATTTTTTGGAACAATTCCAACTCCATAACCTTGCTTAGGTCACACACCATCAAACTGTAATGTCCAAAAATCCTTGATTTCTTCTTTCACCTTATCATCTATAATAACATTAATGGTTTCAAAAGTTTAAACACCTAAGTCAAAGGATTGGTAATTTATCTTTTTATTTTTGGTGTTATATTCAGTGATCATGTATTTCATTTTAGGTTGTTAGTTAATCCTAATTTGATTCAAAATCCCATGCCAAGGTAGCCACATGTGGGAGCAATTAGTAGACATATATCCATTCAAGTATTTATTCCAATCACAACTCAATAACAATCCATAACCCTCAATTATGTCAATGACTTGAATATCAATAAACTTATAGATTTTTGTTGTTCATGAGCGAGCTGCATGTGAATATTTATTAATTCACCTGCCACTTTCTTTCTTGATTTGTCCAATTTTACCACTACCTTATCTAATTAGGATGGGTTTAATCCAAATTTTTCATATATTCCTAAAGGTATAATGTTATTTGAATCACTATAATCTATTAATAAATTATGAATATTCTTACCAAAAATCCTTACAGTCAATAGAAACGGTGAAACTTCATGCTTACTCTTATACATTACCACATTTATATGAGTTAGTTTAGGTTTTTTAGAGCTAGGATTTTCATCCAATGATTTCAATAGAAAATCATGTTGTACAGTGATTTGAGTAAGTTTGTGCAATGTTATGTTTGCCTTGATCTATTTCATATCTTCCATTATGTTATATCCACCTTTTGATATTATACAGGGAGCTTCTATTATTGGATGACTTTCCTTACCTTTAGGGGTGGAGGATTATTGTTTTTCCTACCATCAAGAGGTGTATCTATTTTATTAGGTATAGTGGAAGTTGTTAGAGGTGGGTTTTGACCTTTAATTCTCAAATCACAGTTATTTCTCTCGTATTGTTATAAAGTATACACTTCCTGAACTTTATCTTTAGGTTCATTTTCATCCTAACTAAAAAAATCATAGATCTCAACCATGAGGACTATTTTTGGAGATTTGGAATCATCATTGGTATTTTCAAAGCCTTTATCATTACTTTGATTAATGGGATTCATCTTGAACCTCTCCATTTGGCTCTAAATGGCTCAAAATGCATGATAAAAGTCAATGTAGTGTAATTCTCCATGTTTGGTGGTATTGTGCACTTGCACCAATTAGGCAAGGATAAGTCACCAATGTTGGTCTTAATAAACTCTATCAAGGGGGATCACTATTATTTTCACACCTATTAAATGATATATTATATATCTAGAAGTTATAATCTCTATTGAAACCCTCACCAGTATTTCCCATTTGTTTCTTGAGATCTAATAAATCATTAGTGAGTTTATGAGTGGTTATCTATATTGAATTTAATTATCCCTTTCAAGGCTTTGAGTTAACTTTTTGTCACAGTTTGAACATTGGTGTTATTTATGGGCACAAGTACTTGACTAATATTATTCTAGGGATGTGCTCTAGCATTCACTTAGTTAAAGAATCTTAGTTGTTGATTAGGTGTAGCATGGCTTAATGGCAACTGGTTAATTATTGGCACTTGTTTTAATGTAAATAGATTCTGATTCATGTTGGGTAGGACATTTAGAGAAGGTATAATTAGGTCAATTTTTGGTATAAAAAAGGTAGGATGAACTTGCAGGTGCAATTGCTCATCAATATGGATGGCCTCAACATATGTCAAAGGCAATGAATTAATATTCAATGCTCTTTTTAAGAAGATAGATGTCATAGGTTCTAAGGCATTTGTATATATTTCTAAAGATAAATTATGTGACACCTTATAGGGTGGGGATGTCAAGCTATAAATATTTTGGAACTTTGTATTAAATGTTATAATTAGTTCCTTTATATGCATTTTTAAGGTGGTGAACTATTGATACATAGCTCCCAAGATCACTACCCTACAAAATTGGGTAATAAAAGTATCATTTAATTGATTCCATCCTATGATGGAATGTTTCAACAAGTTGAAGAACCAATCATAAGTCACATTTTAGAATGTAAAGGGAAAAAGGTGGCAAGCCACATGTTCATGAATTATATTAAGCAGCCTCAAAGATGCTTTAAATGAATTTATATGCTCTTCAGTGGTTACTCTACTAATGGGGGTGAAGAGAGGAAAATATCTTTTTGGGTTCCTTAGCAAATCATTCACAACTATAGGGACATTGATGGATGAGCCAGCTAACCATACCATTATTGGCAAGATGGGTGGAAAATTTTGGTTATATGGGGAATTTGGATGGGTCCTAGACTTCCTACATTTACCTTTATTTTCTCTTGCCTTATGAATTTATAGGGATGTTAATGTGACCTTGGTTTCATATCAAGAGATAGTTCTAATCCTAGACAACTCCAATATGCAAAATGGGTATTAATAACTAGAGAATAAAATAATTAAAAGGTATCTTCACAAGCATCAAACATTATAAATATTGGTCAAGTTCTCACAAAAAAACCTTTACAAACTAGATCAAATAGCTTTACCTTAATATTTGAGGATCCAAGCTTTAAAACATTAGAGATTATAATACCTATGCAAATACTATTAGTCTTGCATGTTAGCCTATAAATATCAATGTTAGACTGGCATTCCAAAGCATTTCTATGCCTAGTTTAACAATCTAAGCATTTTTTTATTTCAACATATCTTTTAGCATAAAGCTACACAAAGGTTTACTTAATCCCAAGAGAATTAGAGAAATTATGATCTAAAATGTCTAAGTGAGGTCTCAGTGATAGATATTTGCACAAATTCTCACAAATATATATATATATATATATATATATATATATAATTTACCAAATTTATTAAAACCTTTACAAATATGATCAAAAAAACCATTAATATGCCTAAATAATGGGGTATTTCACCTATCTTTAAGTTTTTACATACAAATATCTAGATTAATTACCAAATTTATATGAATGAACACTAACTTTGATCGAATCCTTCAAAGAATGCAAATATTCTTAAAAAAAGTAGATATTTAATGTTCTTTAATAATATTTGTGTATGTTGAAACAATTATGCATATATTTAATGAATTATACTATAATTTCACCAAGATGCATGAAATTAATTACATAGGGTCCTTCCTTCTAGCACCATCTCTCTCATTTCTGTTGATGCACTTAATATGCTTCCTATATCACTAGGGATCAAGAAGAAAGTAATAAAATTAATTTTAAGTCCTAAAAGACTCAGGGCTTGAGTTGTTTACAAAACTATTACTGAAAATAGAAAAACAATAGAGATATGGCCACCACTTATAAGTTTACAAGTAGACCCTGCTGTAGAGATAATAAATTATACATAGTGACACTTTATCTCTTACTAATATTTGTGAAATTATTCTAAAATTTTCCAATTATTTCCTAAGCACAAAAAAACCATGAATATTTATAGAATGAGATGAACTAAAGTGACTCATGGGTGGATCCAAAGGTAAGCAGGGTAGGGCCAAAAATAAATTTTGCTTCAGATAGTTAGAGGTGTCAATTCTTCTAACCTCTATGACAATAACATGTAAAACTAGCATTCACCAACCCTAGTGTAATACTAAAAGATAAATGAATTAAATTAATACTTAAAAGGAAATGAAATTCATATATCTAAAATCAAATTTTGCACTAAAGTTACCTATTCACATAAAATTACATAAGCATATTCAACTACATATAAGATGTAATAGAGCACATAAATTAACATATTTGTTAGCTTAGTGTTAAAATCAAACCAAAAAATTCTTACATTAATATTATTGATAGATTAGTCAATGTAAAATAAACCATTAATTCCATAAAAGTATGAGAAGCAAAAACTACAAAACACACAAGACAACATTTAGACAATCTTATGAATTCTTAGTTCTTTTGCGTTAATTCTCTAACAATTGTTCCTATTATGATTAAATAAGGGGGAATACCCCTATATATAGGCCTCAAATGCCAATTAAAGTTGAAATGGGCCCATTAAAATATGCCCAAATATAGCCAAGTGAATTTTAACTTTAAATAACAATAACAAAAATGCTACATATTACAAGGGAATATTCCAAATTTGAATTTACAAAGCAAAGTAAAATATTCCTTAAAGCTCTGGAGGAGGTTGTTGAGGTACTAAATATTGTCACCTTTTTTTCTCTATGTCCTCTGTTGTCCAAAATTTAGTGCATGCTAAATAGTCCTAGTTAATTTGATCAAAATTTAGCATCATAGGCCAAAATAGGTAAGACATTTCTTAAATAAACCTACCATGATCCACAAGTATAGGTCTCAATGATTCTTCAATATACTTAGATATATCTATCCTTTGGTTATAAAAATACAACATGCTCATCACTTCATTGGTAGTCTTGGCATTGGCTATGTCTTTTTGGAATTTTACAATAAATACCTTCTTTTGAGTCTTAAACTCTTGGTCATCCATAAAGCTTCCATTAGGTTTGGTCACCCTAGTGACCATAGCATCCTTTAGCAATAGGGTAATCCTAAAATCTATATTTTCTAAGGATTCAATTACATCCTTAACTTATTTTATCCACCTTTTCAATATTCTCCTTCTATTCATCATTATAGTCTATGTTGGGATGATGTATTCAAGTGTCAATGTCTTAAGGTCTTAGAACTTATTGTTCCTTATAATTCTATCCATGTTTGCCAACATGGAATCATAGAGTGTAATTATTTGGTTAGTTTAATGACAACATCAAACCATAGAGTCCCATCCTCTTGCCTTCTCTTTATGACCTTGTATAAACTAAATACATTGATTATTGTATTTATTACTTAGACTATAGTATTCTTTAAAACTTTAGGTAATGCTTTCTCCCTCAATCTCTTCATCTCCTACGGTATACCTTTCACTAAGGCCATTATAGATTCTACATTTTCTTGGACCATGAACATAGGGTCTTTTGCATACTAATCTAATTAACTTAGTCCAACCTTGCTCTTCCTTTTTAAAGTGAAGAGGGAATATTCACTTTCATGAACCATAATTGAGCTAGATTGGGGCTATTCAACATGCCTCCTCACC
The DNA here is from genome assembly GCA_037957365.1 of Torreya grandis. Taxonomy (NCBI): domain Eukaryota; kingdom Viridiplantae; phylum Streptophyta; class Pinopsida; order Cupressales; family Taxaceae; genus Torreya; species Torreya grandis. The sequence continues at coordinate 299,428 of JARHVA010008722.1, forward strand.
ACTATTTTCATGGCACCTATAGTAGCATCAAATTTCATTCTAATCTATGGTGCATAAAGGACTACCTAAGGTCTCTCTTGTCTTGCTACCAGTATAGTATTTGTGACCTAATTTGGGACAATAGTAGGCATTAGATTTTTTAGATGTGGTGTAGATGAGGTAGAGTCTAGAGCTATAATAGGAATGTGTGGAAATTTTTCTAGATATATCTACCCAAGTGTCCCAAATGGAGTTCTTACAAGAACCATATTTAGAATAAATGAGGTAATTTAGGGGACACATTTACTTTTTAATCCATAGTAAAAATGAATGGTGATGCAAGCAAAGGTGGCTTTGTAAAGGTGAAAAATTGAAATGGGCCTTAATGGCCTTGTCAATGTAGGAGAACTAATAATAAATGTTTCACTAGTTTTGTATTCCTAAGAATAAGTACAAAAAATAGCCTAACTAACACTAGCGGTTGATGAAGAAATAATATTTGTAGTGGTAGTAAATCCCAAGGAACCACTAACTTGATCGAGGCTAGTATCAACTGAAGATTGAGTAGTGGTAGCTAAAGTTGATGATGATAATAAAACCAATGGGGGAACAATGGTAGGAAGAGAAAATATTGAAGCATAATTAGTTTTACATGTACTTGTAATTAGAAAATAATGTAGTGGTGAGATACATACATTGGGAGCTTATACTCCAAGGGTAACATAAGGTGTACTAGTGACAACAACAGTAGTCGATGGACTATTTTTTAGATGGAATAATTTCTTTCTTTTGAGGCTTTGTACTGACTTAAAAATATGGTAGAGAGGTTATTATTAATCTCATAGTGGTCTTAGTCTCCCTTTTCCTCTTGTAGACTTTATCAATGTTTCTACTAGCCAGTTCTTACACTTATTCCATGGAGATCTCAATGCCTTATTCCAATTTTTAAAGGTCAATAGTAATAGGGTTAGGTTGACCTAAGATTTATAGAATGTATCCCATAAAAGATGTAGAGATTATTGTATGCCCTTGGGAGGGGTCAGGATGACTATCATATCTTCATTATTTAAAGCATGGAGGTAAGTCCTAAATGTTTGAATTGGCAAGTTATGGAGATCTATTTGGCATGTTCCTAACAAGAGGAGCCTTATTTTCATCTTCTTCATCTTTTCCTCCCTCATAGTTAGCATAAAAAATGTTCCCATGTGGTGGTGGTGGATGAGACTTATAAATATCCTACTTTTTATTCTCCTTATCTAGTCTCATCTCTAATTCAATGTTCTTTATTATTGTATTCCAAAGTATCACCTCATCTTTTAGAGCATCTCTATGTATCCACTCATGGAATTTTTCTTGATGCTCATATTCCATTACCACATCTTTCTTGAATCTAAATAGATGCATGGAAATGATCTTATTGGGATCCCATGGTTTGAAGTCATCTTTAGGAAATAGGTATGAATCCCTATGCCTAGTAGCTACAATAATATCATGCCACTTGGTAATCTTGGTCCTACCCAGTTTGTAAGGAACCTTATGGGGGTATTTTATTTTTGTCCTTGAATATTCCATAAACTCCACATTGAATTTGATATCCCATTTCTTATTTTTCTAGCTTCATTGGCATAAAACTTAGTAGTTAAGAGGGGCCACCATCACTCCTTCTATTATGATAACCATGTAGTCTAGGTACAACTAGTACTTACCCATTTCCATCAAATTTTTCCTAATTTCAATGGAAATCCTCTACATCTCACATTAATTTATAAAATGATATACCACTAGGTATAACTCTTATGCAATCACTCATATATTTCATATTAATTTATGAAGATGCATTAAAGAAAAGATATGAGGCATAGTTTCTATATACTCAGGGAAACCATGAACTTTGACCTAATTGATTGGTTGTATAGATTGCATCTAATAAGTATCTCATCATAAATAAGGGGGCACCATTCCTACAAGTGTCATGTATTTAATACACCAAGTTATTACTAATAATTTCCCTAATTAGGGGAATCTAATGGTATTCTAAGATTATTCGTAGCAATGGAAGAGTTCTTATGTCCACATAAGTAATGTGTGGACTACCAAATTTTTTATTCAAGAGGGCTAGGCCAATTCTAAATCATTTTATAAATTTTTTAATGGGCATGTTTAATTAATTATCCATAAAAATAGTTCCCATTGGGTCAGTTACCCATGAAGCTGAGACCTTATTCCAGGATTTTACATCATACAAGTTATCGATGATTACCTAGTTATATTCTATCTATGGTGAGGGAAGGCCATAACATTTTTTTAATATTTATCTTGCTATGAAATCAATAGGGATACCTTGGTAAATTTATTTAATCAACATGTCTTCCCACTTTGACCTCCCAAAAATACCATAAATTAGGTCAATGCATGGTATGAACTCTGGCTTAGTGTGGCCTTATGGAGACTAGCTACATTAATGGCAAGGATATTATAAGATAGTTGGATCACATGAGTCATGGTTTCATTATCATAAATAAACATATCTACTTATACATTAAAATATATGCTATTGTAATCCAAGTCACTAGATGTTATAGCCTCAAGAATAAATTTAGTATATTTAAAGATGATTGAAGAACCATTTTGAAATAGAAAATCATTATTCCTAGGGGATTTACTCTTACCTAGAGTAGAAGGGCCTACTTTTAACATCTTTTACAACACTTTAAGTATCAATCAATGTCTATTTATATCCTTCTACAATTTTCAATCTCTGATAACAGTATTCGGAAGTGCAATTTACTAATGGCTTAAACTTTATCAAATTATGAGAGCATAGACAATAGAGAAATAAAATGCATATAGCTTTCAAATGAAAATAAAAATATCCTTGATTTTTTAATTTTTTTAATTACCACTCTAAGTAATGCAATATTGATGGTGATCTTGGTTCAAGTCATATTAATGGAAAGCTTATCAACCTTGCATATATTTGAAATAACTTTGAGTTATTTCTTTCAGTAAATAATTAAACCATAATTTGATTTATCTTTAATTTGTCTTTGATTTTCAATATATTTTAGCTTTAAAGCTAAACATTTCCACCTTTTGACATGTTGCTACCACCTTGGATCCAACTACATACTTGCATGGCTTGAATATGACTAAGCTTCCTAGTTGGCTCAAAATCTAGATATGTGGCACCCTTTGATTGTCTCACATATTATTTAATTATAGCTTTGAATGATGACTTATTTTTATCTCACCACATTTCATGTTTCAATTCATATCAAGATCTCAGGTGTTGTTTTTCAATTCTAATCATCCATAGGAATGTCATGCATCACTCTCATAGGAAATCACAACTCTCCTTACTACGTGTCTCTCTTATAAGGTTTTTGGATAACTATCTACAACTTGGAACTAATTGAATTACATGGGTGGAGACATGCATTCCTCTTAGAGGCATTGCTCTTTCTAGGATATTTTTTGTTTTTTTGCCAAGTGTCATTCTTATAAGTCACCTTAGATAACTATATATCCAAACCTTGATCGGATAACTCAGGTGTAATTACATGTCTACCTTGAGAGATCTCATGAGATTTATATATATTTAATGTGGTGTGGAGATATTTTGACCTCAGATAAACGCAAGGGGGACATACATCACCTTGAAAGGTTTTTTAGGTCTGGTTGGTTACCATTGAGATACATGATAGCATGTCATGGGGTTTTACATTATAGTGGAATATGTGGGGGGTGTATGGTAGCTTCAATTATATGGGATCAATTTAAAGGATTAATATCTTGATGCATAACCCCAATATTTAAATTCTAATGTCTAGCTTATCACAAGCCCTCTAAAAGATGTCATGTAGTTCATAGATTTGGTAGATTTGCTCCAAGTGTCTTGGAAGAGATGTAATGAATCCTTAAAGCATTATGAGTCCTAGCAAGGTGGAAATATATCCTTTTAGGATGTAGTCTAAACTTTAACCTCTTATGAGGCATCATAGACTTTAGCTTTAATTTGATGTACTATGACATCAAGCGAGAAACTAAGTTAGATTCTTGAAGATGTCATTACCTAGCTTAGGAAAATTAGAAAAAGTTTAAAGCAAAAATTTGTAAGTGAATTCCTTAAACATAACATAATGTTAATTTAATAAAACCCAACAAAGTTTTATGTGTTTATGTTTATTAGAGAGCAACGTTTCACTTCTTTAGCAAAGCCTTTCTGTATATCATTGAACCATCCATGGTCAATATTTCTTGTTGAATAAAACTTAAATAAGACTTGTGATAATTTAAAAATTTCTAAGTATCAATCCTTATTACAAAACAAATTATTTAACAAATATTATAGAAATGCATGTATTAGTAAATTTAATCAATTCTCCATGCAATCAAATGTTTTAATATGTTTATTATCTTGGCACTTTTGAAAATTGAAGAAAGGAGGGTTCCCATTTTGAGAATAGGGGAATTTTTATCATCAATAAGTTTTATTAGATATAATAAAATCATAATATCCACTAAATATCAAGATAAAACTATATTTACTTACCCTTGGGAAACATTTTATTATATAGTCATTCCTTTTGGATTATGCAATGCACCTAATACCTTTTAGAGAACAATGTTAACCATATTTTTTGATCTTAAAAATGAATTTATGGAAGTATACATGGATGAATTCACTATCCATGGAAGAACATTTGATGAAGCCTTGAGTAATTTAGATAGAGTACTCACCCAATGTGAAGAACACCAAGAATCCTTGAGTCATGAGAAGTGTGTAATAATGGCTAATGAAGGGATAGTATTAGGACATCATACCTCTTATTAAGGAATAAAAGTGGATCCCAAGAATATTGAGGTAATTTCTAGTCTCCCCATTCCTCAAACACAAACAAATGTCAAAAAATTTATTGGTCATGCAATATATTATGGAAGATTTATTGAAGACTTTAGCAAAATAGTTGCACCTATGTTTTCCTTGATAATAAATGATAGTGAATTTCTATGTAATGATTAGTTTCAAGAAGATTTTGAAACATTAAAAAATAAACTTATGAATACTCCAATTTTGAAAGGACCTAATTGGGAATAGCCTTTTCATATTTATACTGGCACTTCCAATAATACACTAGGGGTAGTTTTAGGATAAAGAGATGAGGAAAGAAGAATGTATGTTATTTATTATATCATCAAGAATCTTAATCCCACAGATAAAAACTACACTACCACTAAAAAATAATTTCTTGATGTTGTTTATTCCATAAACAAGTTTAAACATTACATTACTAGTTATCAGGTATTTATTTATATATATCATTTAGTTATTAAGCAATTAATGAATAAACTAGTAGTAAGTGGTATAATTATTATATGGATACTAATTTTACAATAATTTTACATTACCATTATATAAAAACCTATAAATTATAATATTATTGTTGACTTTTTGTCTATATTGATCAATACATGTCAACATGAACCTATGGAGGATTCTTTTCTAGATGAACAACTATTTTCTATATCTACATACTCCCCATGGTTTGTATACATGAAAAATTTATTGGAAACATGGAATTTTCCTCATTCATTTACTTATAAAAAAATAAAATGTTTGATTAAAACTAGTTCTCATTTCAAAAGGTTTAAAGGCATGTTATTTAAAACTAGAACTGATCATGTACTTCATAGGTGTGTCAGATAAGATGAAATATTTGACATCATAAGATCATGCCATAGTGAACCAAGAAGAGGAAATTATTCAATAAAAAAGACCATTCATAAGATCCTTAGTACAGGTTATTAGTGGCCATCTCTTTATAAGACTATAAAAAGGCTTATATGGCAATGTGATCATTGCTAAAGGATGGATAAGCCTACTCTATCCTCAGAAATGCCTCTCCATCCTCAAATAATTTTAAAATAATTTGAGAAATGGGATTTGGATTTTCTTAGACCAATCAACTGACAATCTTAAGGAAAAGAGTATTTATTAATATTTAATAAGTGGGCTAAAGTGCAAGCACTCATATTTACTCTAAAGGAAATGGCTATTAATTTCTTATATCATAAGATCATGTTGAGATTTTGAGCTCCTAGATCTATTATTTATGATCAAGGGCCTCAATTCATGTCTAACAAGATCAAGGATTTTATATAATTTTACCAAATCAATCACCAAAAATCATCACCATATCACCCCCAAGCCAATGGGAAAGTGGAGGTCACCAATCAAGATCTTGAAAAAAAATTGATCAAAATATTGAATAGTATCATGAAAGATTAGGCATATAGAGCATTTAAGGCAACTTGAGTATATAATACAACATGAAAGACTACCATAGGATTCTCTTCATATGAACTTATGTTTCTAAATATATCTTTGTTGTCAATAGAGTTTTAATTACAAACATTAAATATAGAAGATGATATGGGAGTTAATCTTGATGAGGCATAGAAGGATATAATCATGTAACTGAATGGGCTAGATGAACTAAGAATGGATGAACCCATTCAAACTATCATGATCCAAAAGTAGCAAAAATAATGGCATGATGCTCATATAAAATAAAAATAGTTTCAAGAAGGTGATTGGGAACTTCTATTTGATTTTAAATTCTAACATTTTAAAGGTAAGCTCTAGACAAGATGGTTATAATCAGTTAAGGAAGGTGGTGGGAACTTCTTAGTTACAAAAGGGTTGGCAAATGGTCCCTCAAAACAAGGAAACAAGTGGACCAAAAATATGAAATAATGGGGTGAAAGAGACTGATTTTCCCAAAGGTTGTTATAATCAATAACATATGAAGTTACCCACGTTAGGATAGATAAACAAGATGATTTTACCATAAGTATTTATAATCATCAGCATAGGTGGGATAAAAGAAGTGATGATTTTCCCAAAGGTGATTAGAATCATCAAGAAAGGCTTAGGGTAACAAGAGACTGATTTACCTAAAGGTGGTTATAATCAATTAAAGCAAAAATAATTATTTACCCAAAGGTAGTTATAATCATTGGTAAGATAAAAACATGCCCCATTTGGGTAGAATAAAGTGAATGATTAACCTAAAGGTGGTTATAATAATTAACCCTCAAATTGATGGAAACATAATGATTTTCCTGAAGGTAGTTATAATCATTAGAAATGCAAGTGGAATGGTATACAATGATTTTCCCAAAGGTAGTTATAATCATTAGACCTTGAATATGGAAAACATGCTATGGAAGATGAGGGCAAAGTGATATATATGATAAAGATGAATTAGGAAACCTAATAATAGGGAGATGATTGTTCAAACTAATAAGGAATAAAACTCATTCATTTTTTTAATTAATCTATTTAGGATATGATTTAGATTAGATCAGGAATGTTGCTAGTGTTGGTGCCAAGGAAATATCATTGATACATTTTCCATGTAGACTCCTTGAAGCTAAATTTTTCTATAGCACATGATAGTAGGCATCATAACAAAACACCATGAGGACTTGGTTGAAATATATATATAAGGACTGACTCCAAATATAATATTCAATTGAAAATAATGCACCAATGATAAAACCCATGATGGAAATGTTGACATATGAATATGGATGGATTCAAGAATAGTGTGCATGTAGTCACCCAATAGATGCATATAGTCTAAATAAAGGTACAATAACACATAAAAAAATAAACAAAAAGGACACCAAAGAAAGAAACAAAATAAAATAAGGAGAATAAAACAAACAAAAAAATAATGGTTAGTCACAATATTAATACAAATAACATGAGATAAATAGGATGATAAACATTACCCCTAGAAAATAGATGACAACTTAATAAAAAAACAAGATGGGGGAGTAGAATAAAAATAAGGGGGTGGCTAAGTTGTCTCCAAATGCACTAGGCAAGTGAATACTACTTATATAGTTCCATGGACATGATATCGAATAAAAATTTTAGGTTGAATGTATTTCTCCCAAGAAATGGGATAGAAGAAAATGATGTTAAGAAGAAAATTTGGTTTTGGAATAAAATAATAAGAAAATAAGCTCATAAAATGGTGTGAGCATGGGGTAAGATAGATAATAAGGATAGGGAAACTAAATTACAAGTGGTTTTTTGTGACTTAGTGAGGGTTCCCATAATACTTAAGGCAAAGAATTGGTCAATTTTTTTGGTTTTTCCTAAATTGATTTTACAAATGTTTTGTAATTTTCTAAGCATCTCAACTTGATTGAGAATGACAAGATACTAAATGATCTAAGCTCAAAAAATATTGAGAGCATTCAAATTAAAATTCTTGGAAAATGGTGAGAGTATGGCTAAAGGGGTGACTGAGCTGACCTCAACATGTCTCAAATGTTACTTATAGAGTCCTAGGATGGAACCTCAAGTCATTGTAGTTCTACCTTATAGTAGAGGAATCTCACTAGTGTAGTAGCCAATTCAAACAAAATAGGCAAAGTTGGCATAATGACATAGTGCATCATAGGCATAGAAATATGGTACGTCAAAGCAAGATAAAAATGTGTTTCCCCTAGTTTTCCCATAGGTGGTTATAAATAGGAAACAATGATGTATATCAAAGATAATAATCTTCCCATAGGTGGTTATAATTATTAGCATGATCATGGGACATTGATTTGCGCATAGATAGTTATAATTAGTCCCATAAAGGTATAGATAATGGAACAAGAAATGAAGGATGCATCTACTAAAACCTTTATCATACTGCTCTAAAATATGGCCTTTATCTAGAATTATGGAACTAACTACTAAAATTGATCTAAATCTTCATGCTAAAAGTGGAACTGATGGAACATAACCAAGGTTAAAAAAGATATGTAGGGAGGGTGGAAAATAGCTCAGTTGATAGGAAAGGTATTGTATAGTGACAAAGTGATAGAATGGTATGGTACAAAGAATAATGTTTATAATATGGTACAACTTGAAATGGTCCTCATAGACAATACACAAGGTCACTCAGGTGAAGTAATGTCTGAGGTGTAAAATGTTCATTGGCTCATTAAGTTCATCCCTATCTGGGGTGGTGAGCCTATATGATCTAGTGCCAAAGTCTACAAAAATGATGAAAGGACCTACCTAGTTGGGTTTTAACTTTCCTTTATGATTCTTCTTAGTCATGGTATTCTTTTAGTTTTCTTTAATAACAAGATCACCAAGTTTAAATTCTCTATGTTTCATGTGTTGATTATAGTGGCCATAGAGTTGGTTCTAGTGTGATTGTAGGTTGTTAATTGGGTCCATGTAATTCTCATCAAGTAATTCTAGATCTTATAGTTGAGCTAATTGATATTTATTATAATCCAAGACATTCTTCAAATAGATTCATAATGAAGGTAACTCAACCTCAATGGGAGGAATGACCTTAAGACCATAAACAAATGAGAATGGAGTGGCACATGTGGGAGTGCAGTCATTGGTATGGTATGCATAGATGGAATGGAATATCTAAATTTTCCAATCATGTCCAACATCATTGACAATATTTTTGAGGATGTTGATAATGGTTTTCTTAGATGTTTCTACCTATCCATTATCTTGAGGATAATATGCCATGGAAAAATTCTATTTAAACTCATACTCAACACATAGTGATTCAATATCCTTTTTATTGAATGATACACCATCATTAGATATAATGTTAGAGGGGATATCATATTATCAAATGAGATGGTTAAAGATTAATTTGGATATTTTCTTTCCAATCACATAAGTGAGGAATATAGCTTCAACCCACTTAGTTAAGTATTATGTGGTGGTAAGGATATCTTTATGATTGTTAGATGAGGTGGGGTTTATCTTCACAATGATATCAAGGCCCCATTTAGAAAATGGCCATAGTGTCAACATTGGTTTCAATGTTTTGGTCAATACATTAATCATATTGGTATGCCATTGACATTTATCACATCTTTTGACATATGTAGTTATATCTACGTCTATCATTGGCCAATAATACCTAATATGATTTTTGGATAGAGTTACCCACTAGTATGGGATCCAGATATTCCTTTTTTAAATTCCCATAACACTAATGTAGATTCTACTAAATTTACATAATGAAGCAAAGTTCCTTCAAAACTATGGTAGTATAGGGTTGGTCTAAGTAAGCTATAACATGTAGCATGGTAAATAAATGATTTGGATTATTTGTGGGATAAATCTAGTGGTAGGATTTTATCATTAATATAGGTGTATAGATATAAATACCAAGTAGAGTTGGGGCCAATAATACCATAGATCATTATGATATTTGAAGGTTCATGAGTTGGCACTACAAAATTTTCAATGAGAAACTAGTATTCTTTGGCCATATCTGTATGTTGAATCACTGATCCAATGATAGCCATGAAATTTGTGGTTTTGTTAATATCCCTTGGTATATGTTCAAGATGGAAATTGACAATCCACTATTTGAGAGTATTGACCATGGCCTTATATGGTACCAACTTATCATCATTGGTATAAAAAAATTATGTAACCTAATTGATGATAAACTAGGAGTCACCATAAACCTTTAGATGTTATATGTTTTATTTTACTATCTAGTGAAGCCCTAAAATAATTTATTCATGTTTGGCCATGTTATTGGTATAAGTAAATTTGATCTTACATGATTTAGGGAGTATATCCCCCTATGGTGTAATGAACAAAAGGCCTACCCAAAATCCATGTGTTATAAATGACCCATCAAAAAATAACTTCCAATACTAATCCTCAAGAGGTGTTTCAATGATGGTCATAATGGTTTCATTAAGAATTTGGAATGTTAGTGGTTTTATATTTTTAAGGGGTGCTTCAATAAGATAATCTACAAGAACTTGTCCCTTGATGGATTTTTGGTGAAAATACTATATCTGAAACTCAGTGAGAAACATGATCCATTTGGCCATATTACCTTGTAATGTCACTTTAGATAGTAGATACTTGAGAGAATCTACTTTTGAAATAACCATGGTCTTATTGTTTAACATATAATATCATAGTTTCTAAACAATTAAGACCATGTCTAAATAGGATTTTTAAATGCGAATATAATTGTGTTCATACACAACCAGTGTATGGCTTAGATAGTAAATAACATTCTCTTTTCCATTATCATTATGTTGAGATAGAAGTGCCCCCAAGGTTTTGTCCATAGCTAATAGATATATAAGGAATGGTTTTCCTAGTATTAGAGGTAATAAAATAGGTGGATTTGTAAGATAGTCCTTCAAATGTTTAAAATCTTTCTGGCATTCATCATCCCAATGAAATGTGAGCCCTTTTATTATCAAGTGTGTGAATGGGTGGAATTTGTTTTCCAATTAAGATATAAAGCATCTAATGGATTGGATCTTGCCTTGCAAACTACATTATTAATTTAAATTGGTTATTGGTGGCATTTATTTTATGGCTCATACTTTGGTTGGATCAACTTCAATTCCCTGACAAGACATAATAAAACTAATAAATTTATCGTAACTACAAAAATACATTTTTGGGGGTTGAGCCTAAATTTGTATTCATATAATCACTCAAATATCCTCTTTAATGCTACTAGATGACCAACCCTAGTCTTTAATTTACCTAGTTTGTCATCAATATAGTCTTCAATAATGTCATGCATCATATAATGAAATATTATGGTCATGGATCTTTGATAGGTGGCCCCTACATTTTTATGACCAAATGGCATTACCTAATAGTAGAATGTTCCCCATAAGGTGGTGAAGGCTATTTTATGTTGGTCTTCTAGTGTGACTCAGATCTGATTTTAGCCTAATAATCTATCTATCAATAAAATCATCTCATAACTAGTTGTGGATTCGATAATCATTTCAATGTTTGGCAGAGGAAATTCATCCTTGGGAAAGGCCTTATTTATGTCCCTAAATTTAGTGCAGATTTTGATTCCTTCTAGATTTTTGTTAATTGGCACATCATTAGATATCCATTTAAAATAGTCAATTGGTATAATACATCTCACTTCCAAGATATTTTACAACTCTTTCCTTAGTAATATATAAATTTAAGGATGCATCTTTCAGAAAAATTGTTTCACATGCTTGGCATTAGGATGTACCACAAGTTGGTGAACAACCAAGGTGAGTCCAAACCTGACATGTTAGAATAGGCCCATGTAAATATATCTATAAATTACCTCAAAAGAGATATAAGGACTTCATGATCCTCCTTAGTAAAGGACATGCCAAATTTTATCCATTTTGGGTCATATTGAGTCTTAATATTAACTTATGTTGTGTCTTCCACTAGAAGGGTCAAACCATCTTCAAGAATAATGGGTAAAGATTTGAACTATCTTGAAATGGTAAAGTCCTCATTTAGTATTTATTATTTAAGTTATCCTAGGCATGATGAATCATAATCCCTTAAGGGTAGGGATGGCCATCTAAAAAATACTATTGGAAACTCCTAAACTATTCAATCAAAATCTTGTTATTCTTTAAGACTGAACTTAGACCCATAGATAAACTCATCATTAGTTGTATCCTAGATGTTTTGATCAAAAGCTTATTTTTCTTCAAGACTAAACTCGAACCCATAGATAATTTTGTCGTTGGTGGTCTCTTGGTCTATCTTTGAGGAAGGTTAAACACCCCCATATAATGGCACCTAAAATAAATTTTCACCACTAGATTGGCCTTTATCTTTATTATTTCCTTGGTCTAAAAGTTCCTCAAAGAGGTTTTCAATTTATGACCTCAATGTTCTATTTAATTATTTTTAGCTAAGGGTGTTCACCCACTCTCTAAAATAGGCTTTAGGATCTATTTTGATCAAGAACCCTTATTTGTGGTCTCCCAATGAAACATTATCCTTAATTCCTAGAAAATTACAAAAAGCCTCCTCATTCCAAAACTCATCAACCAACATGTGTGATTATTGTTTGCCTTAGTATATCAGTTGGGGATAATATAATGGTAGTGTATTATGGTGAGTAATAGGTCAAATGGTATAAATGGCATTAGTGTCAAAAAAATTGGTATGGGTGAGGTCATCAAAAGGGATATGATTAGACTCTACTTCACTATCAACATCATCATCATTATTCATTGGCAATGGAACTTGAATAAGATATGTGGGGTCACCCCTAGGTGGTTTAAATATAAGACCATAGGTTCCTTTGTATCAATGCATAGAAATTGGCTCAAGTGTTCCCTATTGATTTAGCCCAAGGCCTCCTCCTTTATAGTCTTGGTTTTCCATGATACAATTAGGAATGGGGTATTTAGTTTTTTGTAACAATAAGCCAATTTGTCATTATACAACTTATCGATGCCTGAAAGTGTATCATAGGTGGTTCTTAGTGTTCAAAAAACACTACTCAATTCTAAATCCATAAATTTCAATGCATAAGTTGTAGGTTTTGATAATCATATTATCCTTCATGGAATAAAGGTAGATAAAGTGACTATTTCACAAATTTATATTAGTTGGTGGTTGGGAGCCACTATGGCTCAATAGTTGATCTTTTATTTGAAGATGATCTATGTTATTTAAAGTGAATTATGCCTGAACCCAAGTCTAAATCTAAACTAAGATGGGTATTCACAATGAATCTAATCTAAGGTGAATAGATGAAAAGGATTAAAAAAGGGTAAGGTATAAAAGAGAGGTGTTGTTGATTTTTAGTTCAAACAATATGACAAATTTATAATTTCATATGAACATCCATTTAATCAATATATAATTTGAAGTAGCATAAACTCAAATCCTATCGCAAATCAAGCAAACATCTAAGGATGGTATGAAAATATTAAAATAAGAACATGATTTACTTTAATAATTTTACCCCTATAAGAAAATAGCATTAGACTAGATGCAAGAAGAGTAAAGAAACTGAAGTAAACTGAAGAACTTTTAACTAATCTATCATTAACATAAATTATCAACATTGAATTTAAAGATGCATATCTAAAATTCACAAGAACCATTAAAATATAAAAATGAGACCAAAAAAATGAGAGAGAAATCTTGATATAAATTCATAAAAGCAAATGTGGACCAACTTTGTATAACTCCTTACTTTATATTAATTTGCTTAGAAAGTTACAAAATAGTTTTGGCTCCAAAAAAATCTCTCCCTTTTTACAATGAGCAATACCTCTTTATATAGACCTTTTATGAGGTATTCTAGTTAGTCATGTCAAGTTTTAAGTAAAAATGTCCTTTGAAAATTATTTGAAAACATTTTAGACATTATAAAATGACTAACCTATAGGCAATGTGATTTCAAAGTTGCACATGCCTTTAAAAAATAATATTCTATTTTTAAAAATATACAATGTCTCTATACAATAGAATATCCTAAATTAACTGGATTGACTTTGGGACCCTTGTGATGATGTATTCTTTTGACTTCCTTTCAAGATCTTAATTATATAATGTTGTTCATTGATTATCTGGAGATCAACAATAGGTTTCATGAAAAAATCCTTTTCTTGATCTTCAAGGCCCTTGAGATCCCTTTCAGCCCTTTCCAAAACTTTTTTAATGCTCATGGAATCTCCTATTTTTTCTTTTGATGATAAAATTAGGCCCATGATGTTATTATCAGCCCCTATCTTCCCTTATTCTTGATTCCTTACTTCTTAAATGATATGAGTAGTTCTATGATTGATCTCCTCTTCAGTGATAAGGTCTAGTGGACTAAGGGTGGTGGGATATTTGATTGAGCTATCCAAAATGTGTAATATCTTATCATCTTATTTTTTGAGGTCTTTAGAAATGTACTCCATCTACTTGGACCAACTTCTCATGGCCTTGATATTATTAATCAATATAGCCATATCCATATTCAGGTGGGCTAGACTGACTGTCCTGAACTTGAGGATTTGATTTTTGGTCCAGACTTTGATAAAAAAACTAAGTAGATTGAAGCCTACCATTAGTAAACTTGGCATGTAGCCATGGTAATTTATTATTCGCTTCATCTTACCTTGTCTTAACTAACTTTAATGAATTGAATAAATCATCCATGGTGTCCTCAAATTGCCTAAATCTATCTTCTTGGATTGACAAGATGGCTTGTTCTTTCAAATTCTTGTTTTACTTTAAGATGCCCTTGATAATTTTTTGTAATTTATCTGACTGAGCTTGATACATTTTAAGAACATTTTATTCAACTATTGGGTCCTCTATAGGCTTTTATCCTCCAACTAGAGTCAATCCAACAAAGGGTTCCACTTTTTTAAAAGTGAAATCCTCTCCACTAATTATGGCCTTCTTCTCAGTTACCCTCTACAAATTGGTAGTTATTGGGTCAAATTTGACACCAACTAAAGATTATATTACATTTGGAGATGGGGTATCCATTTGTGCTCCACTCGATTCTCCTAGAGAAGCCATTCTATTTTCATCTTCCTTTTGTGACGCAATTATACATGGATTGACCTTTTCATGAACTGGAATATTCCTTTCCTTCATCATTGTCTAAGGGTGTTGCATAGTGGGTATTTTCTATAATTTGGAATAAATGAACCCTTCAAGAATGGTTCAACCTTGAATCAAGTTTTCTTCACTAAAACTATTAATTTTTCTCAAAGGATGAGTGAAGGTCATCTTGGGCTTCTTGGTTTTAACAAGGACAATCACCAATTCATATTTTACTTTAGGGGTATCTATAAGAACTAAATCTAACACTTCCTTCCCCATATTTTATTTCTTCTATCTCTTCATAATATAACTCATATGTAAATTATAGCATTTTTAAATCATATTAAATTATATCACCAGGTTCTAATGCTACTATATAAAATTCCTCCACTAGTAATCCTTGCTCCTCTACTTGAGTTAAAGAAGATGCAATTTTATTAAGCCTTCTCTCCTCTAGCCTTTGTTCAATTTGTGTGTTAGGTCTAAAATATATTTTTAGTTGGGTTAGTGGAGGTATAAAAGGTGCAACACTAAGAAAATGATACTACATTGACCCCAATTTCCATTTGTCATCATTCCCTTTTTACTCCCTTTACATTCTAGAATCTAGATTTATGTTGTGCCTTTTCAATATAATGGTGACCCAAAATAATGAAGAGGCCTTTGTGTATATGTGTTCAAAAGGACCAGGATGGTGATCATAAGGGATATTCATTCCTTTATCTTTCAAATGTTCTTTAACACTTCCATGTAGATCCCACTACCTTAGCTTATCAATTTGGAGATTGAAGGAGGTCCTATGTTTGGATTTAGCCTCAATGTTATCCCATAATGCAAACACAGTCCTACCAATGGTTATGTGGAGGCTATGAAATAGTCCCTTCCTCTTGGTTTTGCACAAACCATCTATCCCATTGCATATTTGATAAGCCACCTCTTGCTTTGTTAATTTGACTGACACATGGACTAGTAATCTAACAGGAGTGAATTATGTTCCTTCAACCCTAATGATTATACAATTTGGATATAACCAAATGTCCCCCACGGCCTCAATTGAATTTTTTATCAAGGGGATATATCTTGACATTAGACTCCCAGTTATGGCCTTGCTTAACGATGGATAAACGCAACCACATATGAACTGGATATGGTCCTTGTATTTGAATATGTTTAACTTTGAATAGTATTGGGAGATTCTTGTGTCCTATCATGTGACCACTACCTAAGGTTGGGGATATTTGTGGTAGAAATCAAGTTATTTAGGAGGTATGACATCATGTATAATTGGTTCTTAGTTTTCTTCTTGACTACAAAAATCTATCTACCTAAATAGGTGTTGATAACTTCACCAAACAAAGGAGTGAGCTGATTCTCAAACATAAATTAGACTAAAGGAACCCAAATTTTGTCCACATATGTATTGGTTGAATTTACACATAACCTGTTAATAATATTCATGATCATCTTGATTCCAACTTTGAATTAGCCAATGGGGATTTTATTATTGAAGTTTGAAAACACTTGGTTTCCAGAATATAGACCCATGAAAAGGATGTTCTTCTAATCATTTTCTTTAGCCCAATTGTTGATTTTGGTTTGGTCTGCTTAGGGTTAGGTAGTTTTTAATAGTTATTATATGCTATAGGATATATGTAAGTAATTTTCCTAAAACCACCCTCATTAATAATTATTCCCTTATCTATTTTTTCATCTTTAAAAATAAGAGAGAGAATGTCTATATAATGTAGTACCTTAGGTTTTTTACATCATAATAAATACCTATCATATAAATGGCAAATATGTAATAGTAGATCCTCCTTGTAGACATGTTATTATCCTCTTCTTTTGTGATGGGCTGCTAGTTCTCAATGGTCTAAAACAAGATCGACCAATTATTATCCCCTATATTTAGAGATGTAGAAAAGAATTATGTGTCCTTGAAAATCCTCCCTTATACATTAGTGGTCAAATAAATATCCACATATTCTCTAGAAACACATTTTTGAGCTATCATGTCATGTGAAATTGTTAAATTACTCAATAGTGGTCTATAGTTAATTTTGGATAGAATTGTTCTCACATAGGTGATAATTAAACTCTCTTTAACTCATTTATAATGAGCACATGATAAAATTAGGGTTTCAATATTTTCTAGGGATTTCATAAAAGTTTTTACAATTCTTTAATGATAGTATCCATTTAAACTTATGTGAGCTTTGTGACTTAGATTGCATCTATATCTTTATATTTATACATTTGTTTTTATTGGGTCTATAAAATCATCAACTTGGCATATTATGCTTATGTGGCTCTAATATGGAATCATTGTGTCATATTTCTCATTAATATTCAATATATCACCATTTGTCTCATTTATACATGTGTTAATATTTTATTAGTTATGGGCCCTTTGAAAATTTTGTTTTAGCTCGCATCATTAGATCTATTTTCTTAGATTAACATGGTTTATTGATATCAATCTAAGAAATTAAATTTCATTATATTTTTGTTATCTTCTTTGAATTTGTGACACTTGTCACTTACACCTTCATCTTGAACATTATTGACATGTCAATGTTTATTTCACACCATCAGATCATCTTTTCCTGGATGAATGTGCTTTATTGATCTCAATCTACTTTATTATTTCTCTTGCTCCATGGACTGTTGATCAAAATGTGTAAGATCATCCATGTACCATTGATATTTGAAAGATTCTTGAGATTTAATTTGTGGCTTACAGCTATTCCATGTGTCATCTTTACATTCATCTTTAGGTTTTTTGACTTTTTAACCTTCATCATGCACCATTAGATATTGTTTAAATAGATCAATGTGTTCTATCAGATCTTAATCTAAGGGGTGGTATGCCATTAGTTTTTAAATATTATTTTACTAAAATTATGATACTTGTCACCTTCTCACTTATCTCAAGGTCTTTAAATTGTCAACATTGATCTTACACCATCAGATAATCTTCGATTGATCAATTACACTTTATCAGATCATCTTTTACTACGTAGCATTAGATCTTTGGCAGGTTTCCCATGATGATGACACTTGTCACCCTCTCAAATTTTTTGGGTCTCCATTGAAGTCTTGATTTATCATGCATCATTAGATCAATCTTACCTAAGAAAATGTAAACCATTGATCCTACATTCAATAAAAATATTAGGTCAAGCTTTATAAATATAAAAAACTTAGGTTAAATATTTTAAACTAAGGTTTTATTCATGTTGATAAACATGGTAAAACCTTAGCATAAAATTTTTAGGCTATGTTCTAAAACATAATGAAAAGGAACCCATGAATGATAAGAGATAAGTCATAAAGTTTTAGTCTAGGGTTTTAATTATATTTATAAATATAATCAAAACTTTAAGATAAGGCTTTATGACTTGTCTAGGATATAACAAAAGGGACCCTACATTAGTTAGACCACACTGATATTAAAATAGACCAAGGATTATGGGACATAAAGGGACCAAGCATAAGATATTTAGACTAAGGTTTGGTAATGTTGAAAAAACATGACTAAACCTTAGGATAAAAATTAAGCTAAGTCCATGGCATAAATAATAGCTCCCAAATAAATTATTCTCACATAAATTTGAATTTAATTCAAGAGGGACCTAGGTTAAAATATTAGACTAGGGTTTTAACATGAATTAAAATAGATTCAATTAATCTTTGATAAACCAAATGTTACTAAAATATCAATTTAATATTGAAGCATAAAACCCCAAGCATGTTCATTCCCAAATAAGATTCCATTGAACATGTAATACAGGAACATAAAAAATAATCATTAACAACATTATAATGGGTAAAACCATGATCACTTGAAAACATGTCAATCAATCCAAATGAGAACTAGGTGTGGATGATCTTAAAATAATAATAATGTGTAAACATGATAGTGGTACTCTGATCAAGTGATTTTTTAACTTTAAGCTAAAAATTTGCATAATTTAAAATAAGGGTCTCCGTTTTTTAAAAATGGGGGTATGTTGACCTCAACACAACCATAATTCATCACCTTGGAGAGGGCCATGTTCTTGGTTAGAGGCTAGTATAAAAGTGACAGGTGCTAGACTATACAGATGGCCTTTTCCCTTTCTTTTCCATTACATGAGTGGTTTGGCTTTTAGTTTTCAAAATCACTTGGGGTTCTATGGAAGCTTTGTAATGTGAAGGTGTCATGGGTCAATTATTCTCCTAGGCCATTATATAAGATGGTATAATGATTATACATCTTATGAGGTAGCATGTGGGAAAATAAATCAAGGGTATCAGTGTCAATGTAGTTGGCCTCTGGTGAATCAATAAGTATTTCTTTCCCCTTATCTTTCTTCACAACCAGATTCATGTTTAAATGGTAGTTATAACTTTTTAACTTGACCTCTAAATGCTTACAATGCCTTTATGGATTCAAATCTCTTGGATTAGTAACCTTCATTCTTGAATGGGAGAACTTGATAGACTTTTGCATTGTATATGCAATCATAAATGCATCATGTATATAAATTAATCTTAACTTAAATCAGATAGATCATACCATACACTTTTGATTGGGGACACATTTGTTAAGAGAGACCAAGACAAATATGAGGATTTGCTAGACCTGATTAGGGTATTTATTATCATAATAAATCATGATAGGGAGGGTTCTAAATCCTCCAATAAAGCACAATCACATAATAACCCTAAAGGGGTCATGTGTTTTGATATCTCAAAAAACTAATAACAAGTAAAGTAAATCTAATCTAATGCTCACCAAATCTTGTGGCATAATGTTGGGGTTAGAAATAATCAAAACAAGCATAGGAGAATATTAATTAAGTTATGTATGAGTAAGACCCTAATACATGGAATAAGAAGAGTAATATTATTTGAAACAAATACTTATTCTAATTCTATTTACTAATGAGAGGAATAAAGTTAGCTAATACTTACCTAAATGATGATCTCGTTGAGACTCAATCTCTCCCTTGGCCAAAGAGGTTTCATAAGTGGTTTTGTAATTTGTAAGGATTAGTAAGAAAGGACAAAGCATCCAATATTTATCCATAAGACTATATTATCCAAGTAGAAACCCTAATCTAGGACTCATTAAGTAGAATGGTGGAAGAATAGATTGTAAAAAAGCACAAGTGAATAATAACTCTTGATTACATATGAAATAATGACAAAATGATCATGTATATATAGCCATATTTAACCCTAAAACCTTATAAAAATATTGGCCAATAGGATCAATCTAGTTGACCTAACACAATTTTGGACAATTATTCACTAGGTCATGAGCTAGGTCAGCCAAGAGACAAACTAGTTCCTAAGTGAAAATCACCCAAAACTATATAGGGTCAACCTAGTCAACCTAGTATAGTTGACTATGAAAAGGGACTTAAGGTGAGGAAAAGAGGGATGAAGAGTGGAAAATACTAGAGGGGGGTGAAAAATATGATTAATATCTCAGGGAATATTTTTTAGGAGATGGTTGGATTGGTAATAATATGAAAATAAGGGACAACAATCCTATGAAGCACCAATGGTCTACCCACCCTTTTCCTTTTGCACCCATTAGGGTGTGCACTCAGAGAGATTGAGTCCCAATGGGCTCCTAAAAGATGTAAATCATCAGTATTTGATAAAATTTGAAAATATTATGTGTATACATATGCCCCAATTGAAGCTCATCATGTGTCACTAAGGTGCAACAGGAGATGGTGCTTTGAAAAAGAACATAAGAACACATAATGTTGATGCTAAAAAAAATTGCATTATTTTAAAGCATAAAATAATTGAAATGGAAATAACTAAAAGGTGAATGTGATGCATAGCATGACTTACCTTTATCTCTAGATGGTTGTTTGTTGTGTTTGTTAGTTTTGATTATGTAGGGTATAGAGATTGATTTTGACAAACCCAAAAATACAAAATTAAAGAGCAAAAAGAAACAAACACAAGAAATCCAAGATAATCGGTGCTACATGGATGGGACATACTTGGGAATTTAGCAAACTAGGATGACAAGTGCTATGTTAGACAAAATGACCAAGTCAATAAAAACAAGAGTAAATCAAGTAACCAAGAATACAAGGCTATTAAAGACTAAAAAACTCAAACAAGTAAATATTTATTAAGAAATGAAAACTCAACAAATTAAACCAAGGATACATGTTAAAAAGATGGTAGTCAAACATTGATGTAAAATTCGTACAAATACTTAGTTAAACAAAGATAGATAAACAAAAAATAAAATGGTACAACAACATTGATGAGTGAGCAATAACAATCCTTATCTCACTCAATAATGGAAAAAGGTGCATGAAAGGGGAAAATAGACTCAAGTGTCCACAAAAAGGGAAGTAAAAATTTGACAAATGGTAAAAGCAAATAAAGTCTAGGAATTTAAATATATGATGCAAAGAAAGTAATCCATAGTTTCTCAAGCATGTTGTTTCACACTAAGAATAGATAAAATAGGAAAAAAGTAGTGCTAGCATGTTTTTAAGATATGAACAAGAAGGGAATATATAATAAGGGAAAATATATTTAGAATCATAATTTGCCTATGAAGGGGGAAAATGAAATGGGTGGAGGGGATAATGAAGGAAAAACCAAGGTATAGGAACTATTTATCGAAGTCAAGACATCAAATTTGGTTTATCCAAATAAGAGGACTTTTGACCATAAGGAATCTAAAAAACTTATCTTATCCACACAAGTACTTGGTTAGGAAATCAAGTTTATATATAATCCCATGAAGGTTATATGCATGAAAATTAAAAGAGACCTACCTTCCCATAATGTCTTCCCCATTCCTCAAGACCCCTTATAGAGCCATCAGTCTACTACGAAGATTGGGTACTTGTGTGAGAAATTAGATACAACCATATAGTTTTTTTTAAACTCTCCTATTCCAATCTACTGGCCTACCACACCCCAATGGACCTCAGCTCTATGTGAGGCCAACTATGGAGTTTGAGCTTTGATTGGAGATAAGAAATGTGCTTGGAAACACATCTTTTGGTGTGATTTTGACTTTTGAGATTTGTATGTTGAATTTTTTATATCATTGCCTTTTATTTCAATTGATTTGGATTTTAACTTTCTTGATGCTTTTTTCTATTCCTGTTCTATATGGATTTGTAAAACCAAACATGAGTGCTAAATATGGATTTCATTTGAAAACTTGGGACTTGTTTGTTAAGAAAGAGAACTTTAGAGAGCATGGGGTCTAAGATTCCCATAAATCTAGGTAAAATAAAAGTTTTATCTTGAATTTGAACTTGTTTTATCCAATATAGAGTTAAAGGGAAGGAAATCAAGAGGAATGACACATAACAATTTGAATTACTTCAAATCACAAAAAAAATGTTACAAAGGGTGAAAAAGGGATACAATGATAGTAAAGTTTGATTCCTTATCATAAGAATGAGGGAAATGGAGGAAAACATGCAAACATAGATTATTTCTATAAATTCCATCTATCAAAAGAAACAAATGCTAAAGCTAAGAATAAGGATCAACTCATTGTAGTAAAGGAATGACAAAATGATAATTTTATGAGGAAGGCTATTTCCTACCATGTTGTGACTCATAAAAGAGAAACCCATGAGGGTGTAAAAAGTGTGTAAAAATAATATGAAAAATAAAGAATACTATGGTACATCATGGGGAAGATTGGGTCCTATCCATAGTTTTATAATTTAACTCATGAGAGAAAGGGGAAACCAAAAGACCAAATAGGAAGGAATAAAGGTTTGTGAAAAGAGATAACCACTATAGAGGGAGATAACCATATAAGTAACTTGAAAAAAGTGTTAGATATATAACATATAAATAGCATGAAAAGAAGGAAATGTTTAGGCAAAATATTTTTTGCAGAATTATGCATTGGTGTGCTCTTTGAAAACATGGCCTTCATTGGTTTGAAGGTGGTAGGCACTTGGACTAAGAATATTTTTTACCAAAATAAGATCCCCATCATTTTTGGGCATATTTATCTTCTTTATAATGAGTGTAGTCTAATTTAAGGACAAAATCACCAATATTAAATGTGTGAACTTTAACACGTTTGTTATGTTATTTGGAAATACAAGCCTTGTATTGTTGGTTATGTTGTAAAGTAAAAAGATGTTGTTCATAAAGGAAATAAATGGCATGAAGGTGAGATTAATGTAATTCTTCATTAAGAATGATACCATGAATAGATATACAAAGAGAGGGAAGCTCAACTTCTAATGGAAGAACTAATTATGAACCATAGACTAGAGAGAATGGCATTGCCCTAGTGGTGGTATGTATGCTAGTCTGATAGGCCCAAAGAGAAGGATAAAGATGAAGGTGATAATCCATGTTGGTTTCATAAATTATATTTTAGATAGTTTTGTTGAGAATTATATTATTAGCCTCAGATTTTCCATTGCATTTTAGATAATAAGGTGTGTAATTTTTTTGATTGATATTGAGTTTAGCACAAAGTTCTTTGACATCCTTATTTTTTAAGTTACCACCATTGTCTACAATGATAGTATAGGGAACACCAAAGTGGTAAATTATATGATTAATATTTAATTTGGTGATGGTGTGACTTGTAACATTTAAAAGGGTCTTATCTTTAACCCATTTGGTAAAATATTCAGTAGCAGTGATGATAAAAACATGTCCCTCTTGGGATTGAGGTATTTTTCTAATGAGATATAATTCCCACATGAAGAATGACCAAGGGGTACTTTTTTAAAAAAAATTAAATTTCATCCTTTTCAAGAGTAGGCCAAAAGAAACTCATACATAGTAATTTATATGTTGTAGCATGTTTGCTATAGTGGCCACCGTAAATATTCCCCATGTGCTTATTTAAGAAGAGGAAGGACCTCATCTAGTAAAACATAATG
Organism: Torreya grandis; assembly: GCA_037957365.1. Taxonomy (NCBI): domain Eukaryota; kingdom Viridiplantae; phylum Streptophyta; class Pinopsida; order Cupressales; family Taxaceae; genus Torreya; species Torreya grandis. The sequence goes on from JARHVA010008722.1 coordinate 323,704, forward strand.
GAGAAATGTACCTTTAGAATTATGGTATTTTAAAGATGTTATATCAAAATACATATTTTAAATCTTGTTTATGAGTTCATTTTTTTTTGATAATTTAAGTTAGGAGGATAGGTTTTATGTTCTATAAATTAAATGATGTCTTTATACCATGAGCTTTGTCAAATGAAGACAACCTCAATCTGGTAGATAAGTGAATTTGGTGGTTGAGTAGAATATGGATATTTTCTTAATTTTATAAAAAAAGTGGGATCAAAAAGAGCTTGGTGTGGATGAAATAGAGAAGTTAAAGAAGATAGGGAATCAACAATGGAATTTTGATCTCTAGGGATAGGTTCAATAGTGAAAGAGATGAAATAATTAGCAAGAGTAGTTACCATTTGATAATAGATAATGATATTTTTTATTTTGATTTCACAATCACCAAAAATTTGGAATTAAATAAGATAATAACTACCTAAATCATGTAGTTATTATATGTCTAAATCAAAGAAAGCTCTCATGCCTAAGATTAGAGCTTCGTATTCAACCATATTATTGGTGACATCAAAGGTAAAGTGAAAAGATAAAGGTATGATTTTTCTAAGAGGATTGGTAAGAATGCAACCTACCCCAACTCCTTAAAGGAATTTATCACCATCAATGTGAAGGGTCTAAGTATCCTTGTGTAAGTCAACATTAATTTTAGGAAGCTCTTTGATAACTACTTTAGGTTTAGTAGTATCAATGGAAATAGTAAATTCATCTAAATTATTGGCTTCAAGGTCAATGGTAAAGTTATGAAAGTAATCTTTGAGAGAGATATCTTAATTTATATCTTCAAAATAGAGAATATTATCATCAAGAAGATTATCTTGAATGTAATTGGTAGCTAGCACAAGAGTTGTGGTAAGTTGATTAGATATGATTTGTCCTCTGATAGATTCTTAAGTACAGATGTGAAGATCAAATTTCATAAGAAGGACCATCCATTTTCCAATTATATCTTTGGGAAGAAATGATTTGGAGAATAAATGACAAAGGATATTATAATGAAAAATGACATAAGTGGTCTGATAAAGCATGTATTGTCAAAGCTTTTTAGATAAAAAATAGATGGCAAGGTAATCATGTTTGATTTTTGTATAATGTTTCTCATAATAGATGAGGCCTTGGCTAATGTATTATATAGCATATTCTATGCCAGTAGCATCTTCTTGTGTAAGCATTGCCCCAACTAATATAGGTGTGGAAGAAGTATATCAAATGAAGGGTTGATCATTAGAAGGAGGATGGAGTGTAGGAAGGTGAAGTAATGACTCTTTCATGTCATCAAAGGCTTTTTGACAAGGGTTCATCCATTATAAGGAATTCAATTTCATAAGAAGAGAATTGATGGAGTGGATATTATAAACCATTTTAAGGATAAATTACCTAATTTCCCCAAGTTTGTCTAAGTATGTATAAATGTTGGGAATGTAATGAGTAATGGGCATGTTAATGATACCACTAATCTTAGCTAGGTCATCATCAATACCATGGAGAGAGACTAGGAATCCTAATAACTTTCTATATGTGACACCAAAGACACATTTTCAAGGACTTAATCCAACCCAGTATTTGAGAAGATGGTCAAAGATGATATCAAGATCTAAAAGATGAGTTTTACAACTTTTAGACTTAGCAATGAATCATCGACATAAGTTTCAATAATATTTTGGATAAGACCATGAGAGATGTGAGTCATTTATCATTGGTATGTGCATCTAACATTTTTGAGGCTGAATGGAATTTTGACATAGTAATAGGTAACCCATTTTGTTTTGAAAGTGGTTTTATGTTGGCCCTCAGGGGTAATGTTAATCAAATTATAGCTTGAGAAGCCATCCATAAGAGATAACATTTTGTAACTAGTTATGGAATTAATGATGGCATATATCAAAGGTAAAGGTAAATTTTCCTTGGGATAAGTGAGGTTAAGATTTCAAAAATAAATACAAATGTAAATGACCATAGTGACCTTTTTTCAAATAAGAACAATGTTAGAAACCCATTAAAAATAATCCATTGGTTTTATTAGTTTAAAATTAATCAATTTCATGATTTCCTTGTGACATAAGGTGGAAACCTTAGGTGAAAATTTCCTTTACTTTTAATGCATAGGTTTGGCATCAAGATAAGTAATAATGTTATGCACCAAAATCTTAAGGTTAATACTAGTCATGTCCTCATAGGACCAAGAAAAGATATCATGATATTTATCAAATAATAATCTAAAATTATCATGTTTGGTAGGTGAGAATTCATGAGAAATTATAATTGGTTGATGGAATGATGGAATACCATACTCAATACAATTATTATGTTTGATAAGAATGGCATTGTTGTTTTAGAAAGTATATGGTGCATTAGGTAAATAAGAAATTGGATTAGCTTTGGGATCAATAATAGTGACAAAGTTATTTAAGCAAGGGGATTTAGTTTTAAAATTCCCAAGTTTATGATGTTACTGAGGAAGTTGAGGTTCTCAGGCATGAATTATTTTAAGAATAGATTCATCACTAGGCAAGGTGGGAAGAGGACCATAATACTCAACATCTACTTCAAGATATAAAATTTGATTACCATGGAAATCATACTCAAAATGTATCTGATGGACATTAGTTGCCTTGGTACCTAGTGCAATCTCGAGAGTAGGAGAGGTAGATGGATCATAAGAGATTAGAGTGTCACTGGTTTTGGTGATAAGGGAAAGATCAAAAGTGATGATTAGATCGATAGGTGGTAAATAAGATGATGGAATTTCTAGAATTTTAGAAGGTATAATTTTCTCTATGACCCAAGGGGTATTAAAAAGTGGAGAATGGGCAAGAGGCACATAACCTTTTAGATCAAAGTCACAATATATGGAAATGCTATGGACATCTTAGTTAAAATCATGAATTTGAGCTAAGATTTTCCAATAATGTTGGACATCCAAGTATTGAGATTGAGATTGGGCCATTATATAGTTATCATCATATGTTGGATAAATTTTACATGCTTGAGAGTCAGGGGGAGTTTCAGAAGGTGAAATCATAATATTATTAAATGTATGTGTAGACATGATGAGAGGATCTTGAAATAATTTGGCCACTATAAAATCATTAAAATTGAAGGGATATTTAGGTAAATAAGGCTCTTGAGCATTTCATTGAGGGGGAAAGTAAGTAATCTCATCAATAAGAGGAATAGTATAGTCTTGAGGTAATAAAGAAGGAAGCCACTATGAAATGTAAGGAGGTAGTGTTAACCCAATTTTGCCCCTTGGCAAAATTTTGGTCAACTTCTCTCTTGTTATGAAAGACCAGTCATTCTGGGTTGCAAGGTCTATTTTTGAGTTCAACACGATCAATTCAAGCTTGGTTCGATATAGGAGGTTCATCGGCATTTGGTTCATCCTTCGTCAGGTTCATTGGTTCAACTTTGTTCATCAGTAGGTTTCGTTCAACGTTCTTTGTCCTCGACTGAAGGGGAGTCCAAGTTCAAATGCCCTAGTGGAGGGCAAACATTTTTTAAATAAAGGGGACCCAAGTAATTTTATTTTGGTTTGAAGTCCAAGTTCAAATTTTGTTCAAAAGCCTAAGTCCAAGTCCCGAATTCCTAAGAGCATGGCTTAGTGTAAATGCAAAGGCAAAGGAGTCAGATCGCACAGCAAAGTATAAAGGGCTAAGGTAGTCCATGATGAAAATATCGCTAATTACATTAAGTAGTGAATAAAAAAGGCCCGACACAAACATGTAGTCGGTGGTGATTTCACCGCACCTAGCACAAATATACAGCTGATGGTGATTTCACCACGCCAAAAACAAACATGCAGCCGACGGTGATTTCACCGTGCCCAAAAACATGTAGCTGGCAGTGATTTCACCACGCTCGGCATGCAGTGGAAAAATTGCCACGTGAAGCATACAACAGGGAAAAGGGCCCATGGGAGTCATTTCGAGCCTGACCTAGTCCAAGCCAAAGGCTGGAGGGAAGTCACCAGGAGAATTACGAAGGGACTAAGATAGTCCACAATAGTCCATGAAGCAGCCAACATGGACCCAGTTGGTAGGGGAAAGAGCAATCCATGGTAGTCTATGCAAGCTAACTGGAAAACAAAAGAAAACCAAGCTTGACATAAACTTTTAAGCTGCAGACTATCTAAAAGCAAATATCGATGGAGACTAATGTAGTTAACAAATGGAAATAATAGTTCATGGAAATTGTAGAAGCCCATGAACTGCCATGAGTGGCAGAATTGTTGTGCACGGTAGTTGACCTACTGAGAGCGGTGATTTCACTGTGCATGGTAGCCAAAACTGTCGTGAGTGGTGATATTGCCATGCACGGCAGTCAACATGTAGGCAACAGTAAAAAGGGCCCAAAAAACAAAGAAAAAGGCCTAACTAACTAGTAAAAGAGTAGGCCACATGCAAAATGAGGAAGGCAAGCTGTAGACCATATAAGACAAAATAACAAGCATGGTCCCAACAAATTTTTGATGTCATCAACAGTGTTTCTTCTCTCTTCCCAAGGAAAATGTGATTGGCCACTTGCAAACAAAGCACCAATGAGTCTCTTCTTGGTTTTTCCTTATAAATTGGCAGACTTGGTGATTTTCAAGGGATCTTCTCCAATTTTGTAAAGAGCATAGCTCTACAAATTTTCCACCTAAATCAATAAAATACAATTTTTACCTCTTTCTTGGATGGATACCCTGTGTATGTTCTATGTGTTTAATTTGTGTTCAGTCATTTTCTTTTAAATGCTCTCATAGGTTTAAATACCAACGCACCAGCTATTTACAAAGTGTCAGTTTGCAACTTACAGGTGAAGAGTTCCACTTGGGGTGTAGAAACAAAGGAGGTCACTTACAGTATGCATTCCATAGCATCTTGGTGATTCCCTATTTCTTGTATTTTTCATTAGAACCTCCCTATCATTCCAGCAACCTGGTCTTTTCTACCAAGTCTCAGTGTATGTATGTTGTTTTATCTGATCCTGAGTGTGGAGGTGGGAAGGTCATTTCATTTTTGGTGTATCACCTCTTTAGAGTAGGTTATTTGTTTTCCTATATTTCTTCTCCCTTTTCATCCCCCCTAGTTTATAGTTGTATATATTTGCCTATCCATTATTTTTGCACTACCTGAAACAAACAAGATACATCAAAGGGAACTAGCCCATACCAAGAGACTCTCCTCTCCTACTTTGCCATCCCAAAAGCGAGAGAGGAGTTTCCATGTTGTGGGGAGAGGGTAGGAACCTATTTTCCTTCCACTTGGTGTAATCTCCAGTCGTCAATAGTTTTGGCACACCCAATGGGACTGTAATTTTATTGGTTTCCAATGCAGTAGTATTTTGGGGTTGATGTTAGTTCTACTACAGTCATTTCAAAGATTTCTAGCATCTAGCAGCTCCACTGGTAAGAGCTTAGTTCTTTGTTTTAAGACCAGTCACTTAAACTTCTATGCCAAAAGTCACCACAAGGTTAGCTTCAAGGCGGGTCCCTTTTGTTTTCATTGAGCTACCTTTAAACTCTGCTAAAAGGCTCATGTTTGAGAGAACTTGCCCTTATCCATTAGTAAATCCTCCTAGACTTATCACTAGGAACATCACCCAGCTTAGCCATAGTTACAACCCATTCCAACCATGGCATTGCCTTTTGCAGCTTTCCTCAGTGAGAGCCCCTTAAACCTCCCACGCTACGATCCAATCCCAGGAACAACTCTCAAGAATGTACCTTCTTTTGATGGAGTGGGACCTATTACAGTTGTTGAGAATATCAAGAATATTGCCAACCTTTGCAATATTCACAATATAACAGAAGAAAATATTGCCATCAGATTATTGGTCTTGTCCCTTAAAGGCAAGGCTCTTGATTGGTATGGAACCTTGCCTGTGAATTCCATACATTCTTGGAATGAATTGGGCACCCATTTAACTAGTCATTTTGGAGAAACAAGTGACGGCCTCTCTCTTGCTGAGCAGCTGACGACTATAAAGAGAGCTCCACATGAGTATATGTAGGACTTCAACACGTAGTTTCAAAAGACTTGGGATAGAATTCCCATCCTATTAAGACTGACTCCTAGCTACTCTTTCTTGTACTATTTAAAAGCATTAAATAGTGACATTGTAGTGATGATCCAATCTATGGGAGGGCACATATTGCCTACTGCCTATGACATTGCCATAGCAGCCGAGAATTGCTTGGTATAAGCTAGAAAGATTACTCCTAGGCCCAACATGCCACTTTTCCCAGAGATGCTGCCCCATATATAGACTATTGTTCCCACAATTACTCCCCTACCCACCATTGAGAAGCCAGCTATTGTTCCATCAAATGAGCTACATGAGGTAAAAAGCCTATTGCAAAACATGTCAAATGAACTTGTAGCTCTTAAAAGGCAACAAGCTCAAAATAACAAGCCAAATCTGGGCTATCAACATTATGGTCAAGCACCTAAGAACCCTTTTCAAGGCTATAATCAAGGACAAGGTCAGCTCACTCAGACCAGGCCTTATCAAAATTATAGCTCAGGCCCCTCTTCGTCATCTAAAACCATGGTGCCGATTTAGAATAACCTTGTACAGGAGCAGCCAGGTTGTTCGACCATGAGACATGATCAAGGACAAGCTATCCTTATGAATGACATGATGAATGTTTTTCTAGAATTAAAAAAATTAGGCTGCTGATTTATCCCAATTGTTTGAGTTTCCAGCTCAGCCCAGCATAAGTGACAATCAAACTCAGCCAGATTCTACCCTGATAAATCATGAAGAGGGCAAGCTCTATGTAATTAATCATGGGGGAACTGTAGACAATTAGGTTGATTACATTGTATCCAACACAAGATTTAAAAGAAGAGCGGTTAGAGAAGCGCAGGCTTCCCCTCAGGCAGCAACAAATCCTCCACCACACCAATTTCAAAGGGCCCCAATTTCTGGTCAATCATCTACACCTCCAGCTCCTTAGCCTATAGCTTCACCTAGCATTAGCCCAAAGGAAAGCATGGAGGGAATCAACCCATAAGTGAATATAGTTGATCAAATGAAGAAATTGCATGTGAGCATTTCTCTATGGGATTCATTGTCTCTTCTAGGACAAAAGGAGGTCTTGAAGAAAGAATTGCATGAGCTAGATCGGTAGGCCATCCGAGCAGACACTAATAACATCCTAATGACGAATGGGTATCCTTCTACTTCAGGTCAGGTAAAGAAAGAAGAAAGGACTCCCCCCTTTTATGTATCTTTGATCATAGGGGATTTCTTAGTACACAATTGCATAATCGACAGTGGGGCCAACACTTCAGTGATGCCCAAGTGCATTGCTGATAAGATGGGATTAAAGTATGAAGCAATGAACAAAGGAGTCTTGAAACTAGATGGGACATCTACAAAGATAGTTATAATCTTGAAGGGATTAATTTTAACATTGCATGCCTTCCTGACATTCTCAATCCCCCATGATATAATGGTAGCAGATGTTCCTCCATATTTCGAAATCTATTTGTCTAGGGACTTTACATCCAAGATAGGTGGCTATCTAGCAGTGAATTGGTCATATCTGGTTTTTAGAACCAAGTATGGGACCAAAGTGAAAATCAAATATGAGCCACTCTACAAGGACCACCTAGAGCCCTATTCACCCAAGGCAGTGAATGTCAGTTACACTATCATCGATCCAGAAGAGTCTCAAATGGACAAGTCTTCATCTTCTACTCTTGAAGGAGTCACACATCTACTCTTGGATGAGTGGGGGAGCGATAACTTTGAGCATAATCCTTATAAGTTTATTGAGGAAGTAGACCTTAGCATCTATTGTTTGCATGAAGAAGGTGCCATCATGCCCAATATAATGAAGGAGAACAAAGAAGACCTTGGCCTGTGGCAACTGTACTTCAATGGTTCTAGAAGTAAACTTGGCATTAGTGGTGGGGCAATGTTATTTTCCCCTTCTAAAGAAAGGTACTTTTCATCTTTTCATTTCTAGTTCTCTTGCACATGTAATGTTGTAGAATATGAGTCTTTGATTCATGGACTTGAGTGGGCAAGAAAGAGAGGGATCAGGAAGCTGCAAATCCTGGGGGATAGTGAACTAGTTGTAAACCAAATAAGAGGCCTAAACCTGACCAAGAACTCCTTGCTAAAGTCTTATAAGCATAGAGGCTGGGACTTGATGGAGGACTTCCTTGCTCTTAACATTACTTCGATTCCTAGGGAACAGAATAAGCAAGTTGACAGGCTGACAGCAATTGGCACCTAATTTGATGTTTCAAAAGAGATAAGTAGGGATTGTCATTCATGCCATTTAAAAGTGGTGGTTCGGCCTTCAATTCCAGACAATATTACAAATTGGCAGGTCTTCAAAAGTGACCAGTAGATAGCTCTCTTCCTACAGAAAGAAGCTGAGTTCACAATCCACAATCAAGTGAAATTGCAGCATCAATATAGAAATTAGATCGTTCAATTAAAGAACAATAAACTCCCTAAGGGTCTAGTCACACTTAAGAGTATTTTCAACAAAGATGACCAACTAAGAGATGACAAAGCATGCGTCACTACTAGAGAGGAGAATTATGAAAATGTTGAAATCTTCAAGGATAAGTTGTTAGTACTTGGTAAGGTCTACATGTTTCAAGAAAGGCAAGCTTTCATTCTGCTGTGTCAAGAGTTCACTAACGTCTTTACCTGGAGTTATAGCAACTTGAAAGGCTTCGATCCAAGACTCACCTAGCACACCATTGAATTAGAGGAAGGTGCAAAACCAGTCACACAAAAATAGAGACCTGTTAATTCGATGATGGAACTCCTTATGCAGAAAGAATTGGTCAAGTTGATTGAGTCTGGCATTATATTTCCAATCAAACATTCCTCATGGTTGGCCAATTTGGTTCCAGTGAGAAAGAAAAATGGGGAGATCAGGGCTATGCATCGACTTCAAAGACCTTAATAAAGTCTCTTTAAAGGATCATTATCCCCTTCTGAACATGGAGCAGATTCTCCAAAAGGTAACTAGTTTCAAATGTTTCTCCCTCCTGGATGGTTATTCAAGATATAATTAGATTTTGGTACGAGACTACAACCAATACAAAATATCCTTCACCACTAAATGGGGAACATTTACCTACCAAAAGATGCCTTTTGAGCTATCCAATGCTGGTGCTACCTTCCAATGAGCCATGGACATGGCTTTTAGTGGTTTGATAAATAAGAACGTGCTGGTGTACCTTAATGATATAACAATTTTCTCCAAGCAGGTGGGCTAGCACATGGAGCACCTCAGGTAGATTTTTGAGAGGTGTAGGGAATTTGGCATCTCCCTAAATCTAAAGAAATGTGTATTTGCTATTCATGAGGGGAAACTTCTTGGCCACATTGTGTCCAAGGAAGGTTTGTCTATTGACCTCGAGAGAGTCCATTCCATTTTATAGATGTCCCTACCAAAGCACAAGAAAGGCCTACAGAGTTTCTTTGGCTGGATAAATTTTGTTCAGAGGTTCATTCTAAATTTTGCTGAGATAGTCAAACCCCTAACCTCTATGCTAAGGAAGGGTGAAGAATTCAAATGGACAACACCAAGAAAAGATAGCTTTGAAGCCATCAAGCAGGCTTTGACCCAGGCTCCCACTCTAATCAGCCTTGACCTCGATAAAGACCTCAATCTCTATACCTTCAGCAATGAAGAAGTGATATCTGCCATGCTTACTCAAGCAAACAGTGATGACCTCGAGCAACTACTCACCTTCTTTAGCCAAGGGTTAGAGGACTTCAAAATTAGGTACACCTACATAGAGAAGCAAGTCCTGGCAGTAATGCGCAACTTGAAGAAATTTAGATATATGTTGTCAAATAGTAGGATCCATCTCATGGTTCCACATCTTGGCGTCAAGGATTTCTTGACCAATTGAGACTTAAACAAGAAAAGAGCGGGATGGATCACCAAAGTGATGGAGTACGACATAGACATCAAAATTGCCAAGTTGGTGAGAGGAAGGGACCTATGTGAGTATCTAGCAGTAGATTTGAGACAAAAGGGTGAAGACAGCTTGCTGATCCATGATGCAGCCACTGTAGAAGAACCAACTATCATAAGAGATTGGATGCTGGACATGAGGTGCTTCCTTCTTACGAGCGAATGTCCACAGGGTCTCAGTAGGGCTGGAAGAAGGTATTTTAAACTTTAGTCCCTTCCTTATGTTTTGATTGATGGAGTATTATTTAGGAGGGATTTCTTTAGGGTTATCCTAAGATGCATTAACCCCAGTCAGGCTGACAAGGTATTGATTGAGTTTCATGATGGGCCAACAGGTCGCCATTTTGCCCCTAAGACCACAGCAGCAAAAATAATGAGAGCTGGCTATTTTTGGCCCACTCTTTTCAAGGATACCTATGCCTGGGTAAGGAAGTGCCAGAAGTGTGCACTTTTTGATAGAAAATAGTGATTGGCTACCATGCCGCTATAGCCCATTCAAGTTGAACAACCATTCATACAGTGTGGCCTAGATTTCATAGGGATGATCAATCCTCCTTCCAGTGCTAGACACAAATGGGTCCTGACTGCTATGGATTATTTCACCAGGTGGGTGGAAGCCATTCCTTTGAAGGAAGTGAATGAAAGTGCAGTCCTTGATTTCTATGAGGACTTAGTGACACGTTTTGGGGTCCCAACCACTATAATTTCATACAATACCTTGGCTTTTCTGGGAACCAAAACTAGTGAATGGGTGCTAAGGTATGGTATATACCTCAACGCTTTATCAAATTACTACCTGCAAGGGAATGGGCTGGCTAAGTCTACTAACAAAAATCTGATGAAGATTATAAAGAGGACCATGAAAGAAAATCAGAAAACTTGGCATGCCTAGTTGAAAATAGCTCTATGGGCCGATCAAATCACTCTGAAGAGATCAATTGTAAATTCTCCATATACACTTGTGTATGGAAGGGAAGCAAGGCTTCCCATCTCACTCAAATTGCCATCACTAGACCTTGCTCATCAGCTATAGTTAGAAGAAGGAACCAGCATGGAAGTCAGATTGTGTGAGCTAGTGGAGCTCCAAGAGATAAGGGACCGTGCCATGGCTGCCATGTCTAGTTGCCAGCAACAAATCAAAAGACACTTCGATAAGAAATCTTCATCAAAGGATTTCTTTGAAGGAGACATTATTTTGAAATGAGATGAAGATAGAGCTAAGCCTAGAAAACATGCAAAATTTGATGCCCTCTGGAACGGTCCTTACATGATTATTCAATGTAAGTAGCATAATGCATTCCAGCTCTCTAAGTTGGACGGTGAAGAACTACATATCCCAGTTAACAAGATACATCTGAAGCATTGCCACTAATTTTTGGTTTGGCTGTACATAATTTTCCTTGTTTTTCCTATTTTCCCTAAGTGCAGTTTGTACAGTTAGTTATTTTTAGTCTTGTGTGTTTCCCTTTGCATATGGGGGTAAATTCTATATATTTGATCTTGGGATCTTTTAGACTGTTATTAATTCTTTTCAAAGCCTCATCCAACTTCACACCTAATGGATATGCAAGGCAACTGGGTTCTAAGCATAGCAGGCACACTTCCCCTGTGAGTCGCTAATTTGTTGACCCAATTTTGCCCCTTGGAAAAATTTTGGTCAACTTCTCTCTTGCTATGAAAGACCAATCATTTTAGGTTGCAAGGTCCATTTTTGAGTTCAACACGATTAGTTCAAGCTCGGTTCGATATAGGAGGTTCATCGGCATTTGGTTCGTCCTTCGTCAGGTTCATTGGTTCAACTTTGTTCATCAGCAGGTTTGGTTCAACGTTCTTTGTCCTCAACCGAAGGGGAGTCCAAGTTCAAATGCCCTAGTGGAGGGCCAACATTTTTTAAATAAAGGGGACCTGAGTAATTTTCTTTTGGTTCAAAGTCCAAGTTCAAATTTTGTTCAAAAGCTTAAGTCCAAGTCCCAAATTCATGTGGGCATGGCTTAGTGAAAATGCAAAGGCAAAGGAGTCAGGTCGCACAGCAAAGTACAAAGGGCAAAGGTAGTCCACAGTGAAAATACTGCTAATTGCATTGAGCAGTGAATAAAAAAGGCCTAGCACAAACATCCAGTCGGTGGTGATTTCACCACGCCTAGCACAAACATGTAGCCGATGGTGATTTCACCATGCCAAGCATAAACATGCAGCCGATGGTGATTTCATTGTGTCTTACAAACATGTAGCTAGCAGTGATTTCACCATGCCTGGCAGGTAGTGGCAGAATTGCCACGTGAAGCATACAGTGAGGAAAAGGGCCCGTATGAGCCATTTAGAGCCTGACCCAGTCCAAGCCAAAAGCTAGAGGGAAGTCACTAGGAGAATTATGAAGGGACTAAGATAGTCCATAGCAGTCCACAAAGTAGCCAACATGGACCCAGCTGGCAGAGGAAAGAGTAGTCCACGGCAGTCCATGCAAGCTGATTGGAAAACAAAAGAAAACCAAGCCCAACGTAAACTTTTAAGGTATAGACCATCCAAAAGCAAACATCGATGGAGACTAATGCAGTTAACAAATAAAAATAATAGTCTACAGAAATTGTAGAAGCCCATGAACTATCGTGAGTGGCAGAATTGCTGCGCACAGTAGTTGACCTACCGAGAACAGTGATTTCACCATGCATGGCAGCCAAAACTACCGTGAGTGGTGATATTGCTGCGCATGATAGTCAACATTTAGGCAGTGGCAAAAAGGGCCTACAGAACATAGAAAAAGGCCTGACTAACTGGTAGAAGAGTAGGTTGCACGCAAAATGAGGAAGGCAAGCCATAGACCAGATAGGACAAAATAACAAGCATAGTCCCAACAAATTTTTGATGTCATCAATAGTGTTTCTTCTCTCTTCCCAATGAAAATGTGATTGGCCATTTGAAAGCAAAGTGCCAATGAGTCTCTTCTTGGTTTTTCCTTATAAATTGGTAGACTTGGTCATTTTCAAGGGATCTTCTCCAATTTTGTAAAGAGCACAGCTCTGCAAATTTTCCACCTAAATCAATAGAATATAGTTTTTACCTCTTTCTTGGATGGATACCCTATGTATGTTCTATGTGTTTAATTTGTGTTTAGTCATTTTATTTTAAATGCTCTCACAGGTTTAAATACCAATGCACTAGCTATCTACAAAGTGTTAGTTTGCAACTTACAGGTGAAGAGTTCCACTTGGGGTGTAGAAACAAAGGAGGTCACTTATAGTATGAATTCCACAGCATCTTGGTGAGTCCCTGTTTCTTGTATTTTTAATTAGAACCTCCCTGTCATTCCAGCAACCTGGTCTTTTTTGCCAAGTCTTAGTGTATGTATGTTGTTTTATCTGATCCTGAGTGTGGAGGTGGGAAGGTCATTTCATTTTTGGTGTATCACCTCTTTAGAGTAGGCTATTTGTTTTCCTACATTTCTTCTCCCTTTTCATCCCCCCCAATTTATAGCTATATATATCTGCCTGTCCATTATTTTTGCATTGCCTAAAATAAACAAGATACATCAGAGGGAACTAGCCCATACCTAGAGACTCTCCTCTCCTACTTCGCCATCCCATAGGTGAGAGAGGAGTTTCCAAGTTACAGGGAGAGGGCAGGAACCTATTTTCCTGTAACCGAGTGCAATCTCTAGTCATCAACAGGTAGCTTGGTAGTATTCCAAGTATGTTATAAATCATTAGGTTCATCATCATCAAAATTGACAAGAGTGACTTATAAATCAAAATTGATATTTATAAACTTGGGTAAAGGAGCACTATTGATCTTATGAAGGCTAGGAATTTGATAATGAGATTTAGGATTAGGAAGTTGAATACTCCATGGGTTGGATCAACCTCATTCATATATCATTTTCCATTATGTAATAATTTAATGCATTGGCTACCAAAATAAGCAATATCCCTCATTCTATGAGTCCATGAGAGACCAAGGAGTATGTTATATGATAAGGGTAAATCAAGGACCATAATCTTAGTTTGAATGGTCTTAGGTCTAATTGTTAATGGAAGCAAAATACAACCAAGTGGTTTTTGATTAGTCTTATCAAAACCATGATAGGTAAGATGGGTTTTCTTGAGATGATCCTTGTTATAACTAAGTTATTGGATAAGCCACAAAGATGTCACATTATTAGTAGAGTCTTCTTAAATTATAACTTTATGGATAAGGGTAGTATTAATGGATATTTTGATAAAAAGTGGTAGATTATCAAAATGAAAAAGAATTTCATTTTTGATCATGTCCTCTTATAGAAATTCAAAAGAAGTCTTAGAAGAAGGACACATAATTTCAATAGTATTGATGTTGGGAGATTGAGGTTCACTAGAAGGTGGTTCTTCATTGATAGAGGATGGATCTTCAATTTCTTGGAGTTATTTCATAAGGAACTTGTGATAATAGGGGGAAGTATGAACCAAATCCATAAGTAGAATCTTATAAGGCATAGATTTGAGTTCTTCAAGAAAGTTCTAATGAGATTTAGAAGAAGAAATAGCATGAGGTTTAAGAGGTAAATTAGACTTTGAAGGAATGGATGTAGTTGGAGGTTTAAAAGGAAGAAGTGGTTCCTCATGTGCTTCCAGTTTTAGATTATTAGTTTTAGTTTCCTTGAGAATTTGATCTTATAATGTTAGATTTTTAATTTTGGTAATAGGATCTTTGTGAGCCATCTTGTAATGATAGTTGACCTTGGTAGTGTTAATATATTAGGAATTTTTATAATATTGATCATAATCCACATCAATTACACAAACATCCTTGGTATTTTTTGATTATTTGAAAAATATTTTTGGTTTTTTGAGGTAAAATCTTTAGAAACATGTTTTTTAGAAGCAACAGTGTACTCTTGATGACAAAGGTTGATCATGGAAAAATAATTAAATGAATCAAAAATTATATATGAGACAAAACATTTAGTGATCCCTATACAAGGTTCATGGGAGTGACCATTGTCAACATGAAACCAATAAAATAGATTAGGGTCATACCACTTAGGAGGATTGTTAGGATAAGTGAAAGGTTTAGATGGTAGTAAGAGTTGTTTCATTTATTTTATGGAAAGTGGTATGTGAAAAGATGAAGGGATGTCAGCTTTGACAACTCCTAGTTTGGTTTGTAGAGTATTACTAGTGATATCACTGGTAGATGTTTGAAATTATCCTTTTAAATTTTTAGGATTAGGTTTGAATTGATTAATGAGAAAGTCTTGACATTTATCTTGATCAAGAGCTTCATTAAGTGTTTAAGAAGAAAAAGTTTTAACATTATATTGAAGAGAAGGAGTCAAAGTAGTGATAAAGTGTTTGAATAAGTTATCATTATGCATGTTATGGTCAGCTTTATGGGCTAATGATTTCCATCATTTGATAAATTCATGAGTTGATTCAATGAGAGATTGCTTAGCATTGATAAAGTGGATAAGATAGTTTTTGGGAAGGTCATTTTGTTGAAATTATTTAAATAGAGGATGGACCAAATCTTCAAGTTGCCAAATGGAATGTCTTAAAAGTTGGTTGTACCATTATAATACATCACTAGTGAAAGTTTTGAATAAGAGTTTAGTTGTGGCAAAAGTATTAGTTTAGATCTATTCTTGTTGCTAAAGGATTTGATAAATGAGGTAGGGTCTTTAGTCCCAACATAATTTATAGTTGGAGATATATTAAAGATATCAATGGACATAATGAAGGGAGACAAAGGCTCATTTTGAATAGTTTGAAGCATCTTGTTATTCATTATAGGTTGAGGAATAACATTACCAGAGGCATCTCTAAGAGGTGGAAGAATGTAATTGGGATTATCTTGAGGATGGATAGCTATAGGTTGATTATCCATATTAATAAAATGATATTGGAGTTACATAATTTGATTGGTACTATATTTTTTCATTATGTTCATTTTCCAGATAACATGGGCAAGAATTTGAGTTTTATCAATAAGTGGGTTAGTGTTGGCAGGAGTACTCCTTTAATTGGTATTAGGGGGAGGGTTATTAGAAGATGGATTATTAGTGGGATTATTGTTTAGACTTGTGTCATTTGCTCCCACATTAATTTGAAGGTTTTAAAGGTTAGAAGTATATTAGTAGGTATAGAAAGGATCAAACCCATCAACTTCATCTTGAGGTGTGATTTGCACCATGTTATAAGTGATGGATGAAGGAGGGGAAGAGGTTCCCCAAGGGTGATGGTGATCTTGGGAGGAAAAGAGAAGGAGGAATGAACATCCCATATAGTATCTAAATGAATTCAAGCTATCTAAGAAGATTATGATATGAAACTTCATGATGACTTGATAAAAATGAATAAAATGCTAATATGAAGAAATAAAGAATTGGATTAGCAAACAAAGAAAGCAAAAAAGGTACACAGTCAACTAGGTTGACCTAGTATAGAAAATAGGGTCTAAAATTTGTATAAATTCAATAATGTAAACCTAGTATAAAAAAATAGGGGTTGAAAACTATATCAAGTTTATAAGGTCAACCTAGTATAGTCAACAGGGGAAAATAGGTAGTCTTTAAGAGACTATGTCGAAAAGAATGACTGTGTACTGAAACAAGAATTTTTTTTTCAAGTAATTTTGAAAAAAAGAAATTAAAGGAAACACACAATCAATTGGGTCAATGAGGTTTATCTAATTGAGTCACATAACACAAAACCTTCACAAATTATGGCTAATGCAAGTTTTTATAATACAACAAAAAATTGAGTAAAGATCAAGTAGTCAACTTGGAAATTAAAAGCTAAGTGTTTAACCTGAATGTTGTTAGATTATTAGAATATGATTTTATATGTGATATGAATTTTTATGTAAGAAATTAATTATAAATCAATCTAAGGATGGATCAGTATGTTTAGGTTGAAAGGGATCTATATTGGAAATGGTACCAACTTGGTATTGGGGCCTACCACCTCACTTTACACACTATAATGATAAGGGTGCCATGTGCTTAGCCAAAATATACCATTAACCATGTGTTTATACTTGGCTAGAAAACCAGGTTGGCTTTCCCCTTGGTGATGAAATCCAAGTAGGTAGGCCTTGGGTAAGACAATTTTTAAAATGATTTTTTGATATTTTGTGCTTTGGTAGTGTGTACATAAAAGAGAAAATAGTGTAACTAAATGATATATTAAAAACCACCTAATTAGACTATGTGATCTATTTTAAGCATGCAAGTAATATAAAATTAAAGCGTGAGTTAATTACTAGAATATAAAGATTAATTCCAACTTTGAAACATAGTATAGTGTCAATTAAATTAATAGTGTATGCAAAGAATAAAGAATAGGGTTGATAATGTTGCCTCTATACTATAGAAGTAAGGGTTTGAAAATGAACTAAATCAATAGAGTCGACCTATATTTATAGATAGAACATAGAATAAAAAACTACACCGATAGGGTCAACTTAATTAACTGTACAGGGGTAGTTTTAAAGACTACAAACTATAAAAATAGAACTATAATAAATGCTATAAAGGACAAATAAAGATAGAAAGGAACCTTTGTGGGTTAGAGGATGTAGAGGAAAATAAGATTACTATTAAAGTACCCTTATTTATACTTCCCAATTCTACTATGTCAACTGGGTCAACCTAGCTTTGCAAATCCTATTTGTTAAAATCTAAAAATGTATAAGGTTGATTGGGTCGACCTAGTATGTTGGACTAGATGCCTAAAAGTATATAGGGTCCACTGGGTCAACCTAGTAGTCTGAAATAATGTCTAGAAAACATGTACAAATAGAATGGATTTATATTGATGTGATTATATGTTAAACATGTAAATAGAAGCTAGAACTATGTTGATATTGTCGACCCACTATTATAAATATATAGAGAGTAAAATGATGAAATAAGTGAAACAAAACTTGCAAGGGTTAGATTCATGTCAAGTTCACCAAAATGTATGTAATAAAAAATGCATTATATCTATAAATCAATCCTAACTCAGAGAAAATAGATCATACCATACACTTTTGATTGGGTACACATTTATTAAGTGGGAACATGACCAATATGAGGATTTGATAGACCTGATTAGGGGATCTCTTACCATAATACACCATTTTAGGGAGGGTTTCAAAGCCTATGGTCAAGAAAATAATGCAATAACCTTAAAGGAGTCCTATGTTTTGATATCTCACAAAACTAATAACAAGTAAAGTAAATATAATCTAGTGCTCACCAAAGCTTGTGGCATAATCATAGGGATAGAAATAATCAAAATATGCATAGGAGAATCTCAATTAAGCTATGTATGAGTAAGACCCTAATACATGGAATAAGAAGAGTAATATTATTTGAATCCAATACTTATGATACTTATATCTACTAAAGAGAGGAGCAAAGTTAGAGGATACCTACTGGAATGATGAACCCTTTGAGACTCAATCTCCCCCTTGGCCAAAGGGACTTCAAAAGAGGTTATTTTGGTTTATAAGGATCACTAAGAAAGGTTGAAGCATCCAAGACTTATCCGCAAGACTAGATTCTCTAAGTATAAGCCTTAAGTTAAGACCCCTAAAGTAGAATGGTGGAAGAGCATATTGTAAATAAGCACAAGTGAATAATAACTCTTAATTACATATGAAATAATTATAAAATGATCATGTATATATAGGTAGATTTAACCATAAACCCTTATAAAAATCCTAGCCGACAAGGTCAACCTAGTACAATTTTAGATAATTATTCACTAGGTCATGAGCCATGTCAACCAACAGCCAAACTAGTTGTTAAGTGAAAATCACCCATTACTATATAGGGTCAACCCAATCGACCTAGTACAAACAACTATCAAAAGGGAATTAATATGAGGAAAAGAGGGATGGAGAGTGGAAAAGATTTGAGGATTGTGCAAAGGAGGATTAATAGCTTAGGGAATGGTTTTAAGATCTATTTAGATTGGTAATAATGTGGAAATAAGGGACAATAATCATGTGAAACACCAATGGTCTACCCATCACTTTCTCGGTGATCCCTTAGGGCATACACTCAGAGAGATTGAGTCTCAATGGGTTCTTATAAGATGTAAAGCATGAGTATTTGATAAAATTTGAAAATATTATGTGTATACACAATGTTGATGGGATTGAATGAATTTCATGTATCCAAGGTTAACCCAAAATCATATTATATGACAAATCAAGGTCTAACACATGGCATAGTGTATCATGGGTCAAAGCTCCAATGATAAAAGATAAGCTAATGGTGCCTTTTGATTCTCATTCTTTGTTCTCATAGTACTTGATGGTGATTGTTTCTAGTTAGAGATCTATTATAGTGTACTTGAGAAGCTTGATGAGATTTAGAGAAGCAATATTTAGGCCCAATCCATTTTCTATGAGAATATGCTTCACTTTATGTCACATTATGCAAACTTTGATGTATAATGGATGTTTATGAAGTGGAGCAAGGGATTCCATATCACTTTAGTTTAAGGTTAATTGTTGGCCTAGAGATAGGTGTCCAACCAAAGCTTTAAATTTATTTGGAGATATGTCATTTGAAAATTGGGATTGGCCAAGGAACTCAGTCAAGATGTTTTTGTGGATGTTTGATGTATGCAAGAAATCTAAAATAAAGATTTGTGTGGGAATATTTTGTAATTATTCCATAATTTCAAATGTATTTTCTTGCATAATGGTAAATGAATTATTATTAGCTAGAATAGGTGGTTATATGATGGGTGAAGTGGTAGATGGATGTGGGACTAGTATGATAATCTTTGACTACTAAGTTTTGATTGCACAATCAAGATTAAGTATATGACCATTGTTTCTAAAAAATGATGGTGTAAGGGAACCAAATAGGATAAGTGTTGATTGCCAGTGTATTTATGCATGGTCATAGGCTTAACAATGAGTTATCAATATAAGGTCTAAAAGTGGGAATCCCTACTTGTTGGTTTGCCTATATGCAATCCTAGATCAAGGAAGGATTATCAACATAGGTTGGTTGATTGGGAATGATTAATAATGGTTTTTTTAATTGGTATTTGGTCTTATATTGATGGAAATGGTGTTATTGTGACCTCCTACAATATGGCCTACAACTGTGTTGTAGCCATGCGCAACTACATGGTAGGTCTATTGGTTATTAACATTTTTCTATCCTTGGTTCTATCTATTGTTCTGACATTATTGTTATTGATGTTGGTTCTATTATTGCTATTAGTTATACCTTGGTTATTGATAGTATTTTTATTTTTGCACTGGTCATTGTTATTGATGTTATTGGTTGTTATTTTGGGGAAAGGATTTTGATAAATGCCAAGGTTTTGATTAGATGTGTAAGCTCCATAATCTAATGTGATATATCAATTTTCCAAAATATTCTCACATGTTTAATTTTCACACAATGATACAAATTATGGCCATTGACCTGATGATACAACATTCATTTGACATATAATAGTTTGGATAAGTAGAGCCTTTAAGAAAGTGCTTTAGAATAGGTCAATTAATCAAATTAGCTATGAAAATATTGAAAAACATATATTTAAGGGGTTATCCAAGGTTACTAAAGACAGGATTATTAGTAACATTTATACTTGGAGGAGGGGGTTGTAAAGGCATAGTTTGTTGTGTTTGTTGCATTTGTCTAGGTTACTACACTTGTTGTGCTTGATGCATCTACTGAATAGGTTGTTGGTTAGGAGCTATGTGCATATGTCACATACGTTTTGATAATGATTTTGTACATTTTGGACATGTTGTGAATATAGTAATCTATTCCCTACAACATTCTTATTGTGATTGAACTACTTGGGTTTGTCATAGTTATTAGTCTATGTTTGTTTTGATGCTTGGACTTGGACTTGGTTATGATTTTGGCCATTATTTTGGTTTTGATTATAGTTATAATTTGATGAGGTAATTTTAATGATCCATTTGTTAATAAGGGATATTTTGATCAAAAAACCTTTGTCAATGATCTCTTTAAAAGTATGTGCACATTGCAACTCCAAATTTTTAGATATGTCATTATGTAGATTTTTGGTAAACATAATGGCTAGTTGCTTATGTAGTAGAGTACAGGTAAAGATCTTAAAAGGGATATCTATCACTAAAAATAACTTCTAAAGATTTCCCTAGCCTTATGTTTTGATTTCATAAAGTCTACCAATGGAATCTCATGTTTGAGATTGTAAGAGAAGTACTGCATGAACTTGTTCAAAAGATCATCAAAATTAGATAATAAATTCTTGAGAAACTTTAAGAACCATTTCAAAGCTTGCACTACTATGATTTTTGAAAATAATATAAAAAGCTATATATCACTATAGGCCACTGGTTAGAATGCAACAAATAATTCTATAAAGTGGGCCTTAGGGTCACCTTTCCCCTTATATTTGTCAAACTTTGGTGGTTTATACCTTGGAGGAAATGGTATCTGTAAGTATTCCATGTTGAATGGGTAAGAACACATGTTGTCCAACTTGAATTTTTTTGTCTATTTCCCTAATTGAATGAGGTTAATTGCATCCTTCATTTTTTATAGTTCTTATGTTAGGAAACTAGTGGGATCATTAGCCAAAGGTGGAGGCTAGGCGGTCATAAGTGGGTTACTTTGACTAGGATATAACAAAGGTATTTACTAGGGAATGTTGAATTGGTTAGGTAATTGACTATGAATACACATGCATGAATTAGGGTGTAATAATTGAAATTACACATACTATGGTGTAATATTTTGGTTTGGATTAGGTATGTAGGCATATTTTTGGGGATATTACAGTTAGAATGGAGGAATATGAACATATTATGCCCATTGAGGTTGAATAGGGACATATTATAGACTAGTCATACCTTTTTGATTTAGGGGAACTTATGAAATGAGGCCTTGTATTTGAACTTGTGGTACATTTGGCACAAAAGGTAATTATTTTAAAATAGGTACTTATGGAACATTAGAACATCTTGGTTACACAAATCCCTATTGAGAGGTTGATGCATGTTAGAGATTTAGCATTTGTCACTAACCAATACTTGTATGCCATTGATTAGACATCATTTGTTTTTGGATTGGCATATTAGTTAGAGACTGAAGATGTATGCTTACTACTACCTGATGAGGTGGAACATCAGTTGCCTCCTATTAAGGTGGAAATATTTTTTTCATCTATTGTGTGGATATATTGGAGTATGCTTGTTGTTATGGAATATTACTCATCACCTATTGGGGTGGAGTAATATTTGTCACATTTTTTTATGGTATGGCATTGGTTATTGGTTAGATACTTAATCCTTGATGTTGGGATCTTGAAGAAGTAGTTGGTTGAGGATTCGAGGTAGCTGGTCGAGGTTGAGAAGTAAACTCCTAATACTTGAGTTTGTGAACCACTCACAGTGTTATTTAAAGGCACATTTTATTATTTACTTTTTTTTTGTGCATTAACACCACTTTGGTTTAAATTAGACGTTACTTGTGTATTATTCACTATGTTTGGCTCACTATTATATATGGAAGAAGAAGGCACCTCCTTGATATTTGGGGTAATGTACATGTTTTCTCTTGATGTAATTTTTGTAGTTGGGTCTAAACTTAATTTCCTTGGCCTATCAACTCAAGTAAGACTCTTATTACATGAAGTGATTTAATAATGGGTGCATTTGACATGGTCATATTATTAAAGTTATGCACTAGGTTTTTATATGTCTGGTATGCTATGTACATTTGAATGAATTGGTCCTATATGAGTCCCCTTTATGTGACAAGAATACATGAATCTTGATATGGCATCATCACAATAGAATTAGGGTTTCTAGAAGAGGCATGTTCATTGTTCTAATTGTAAAACATGTTGTAAGGCAATCTTACTAGACTTGAAAATTTTTCTTGGGAAACATATAATAAACACTTAGCCCCTACCTCTTTAGCTCTATTATCATAGGTCAATGACATTTTAATGTAATATGGTTATCATTTTACTTATTCTACAATTGAATGTATTCTAGCTAAAATTGGGCCATTTATTCTTGGTCTTACTCTGTGTATGGAGGTGTACTAACTAAATAATTGGCCAAAGTATCTTGAATCTATTCCATTGATTGAGAATTGCAAGGTGGATAAGAATTCATATCCAAAACAACATCATATTCATAATTTTTTTTAAATTCCTCTTGTGTGACAATATTTTAATGGAAAATATCTCAAGATAAGAGAAGTTAGATTTCTAAAAACTCTAAAAAGATGTGTCTAAAAAGACAAAAAGGTTAAAACTAGGTATAACTTGGTCAAAGGGGTGGATTTGTATCTCAAAAATGTCTATGCAAAGACTTTTTAAAAACATCTCACACAAACAAGGTCAAGTAAACGAACTAAAAACAAGATGCCAAACTCTAGGTCCAAAGATGTTCCAAATAGGTATAAACTAGGGAAGGTAAAATTTGTTAGGTCTTTTGGAAAAATACAAAATCAAAAGCTAGGTTAAAACAAGGTATGTGCTAGGAATCTTGGCTAAACATAGTGTCAAAATCTAGACTTGAAATAAAAGGATGGTTTAATCTAACAAACTTAGAACACTTTGGCATAAATAAGGCACTTGATTCTAGACATAAACATGATCAAATTGGTATAAGGCACTAAACAAAAGGCACTTAGAGATAGACTAATTCTCTCAAATAAAGGAACAAACATTACATTTTTTGAATTTTGGGTCAAAAATCAAACTAAATTACATAACCCAAAAGAGAAATATTTGTGTATCAGCCCCTATGAAATAAGGCCTAAACATAAATCAATCAATATTTAGATCCAAACTTGTAAAAGTTAATTAAAAACTCAATTTAAGAAAACTTAGGATTTATTGACCAACAATATAGGCAAATTTGAAAAGTGTAACAACACTAAAACAAAGATCCCATAAGACACACGTGATTGGTTTAAACAATGACAACTTGGACACAAGACAAGATAAGTCTATGAATAATTTGAGGAACATAATGATGTTATCAATATGAAAGGATGAAAAAATGGGCTATTTTAAAGACTTCTAAGGCTCAAAACTTGAATTGATTTGGGAAGTTTACAACTACCCATTTTAATCAAGTGACACACACACAATACTTTTTTTATAAAAATCTAAGTTAAAGCAAGGTGTCAAATAGACAACATAATACCTCCATAAACAACATAGTAGTGTAGACAAATAGAAAATCATTTATGACATGGTATATCAAACAAAGTTTTAGACTCAAAGAACTAAGTAATAAAGGAAAAATACTAAATATAACTAAGTATATCATCCTATATCCTAACAAGGTATGGCAAGTGGGATTGACTAAAACTTATAATTTACGACCATCTAGATTGATCCCAAGCGTGGATAACATAAGAGAAACATCATATCAATTGAGTTCATACCAATCAAATTACTATGTAAAGGTCTATTCCTTTGCATAATTATTCCATCCATGAAATGCTTAGTATAATCCCGTAGTTGACCAAACATGACTCAGGCCTTCATTATAAAAGGAGAGATTAGTTGCTCAACCCCTTAGCTCTCACAATATGTGTACCCTAATTTGTATATCCCTCCATAGAATAGGGTTGAAACACTTTTAGGAGATGAAGCCCTAGGCCAATGATTCCCTAAAGAATTCATGAAGAGGTAATGATATCCCCTTGAAAAGCAAAATTTCATGAAAATAAAACTAAGTGGAAAGACTTTAGGGTTGATTTTAGATCATGCAAACCATGTGAGCTTTGGTAAAATCCTATAAAAATTTATTTCTATGCCTTAGACTAGGCACAAATGTCATGAAAATGCACTTTTGGTCACCCAAGTTCCCTATAGGGGATGGGGGGAGAGCATACACATGTTATTCATTTTTTTAAAATAAACAAACATTTTCAATAAATCATAATTGAAGTAAGTGTTGATTTTAGGCACCAAATTGAAATGTGTGATTAAGTTATTTACTTGTCCCCTTGGCTTAAGTGCATAAAATTTGAATAAATTCCACAAAAAACTTAAGTAAAAATGCTTAGGTTCATTTTAAGCACTTTAAACTAGATGGTCAAGATTTAGTCTAATTCATTTTTCAACACCAATATGAAGTGTTCAATATTTAAGCATTCATTTTAATAACCAAAATGAAGTGTGAATGAATTAGCAAATTATTTTTATGTACCCAAAATGAAATGTTAAAACCATTTAAAATTGTAATTTTGTGTTTCGATCATGCCTTGGACCTATAAGGGTTAGATAGTTCCCCCTAATTTGAAGCACTTTAAATGGTGAGAAAATGATCTTTCAAAAAGTAGCTCTCAATTTTTTATTTTAAAAACATAGTGACCATCATCAGTTAAAACTAATCAATGTCAGTTTTAAGGCAACTGATGTTGGTTGGTCTCAAAGAGAACTAATGATGATAGTAAAGGACCAATACTGGTAGACTAGGACTGGTGCCGGTCCCCTGTGGACCCGAAGGTAAAACCAAATCAAAGTAAAAATGTTAGTTAGTCTAAAATATGATAAAAAAATCTTCAAAACCTATAACACAATGGTTAGGTAGAGAGTCTAAAGGTCAAAGAAACCAAGAAATCCCAATTTAAAATTTTGAAAAGATTTAAAATAAAATCTTTGATGTCATATTTTCCCTTATAATTTGATTGATATAATTCACATAGAATTGAGCTTAGTTAAGTAGAACTGATAATTGTTTGGTTGAACTAATGGTGGTTAGGCCTGATTGATGTTGGTCTCTGCGTAGATCCAAGTTAATAAAAAAATGAAAAAAATAAATCTAAAACTAAAATTTTGAAGGAATTCAAGCATTCATTTAACAATTTATGAGTTCCATCTTCATCTTCTTGGTATGTGAGATGCTCAATGTCCCATAGGGCATGCCATTTGTGATGCTCTGAATTTGACGATGGATGGGAGGTTAGATCAAGTGTTAGTTTTCATATTAAAAAATGAAATAATAAATACACTAACATGCATAGTAGCTCCATGCCTAGATCATAGGGGGATCTTAGTGAACAAAAAAAAATGACAAATCTCATCTAAAATTCAAAGAACTTATAAATTCCTTACTTTTCTTGAATGATCTATTTATTTGGCTTGCTCAGTTTGTGCTTAAGAAATATTTGGTAAATAGAGTTGTGTGGTTCCTTCACTCCTTGGTACCATTATTTGGTTCATGATTTCTTGATGTAGCTTGATGGCTTAGATTTTTATTTTGGCATTATAACACTATAGCTTTGAATTATGCACCAAATACTACATTATAACTTTACTATGCTCAATCTCTTCAAATTGAGAGGTAAATTCTTATATTTATATGTTTAGATACTAACCCCAACCCAAGGTGAGCTAGAATGTAGTTAGAGCTTAGAATAGGTTAGAACCTAACCCTAGTGATTAAATTAATCCCAGTAGAGTTAAAAGCTATCAAATGGTCATGATTAGCAATGAATAGGCATGTTAAGATATTTGACAACTCAAAAAAATATAATTATGAATTCTTAGGATATTCTTTGATTTTTGAATTTCCTTTTTGATAATTTATTACTTTCTCATGGATGATTCAATTAGGAATTTGATTAGGTTTAGCATTTTACTTAATTATATTTAGGCATTTTATAATTTTACAAGATTTGAATTAATTATATGTGTGAATTTGCCCCATTTAATGGGTCTATAGGCCAAATTGCCTGTGATGAAGCTAAATTTGAGATGTTTAGTGATTCTTAGGCTTAATTTTCAAAGGTTTATAATAATTGGGCTAAAGTCTGGTATGAATCCATTGGTGGCCAATTTTAGGTGTCTACAAGGGCTATACCTGATCAAAACTATCAACAATAATGGCTTTATCCAACTTTAACAAATTTATGGTGACCAAAGGATACTTTTGGTCAATAGTCACAAACATAAAGTGTATATGAGACCTCTCAGTAATGAATAATTTTTAAAACATAGTCAAGACAAATTTGACCATATTAAAGAACCTAGTTCTTCCACTAAGGCTGAATAATCTTTGTAATAGACATCCAATAAGGGGGAGTGTTGAGAACCAACAAATGGAAATTTTGCTCCCTTGAAAAATTTAAAATATAAAAATAAAAAATAAAAAAAAGTATTATACACACACACACACACACACAACAACTGAAATGTGAAAACCGTGAATGGTACTTTTCATATGAAACTTCTACAATAAACATGAAATGTTATCTTACCAACTAACTTATCTTCTAAAAAAATTATCCTTGTAGGACACATGACAAATTTAGGAGATAAGCATGGATAATTAAAATAGAAGTATAGTTGTACTTCCTTCCCAACAAGTTAAAATATTATTTGTTTTATGTTTTTCATGTATGACCATTAGGCAAACAATAGTTCTAAATATGGATAAGTTACTTTTATGCCACTTAGATGTGATTTAAGATGTTAATATATAATAATTTTAAAACTTGATGTGGGGTTATTCCAAAGGACTTTTTTCAGAAGATAAGTCCTAATGTGAAAATAATTGCAAATATCATTTCAACTACCTCCAAGTATGATCTCTCATGCCACATAATTGATGTTGACCCCAAAAGTACTCCCTCATTAAAAATTTTCTTACTCCAAAGTTCTTGGCCATCATATCTACTATAAATTCATGGTACTTATTATCAATTACACATGTGCCACCCTTTTTATCCTTTTATTAATATTCATTACCACATCATGTCCCAACTTCCTTGCCCTACATAGTATTCTATGTAATTTTAAAATCAGTTTTGCATTATGTAAGCAATTTTTTGAGAATATTATGGGTGGCTACGAAGATAGGGGTACAAAGAAAAGTGAATTAGAGGCCGTAGAACTTATTTTACAAGATGAATCTACTAGGGTTATTTTTGAAACAATATTATTGATCAATTTCTTGAAGACATTCTATGGTTTTTAGGAAAAGATCATTTTGTAGTCTGGGGTGAACATATTCCTATTAATTCCTCTATTATCAATTAACCTTCAAGGATTATTGAATAAGGTGTGTTTTTTATGAACATATTGATTTTTTTTGATCTGATTCAAATATTCATTGATGGCATTGAACCCCATCCTATGTTGGCCAAGACTTCACAAACCATTTTTAAAGGGATCACTCAAGATAGTCTTCCACCTCCATAGCATAATGTATCATATTGGATCATGAAATAACTTACTTTTAATGGATAGTTCATTATGTTCGGTAGTAACACTATGAGACTTCTCATTCATTTGAAGAGATGAACTATGAAACCTAAGTGTTAGATAAACCTACTTTTTATCTTCACTATGTTATTCATCATGTAGCTCAAAAATTGAAAAGGGGCACTAGGTCAATTAAACATCATGGTTTAATTCATATCATCAATCAACACCATTTCCTAAAGAAACCAAAGGGTGAGAATTTTTTTTCTTCATTTCGTCAAAATTCACTCAAAATTCTTTGTAAGAAACCATAATGTCTTATTTCTCCTCTCGTGATAGCAAAAATGAAGGAAGATCCATCTTTAGTGCCTATAGCTCCAAAAATGTTGTGAAGTAGGTCAAAAAGGAAAATGATGGTTTTTATAAAAAACCCTACCCCATATATCAAACCATGGCAAAGTCATCAATTGATTCTCCAAGAAGAAAAAGAAGGTGAGGTGTAAGCAACTAAAATTTTAGGTAGTTTAAGCTTTACTTCTCCCACAAAAGTTATAGATGTTGAGTAGATAGTTGAAGAAACACAAACCATATATAAGAGATTACACCTAAAAAATAAATACCCTTACCTTCCATGGTTGAAAAGGGTAAAAATCCATTCATGGAAGAATCTTCATTGTCTTAGTATGTTCATAAAGACAAAGATTTATAGCATGCTATAACCCTATCAAGATATGAAGAAATTATTCAACAATAGAAAACATAGCTGTATTTTCTTAGATTGACCTTGAAAGGTAAGGAGTATACCATTTATAGTTTAGAAAAGTGATATGAAGACTTTATTTCCTAGGTTTGAGCATAGGAAGTGATTATAACAATAGTTAATATTGAATAAACTAGAATTTATAATCATATGCTTTCATAATCTTATGAACTTAGTACCTTACAAAATTCCATTGAAAATAAGGATGCTTAGATTGATAATCTAAAAAACTCTATTTTTAATAAGGATGTATTGCTTGGTCAATGAAACACTCACATACAAGAGATGATATCTCAAAATGTTTTGTTGTAAGATACAATATAAGCTATGCAAAAGAAAACAAGGAAGATAGTTATATAGACTGAAGAAACCACAATAACTATTTCTCTTTTTCCTTTGCCCCTTCATGAGATTAGTTAAATTTTAAAGAAATTTTAGAATAATGCTTAAAAGTTAGAACTAGAAAATTACATAATCAAAATAGAGTCTTAGTAATAGTTATTGTAGGCACAGAGTTTTATTCAAACTATTTTTGAAATTGTTGACAAATTATTATCTTATATAAAACCTTCATATATGTATGTTGTATTATTTCATGAATATTTTTATAAGTGGTAAATTGAATTGATTTCTCTTAGTTTCCCCCATCTCATTAAATATGAACACATATTCATGGATATATTTCTTAAAAAAACTATATAAAGGCACCAGTTTGATCTTTATAACATGTGAGTTTTATCTTTGTAACATGTTATTAGGACACCCATTTAGATTTTTGGTTATCTTGTTTATGGGAGAAACACAATTACATGCTTTACTTTCTGCTATGAGAAATCAAACTACTTGGGAGCAAGCACATAATCAATTCCTAAAACTACATACTACTACATGCTTATATATAAGACCGTAGTTTCCAAAATCTCATAAAATTCTTACTGCCTTCCAGCCTTTGTATCACATGTTCATGAAAGAAAAGCATCATGATTTATGAAGAGAAAATGTAGCAGCCTTCTAACGTTTTTTAGCCAACATTCCTCTAGCTCTATTAAAACAAGTAGGGCTAGATGGGATACTTTGTCTATTTCCTTGAAATATAAGGAAGTCATGACTCCCACAACCATCAATTAGTCTCTGAAGAGCTAGGGCACTTGATCAAATTATCCTTAAGCTCCTACAAGAAGAAGGGTCAGATATTTGTATTGGCATGAGATTTAGG
The DNA here is from genome assembly GCA_037957365.1 of Torreya grandis. NCBI lineage: Eukaryota > Viridiplantae > Streptophyta > Pinopsida > Cupressales > Taxaceae > Torreya > Torreya grandis. The sequence goes on from JARHVA010008722.1 coordinate 353,820, forward strand.
TCACCTATTCTTCTTTATATAATGCCTCCTTGGTAAAATTGGCATAATTAGTCATAAGTAGAATTTCAAGCATGGTTACGCACTATGGTAATAGATTTGGGCATTTTACCTAGAAATCATTATGATTAGGAACATCATTTTTAAATTTATGATCTCATCTAGTGGTTGGGATTATGACTCCTAAATTAAAGAATGGTTGTACCCTAAAATGTAAGAGTAATTAAAAAAGGTAAAATGTGGCAGAAAATGATGAGCATTCTATACATATTATTATATATAATATAAACTATCCATAAGTGTTGTCTCTTGGTTATATATTACATTATTTTTAATAGTTAAGGGATCTTCTAATTAGAAAATGAGTGCAATTTATTTTGTTTTTATGTGATACATTTTTGATTCTATATTTTTATTATTTTTGGAATCACAATTACATGATTTACTTTCCGCTATGAGAAATCAAACTACTTGGGAGCAAGCACATAATCAATTCCTAAAACTACATAGTACTACATGCTTATATATAAGATCTTAGTTTCCAAAATCCAAAATCTCATAAAATTCTTACTGCCTTCCAGCCTTTGTATCACATGTTCATGAAAGAAAAGCATCATGATTTATGAAGAGAAAATGTAGCAGCCTTCTAATATTTTTTAGCCAACATTCCTCTAGCTCTATTAAAACAAGTAGGGCTAGATGGGATACTTTGTCTATTTCCTTGAAATATAAGGAAGTCATGACTCCCACAACCATCAATTAGTCTCTGAAGAGCTAGGGCACTTGATCAAATTATCCTTAAGCTCCTACAAGAAGAAGGGTCAAATGTTTGTATTGGCATGAGATTTAGGTCACCTATTTTTCTTTATCTAATGCCTCCTTGGTAAAATTGGCATAATTAGTCATAAGTAGAATTTCAAGCATGGTTACGCACTATGGTAATATATTTGGGCATTTTACCTAGAAATCATTATGATTGGGAACATCATTTTTAAATTTATGATCTCATCTAGTGGTTGGGATTATGACTCCTAAATTAAAGAATGGTTATACCCTAAAATGTAAGAGTAATTAAAAAAGGTAAAATGTGGCAGAAAATGATGAGCATTCTATACATATTATTATATATAATATAAACTATCCATAAGTGTTGTCTCTTGGTTATATATTACATTATTTTTAATAGTTAAGGGATCATCTAATTAGAAAATGAGTGCAATTTATTTTGTTTTTATGTGATACATTGTTGATTCTATATTTTTATTATTTTTGAAATATTGGAGTTATATTCCTAACTAATAAAGGGGATAAGAAATGTAAATTAGTAAAAAAATATGTAAGAATTAACCTACTAATCTATGTAAATAGATTGTATTTTTGCCTTTTCTAAATATAGTAGGAAGTGAGAGAGATTAGAACATAACTTATTTCAATAGATCTGGACTGAGACAAGGTTTGATACTGGAGGAGTAGGACTGAGAAATAGTTGGAAACATGCCTTTAGACTTCATTTATTTATTGGAAAATAGTGCCAAAAATAATATACCTTGGTGTTTGGCATTATAGTCTTATTCTAGCATTATTTTCCTAAGGCTAAAAGCTTTTTGGGTTCTATTCAGAATGCCTATCTTACCCTATCATTAAAATTTTAGGGTTTGGGACCTTGTGTAACTCACTTTGTTCTTGTTTTAATCTTATAAAACCCTTAAGATCTTTTGGGGCGTGAAATTGAATACAAACTTGGGAAAGAGAGAAGGGATTAGTGTGTAAAGGATATGCTAGACATAAAACACACCCCATGTGTGGGCACACTTCTTACATACCAATACTCTAAAGAGGGATCAAGATAATGTAGTTATCACATTGAAGTGCTTGGTACAATTTGTGTATGTTCAATAAAATTGGAATGTGAAATTAGATGAACTTCAATTGGCTATGGACTGGTGAAATGACTTGAGTAAGATTGAAATAATGTTAGAAGTTTGTGTGCAAAGAATGAGGAAGAGTGCTTGAGTGTACTTTCTTGTATTCTTTGATCTCTCTTATCAATGAGTGCCAACCCTTCTAAATGGACTTTGGATGGCCTTTTATAAGAAAACTAATGATCATGGGCTAAATTAATTCATGTGAGGACAATAGTGGAAAAGATAAATATCCAAAATAAATTGATCATTTAAGGCAAAGATGAGCTTGGAAAATAGTGCCAAAAATAAGACACCCTAAATTTTGGTGCTCCTATCCTATTTGGGCACTATTTCTATAAGGGGATGAGACTTAGGGGGATGGATTTAGGCATAAGAGGGTTGCTTGGGTCTCAAAAGGTTGATTTTAGGAAGCTATGGATGACTAGGAATTAGTGAAATAATTAGCCTAGAAGGGTTGTGTGAGACAATAAGACCTACACATTAGTCTTATCCATACTAAAATTATATGATTTCACATTTTACATGACTAAATTTACCCCCCATTTATTCTAGTGATGCATTAAAATGAAATAATAGGATAAAGGAAAATAAGAATCATACCTGAACTTACCTATAAGGGTAAAGCTCATGAAGTTGTGTGATGCTAGATGTGCATAGAGAGAGCACACTTTGAATTGTGAATCTATAACGAAAACATAAATTAGATCAGTTCTTAATAGATATTCTTTATCTAAAATAAAAATGTAAAATATCTAATAAAGAGGAAGAGAAAAGAATGAATACACCTCACTGGGTACATAAACCAATATAAAACTTATTGTGATGATAGAATGTGTTGGATGATGTTAAGTGTGTGTTGAATCAAGAGTAATATCATGAATGAAGCTAAGTGATCAATTTATCAAAAAATGGCTCAAGAATGCAAAGGCTATCCCTTTGGACCCTTTGTCACCAACTATGTGAAGTTAATTAATCATGCATATGCTAATCAATGTATGGATTATGTGTCCAATCCCTCCAAATAGGTGGCTTAAGAATACAAAGGTTATCTAGAACTTTGGCTCCATCATTGTCCTATGAGTGAAGCTAAGAAGTGATACTGGTATATAATAAATGTTATATGATATGGCTCCTAGATCCCATGGATGATTTGGAAATCTAACAATGTGGTGTGGATATCTTTAATAGATGTTAAAAACTAAGGTATTCTTATCCATTTTGAAAGATGGAGGATAGGCTTGTATGAAAGCCTCTCTAAAACTAATGGAAAATACTTATGTGAAATCCAAATCAAGAACTTGAGTACTCAAAAACCTAAACTTACATGAAATTTTAACTCAAATTTGATGCCAACCACCTGTACATAGAGTAAGGCACATAACTACTGAGAATGCCTAGAATAAACTAAACTGAGAAAGAAAATAAGATCAATGTCTCATGCACATTACCCCCAATCACTAATGTCTATAAAATGGATTATGATCTAGAAGTTATGCCAACTACCTAATCTAAAATAAAAGTGATAACCATCATTCCACTCATGAAAACTAATTGTATCAAAGAAAATTATACTAAAACTACTAAATTTGACTGATCTAGAAGTGCAAAAATTATCCCTAAACTAATCTTTTTGCCTATATCTAGAAATGTTGAGTGTTTTTTTATCTATATAGGAGTGAAAAAATATGGACACCCCTATGTTTGTTTTTATTGTCCATTTACAATGCTATTGTCTAGAGTGAAAACTAGTTGTTAATTTGAAATTGTCACTATTTTTTTTATCTGGTTTGACTAATTTGACCATTAGATTTGGTACTGAGTGTTTTATTTGATGTTATTTTGACTTTTATGAGGTTTATTATCTATTAAAAACCCCTATTTGATTTCCCCTCTTTGGAGGGTAGGAATGATTATCCTTCTATGATATCCCTTAGAATAAAAGGAGTCTTGCAAGTGTGCTAAGTTATATAGATACAAGATAACATTGAATATTTGACAAGATATTTCAAGATTTAGTAATATTTGAATTTATATATTGTTATATCAACAAGGTTATGCATAGATAGATATAAAAATGGAAGATCATGTGTATAATACCAAAATAGACTGGTAATGCTAGAAATTAGTTGCTATTTATTAGTTTATTAGTAAACATGGAGGGATGGAACATGATGTCCATTATGGCATCCAAGAAGAAAGACAAATACATGATTGAAATAATGGAATTACACATAGTGAGGATTAAAATATCAAATAATCATACAAATCAAGAAGCAAGAAACATACAATGGTGGACAAAGGGGCCAAACACATAAGGGACATGGACACATGTCACTGAAACTAGAAGATAAGCATGGAAGGCATGTTTAAATTCCACATACATATACAAGTGGAAGAAACAAAGTTGGAAAAATGGCCATAAGAACATGAAAGAGTAAAAACAAAGGACATTGGTATATTTCCTAAGGCACACACATGAATAGAAGCAAAAGACATTGGCAGATGTCCTAAAGCATAAATAGAAGACAAGTAAGAATTGAAAAGTATAATCATAGAAGCTATGCTAAGAAAGGAATGAAAGAAAAAGTAATAAATGGAAGATATAAACACATATAACTAATCTAAGCAAATGTGAAAGTATGCAAAACATGTGTAGTGCAAGACTAGGTATATGCTAAGAGATACACAAGTGATAGGTACTAGTGAAATGTCAATGTAGTAATCTATGTAATCTAGTAAGGAATGTGCATCAATATGATAAATCATAATAATTAGTGTAGGAATGACATAATATGGATGGTGTATTCATGTAGAATATGTCTCTAGTGGGTATGCATATTGATGTGTTTCTCAAATGTAAAATCAGTAATACCCCCTCGATGGGTAGAGTGAAGCAATCAAAGATCTAGATGTCATTGTGCACACTCAAAAGAGATCAAATGAAGCATGGTAGTGTAGATAAATCAACATATAATATCATGAAATAGAAAATTTAAGTCCTAGCATGATATTATTAATGTAAACATGGATGATGCAAACAATCAAAAATGTTTTTGGTGTTTTTATATTTTGATGTTTTATATTGTTTCTATATTTTTGAAAATATTTAAACTATATACAATCAAGGAAGATAGTTTATGTATAATAAATGCTAGAAAGAAATGATACTAGCTTATGAGTCTTAGATGAGACCCCCTATTAGGGTGTCTTGTATCAAATAATGGGATTGTGCATGATCATGAAGCATAATGGAGTGTTTGAGATTATGCAACTAAAATCTTTGTACATTGTAACTACTCTAAAATATCTAAAATGGAAACTAAATGTGGGGTCCCCTTGTAAATTTAATAAGTGGATGTAATTTTAGGGTTCTTAGAGACCCATCTGAAAGTAGGATAAGAAACTCTGTGAGCAAGTTCTCTCTATGTAGCTGTATGAGACCATAAAGTAACTACTCGAGGTGTGAACACTGTAGCTAGAAGCTGTCTAGAATATTGAAACTATGGGGGTATATGAACCCTCTATACTAGTGATGTATGCTAAAACTATGCCTAACTTCAAACTAGATGCTAAACTAAAACTAAGGTGGAAATTCAAATAGGTGGAAGAACTAGAACTGGTAACTATAAGCTAGTAGATGGCTCTAAAGTGGGGATTGGTGACTCATAAGGAAATCTACCAACTATAATAACCTAATTAGCATGAATGAATTTCATGCATCTATGAATTATAGAAGTAACTATCTTGATTTTTTGGAACCATGGATGATGAAGTAATATGTCAAAAACTCCTACATGGGAACTATAGTGAATGGTATGATCACATATGTAGGAGCAACCTATAATGGAAGTACTATCTCACCTAGTGAACTCTTTATATTCCCACTAAAACCACTAATAACTATGTTTATCAGAGTGATATCTTACTCTAAATAACCCAAATGTTGTAGAAGTTTGAAAGTGCACATGTTAAGATTGAAATTGTTATTGATGAGTACACTATGAATAAGTTGATTATGAATATTTGTGATGTCCCTTACTTAGGGGCTCTTTTCCTACAACAAAAGCTCTGATCTGGATACAAACTTGCAGAATATTAATCCAAATAAACAAATTACCACAATATAATTTCTTATTTATTTACTCAGACTATTATAATAGATCTCTGTCATGCACCTCAAAGAATATTACAATATTGTTTTAAAACCCTGATCTTGTCCAAATCTAGAAACAAATATGAATCTGGAAGTCTCAGCCTACTGTGTTGAACACACAGTCATCAGCGTTAGTCGATATACTGCTGACATCGGTCTCTGTAGGTCCTTATCTGCCAACGTCGGTCCTCAGACGGCCGATGTCGGTCATTGGGGATCTTTGTCTATCGAAGTCAGTATCTGCATGAATCTGTACGGACCTGTACGGACTTCATACGGCTGCCAATTTAGCACAACCTATCTGTTTGATCCCTGATCCGGAAATCTATGGTATCTAATACAACAGATCTCTCTCTGTATGATTTATTAAAACAAAACATAAACTAAATCAAGAAATACCTGGAAAGCTCTGTGATAAACTTCTGTGTGAAGTTATCTCTCAAACAGCTGTAATACGATGATAACTTCTGGGTGAGGCTATCTCTCAAACCTGAAACCTCTATGATAACTTCTGGATGAAGCTATCTCTCAATTTGGCAATAGATTAGCTGATATTTCACAGCCTCTGAATCGCACACAATGAAGAGTTGATGTTCTCCACTGCAAATGGAATCCTGGAGCCTTGGCTCAGTCTTCTCAGGGAAAAACCCTTAGCAAAATCTGTCTTCAATTCAATAATCAATTCATACATAATCCAACTCTCTCCCATGAGAAACTCTTATACCCTTCCAAAGGTGTGCTTACTAAAATTAGATTTCCTCAAATTAGAACTTGGGGTTCTAAAATTAGAATTCCTCAAATTAGAACTTGGGCTTCTTAAATTAGAATTTGGGTCTTAAAATTAGACCAATTAATTAATAATTAATAATTAATAATTAATAATTAATTAATATTTAATTTAAAATTAGACCAAATAATTAATTAATTAATAATTAACTAATATCTAATTTAAAATTAGACCAAATAATTAATATTTGATTAAATCAATCAAATATTAATATCTCCCTCAATATACGTTGGATCCTCAAACCGATTGAAACTGGTGAATCAGGGAGTGATTCTGCACATGACCATACCAAAATAAGGGTGCTCCGCTGCATGTCAAATACCCCTAAATAATAGGAGCATCAAGCAAACATGTCTGAAGGACCCTGAATGAACGCCCCCTGAAACCATTCTGTGAATTGAAGTTAAGCCAATCTCCATTATGACCCTCTATCCATCCTATTAGCCTATGAAGGTCGCATAATAGGCTAATCATGAAGTCTGTCAATGTCCTCTAAAAAGGGGACATGACAATATTTGATCTAATAAATAGTGCATTATATCTTATATTATCCTCCACAATCTCATGATATAAAAAATATATCAAAGGCTTGACTAGAACTCTAATCTCATATACCCCTATCATACCACTTAAAGGATGTGACTCAGCTGAAGGTGCCTGGTATCTATGGCGAACACTTGATGTGTCCCCTTGCTCTTATTTGGAATGCATTGGAAATAGATCTAAACAAATTGAAAGCTATATCCTATGTTGGTTTTGCCTTTGGAGGTTCAACTAAAGTTCCCAAATCAAGTATATTATCATCATTCAAATATTATATCTTATGTCTCAAATTGATGCATCTATTAGTTATATGGCCTAGTGCCCTATGAAAATTGCAAAAAGCATGCTGATCATATCCCCATGGAAGAGGATTTAGTAGATTGTATTCCCAAATAGGAGGGATAGTGATGATGTTACATTCCAATGACTTTGTAAAAGATTAGTTGGAGAAATTAGTAGATTGGTAAATACACAATTAGGAGGTGATAATAAAACCACATGCTGATGGGGCTTGAAAGCCACATTAATTGTTGGTTGATTCTAATTCTTATTATCATTGATTTTTACCTTATATGGGACTTTGTTATTACTCTTATTAGTTGTGTCTGGGATACTTTAATACTTAAGTTTTCCCATTTAAATTAGCTTGACTTCTCTTCCTTTGAGTATATGACACAATTTAGTGAAGGAAGAGAATATTTTAAATAGAATAGATCCATGTAGTGTTGGTATAAGGCTCTATTTGAAGATGCCATGTAGCTTTTGATTAGCCATGGGCCTAGTTAACTTATCCATAATAGTCTTGTATCCAAGAACATAATCCATTAGAGGCTCATTTTACCTTTATTTCTACTATGAAATCTATGCATATGAAACCTTATTGCCAATTTTGATACTAAAATGTGTTAGGAACATGTCTGCTAAAGGATTGAATGCTGTGATAGACTGATTTGGTAGACTATAAAACCATTGTAAGGAATAATCCTTTAGGTTATGTGGAAAATGTTCGGTAAGTATCCAGTCATTAGGTACATAATCCAAACATGTTGTGTGAAAATATCTTAAATGTGTCTCTAAATCACCCTTTCCGTCAAAAAGAGTAAGCTTGGGTTGAAGAAATCCTTGTGGCAAGGGTGTAGAAGTAATGTGATGTGACAAATGTATATATAGAAGAGAAAAAGAATACAAATCTTGCGTAGGTCTAGTTGTACCTTTCTCAAGATGTTACACCTTGAATTGAAGAGATCAAATCTCTAACACAAGGGCTACCACAATA
>JARHVA010008722.1:370000-432608 GCA_037957365.1 Torreya grandis
TCTATCAAGAAGCAGTCTAGGTGATAATAAGAAATAAACATTCTCACATTATGAAACACAACATTCCCTACCTAGCCGAGAAAGTCAAGTGAGGACATTGTAGAGTCATATGCTAGATTTTTATGTTCAGTATGTTAATGGTGTTAACTAAAGAATCCTTTTGACAAGGAATGCCATAGGGGATATTTATTTAGCAAAACTTTCTAGATTCACCTTTTTTACAACATAGGATTATAATATTGTTTGATTTCCTTATGATTTAGACATAAATAAAAAAGTAAATATCCCCAAACAATGAACTCTTAACTCAAATATCCAACATCTCATTGCATATATCCTTAAACATTTGCCCTAGTAGAAAATGACACCAATCTATTGATACGTTAAATGAAATGTATAGTGACAACCTATCACTTGTTCACTTAGGTTGGACCTATCTTGAACCCTTTAACATAATGTTTTTTGAATTTAAATTATTTGTATAGGTTAGTGCATACATTTTTTATGTAAATTCTTAGTAAATTACCTAAATATTTATCTATATAAACATATCAAGCCTAATAATTTTGATTTTCTATCACTTATTAATCTATCATTAGAAATTACACTACACTTTCAGATAAAAATACCAAATTTTCCTAAAATTTAAACCCATCAAAGGTGAAAAACTTGAGTTAAGTATGAATACCATTTACAAGGTAAATTTATAGGTTGTCATGTCTTGAAATCCATACACATGATTACATTGAATGTTAGTATTACACATGATTGCACATACTCACCTAGATGGAATAAATTAATTTGGTTTGAGTTACATCTTCAGATTATTGGATATGGAGGAAACACCAAGTCATAGGGAATAAAAAAGGTCAATTCAACCATTCCTTTTCACCCATTATCATTTTCTTGAGCAAAGAAAACCGTATATTACTTAGGCATTCATTATATTTTTTCATAGGGTTTTAGGTATTTTAATTTGACTTGATTTATGATTTTCATTTTTAATTTGTGTGTAATTATAAAAAAATACACATTCAATGTTACTTGTAGATTTTTTGAGTTTTATATAGATAAATGTTACTTGTAGATTTTTTGAGTTTTATATAGATAAATTAATTGAATATTTTCATATGAATAAACACTTACATGATGTATTATTACATGTAAATAGAGATTAAATAAAAATGAATGATACGGTTATCATGTCTAAGGATAAACAACATGAGATCCCTAATAATAATATTACAGATTTTAGAGGTATTTGTTCTATAATAGGTGTTTTGATTACTATTATCACTACCATTTCTATGTCTACACCTTTTGATACAAATGTGATTCCCACCCATGGTGTGGGTGAAACAAAAATATTTCCTTAGTTTACAATAATTATTCATATACAACATATTTTCATACCTTCTAAGATTACTAGTCATGTCACAACATCTAATATTACATAGTCAATTAGGCATTATTCTCACACACTTTTACAAACATTTATTAATCTACATAAAAGAGTTGCACAATTACAACATAATTATTTTAGAGTGGGTCATACAAGTAATTCCCATGAATTATTACATAATGCATTAGCTCTTGAGATCTATGTTTATCGTTTACCAACATAATATATATGTTATTTCCATGGCCAATTAAGTAAATAATAACTATTTTTAAGATTAAACCACTAAGTAAATAACAACTATCATTTACTATTCTCTTGGTCTCTTATCCTAATGATGGCTCTTAGAGTGTGATCTAAAATATTGATCCAAAAATATTATACACAGTTTAATCCAAAAAATAATATTTATTTACTTACCAACATGTTTTTTGTTACATAATCTTACATTATATGATGGTAAAAGTGATCCCAAATAACATCTTCAAGACTTTCATGCAATATGTTTGGAATTTTGATCTAATGATAATTTATTGGCAAGTTGTCTCCATGGAGTTTTAAATACCATGACTTGTGTTGGTTTCATGATCTTCCTTTATAATAATTCCATGCCTTCAATCCATCAGTTGATCAATTTTTAGCACAAATTTCAATAAACATAAATGAGAATATGTATTATGGTCAAATTTTAAAACTTTAACAAGGATCCAACAAACCTATTAGTGATTATGTGATTTTTTACAATACCATGATTTATAAATTGACAATTCCAATCGCTATTAATGAATTAAAATATATATTCAAGAAAAGATTGATTTCTCCTCTATATGAATTTATATAGTTAAAGTTATTTCATTATTTTGATGACCTATAGCACATAGTTAATAGATGATAAGTTAAAATTATTATAATTAATATGTTAAAAAGTAGGTCAAACCATCTAACCACTTCTTGTAAAACGTTTAAAGGTAAATTAAATTTCAAATCAAAATCAAGTGAGAATAATAATTGTGAAAAAGTAATAACTAACATAGTCTCATAGCCAACTGATCAAGTTACTCTCTCAGTGCCACCAAAGAGGTAATTAATGAATTTAACATAAACTCATCATAAGAGTATTAAAAAATTTACTTAAGTGAAAAATTATATCTCCTAAAAAAAAAGGATTATATGATCAATCCTAAATCTAAGGTTTTTTAAATTAATGAATATTCATTGATTCACAATAAATTAAACTAATAGATATAATAATTTTTTGAATAATATATTAGATTTGATAAATGATAACATAACTAATCTTTACAAATATATAGATGAATGTTTAATCCTAATTTTGATTAAGGAAAAAATCCTAATCTTTTTAAGATATAAATTTTAAATATAATTTAGATATTATGATATGGCATTCAAACATTCATGTAAATGTAAAATATTGGGATTGGATCTTCTAATTTGGCAAGTGGTGCACATGTACGTGTGTGCATGTGCACACGCACATGCACACATGCACACACACACACACACACACACACACACACACACACACACACACACACACACACACACACACACACACACACACACACACACACACACACACACACACACACACACACACACACACACACACACACACACACACACACACACATTAAGTACAAGAAAGGGATGAATACTTAACTTATATGGTTTAAATTGTGATTGTGATTGTGATTGTATTATATAAATGAGAATTAGAATAAAATAAGGCACATGGTTCATTTTGTTCTAGAATTGATTATTTATCTACACTAAGTCAATTCATGTAATTTAGGTTAGTATTTTCAAATGATACTAGCCTATTGGTTAGTATCAAGATATTTGGAAATAGGGTACCATTATTTTATAGTCACCTACATTGGTTTCTACATTCTCTATATTCTTTATCTTAAACCTTGATGATGCACACAATTCCCAAAAAAAATCTCATTTTCCCTAAAACCTTATTTCTACTTGTGAGGGATAGAAGCCTATAAAATGTGTAAAGTGTAATTAGATAACCTAAAAGTAATCATCCCAGTTAAATGAATAACCCATGAATAATTTAAAATACTCTAAAGAGGGAAGTGAAGACAAATTTAGCTCTCCCACCTAATGTGATTATGAAATTATGCTCATTCATTATATTTATGTAGCTATTAATATGGCTTTGATAATTAATAGTGCTTAGTTTTACTTGAATTTAGAGTGATTAAAAATTAGACTGTAATTTATCCTAGTGATATATTCATAATTTTGAAATAATAGGGAATCTGTGTTCAAAATGTAATAGTGTATATATGTATATTGAATAAGTTCCCCAAGTCCCTTTTGAATGAGACCTTGGTTTTTTATATATGGATATAATTGAATGTTTTATCATGACATGATACACTACATTGATGGGCCAACCCTAAGGATGGGTTTAATTATTAAAATATCCATTTTTGGGAGTGGGAAAGTATTGAATATATTAGGTTGGTATCAACTACTGTTATTGAATCTACTAGAATTGACTTGTGTATATGAATATAGAAATAAGAGTATAAAGATGTCTATGCAATATATCTATTAGGATTGAAATATATAGTGAGATTTATGTATGCATGTAATAGTAAATTAGAATGATTGACTCATAAGATAACATGAAAGTGTGATATAGTGAAATATTAGGACCTTGTTTGAGTGCTCAAGTCATGTGTGGTAATTGTGTCAAACTTGTCATTATGAAGTATTGAATACTAGATTAAGTATACTTTAATGTGTAAAACACATGTTGTATTTGATATGAAGATTCAATTGTGAAGGTCACTCAATATAAAAAAACTTTAAATTATGTATATTCAGTTTCCATAGGTTGACTATCTTAATTTGAACCTAAATTTTTTAAAATTTGATACAATAATATTTAGAGTACACTTGTGTGTTGGTGAAAACCATGTTTCCCTTGAAAATTATTGGAGATGATTCTTTCCTAAATCATTATAGATATTGTTCTTCCTTATTAAATCACATGGAGAGTTGGGGTGAACTTGCCTCAAATTTGTGTAACTATGTAAAATATTGGGTTGGGAAGGCAATATGCCACATATATCTCATGAATGTGGGAAAACGTACAAAATTTACTAACCCAAACAACTATGAAATAAATAGAACCATTAGGATAGGTTCACTTAAAGAAATAATAATACAGGAAAAAGAGAGAACCATCAGACAAAGTTTAGTTAGGGAAAGTGAATCAACCATTATAGTTTGCTTATAAATTCAATTTTAATGTTTCTCTCAAGTTATATCCATGTAAACTCAAAATTAATGATGGAAAGGGAATGAATAATTTCCATTCCATATCATTAAAAAATGTTTGATTATGTATTTTCACTAAATGTAGAATATAATGCATGATTGAAGGAGAATAGATAATGTCCATGCACCTATCATGATCATAAATATGATAGGTGTGAAGTGAAGTGACAATAATTTATAATTTATAATTTAAATATATATAGTTTTTTTGTGTATGTGCATGAAAAAATATAATTCCCCATGAATATGTACTAATTTATATAGAATTATATGCAACTTTATTGTGAATTTGAAAACTTGTATCTCTAGTATATGTGTATGTGAAAACATGCAATCTTACTATTGTGAAATGTGTTCCTATGCCCAAGCATACTCACCTAAGTATGTATGAATATATACTAAAATTAATTAATATGTATTTAATATTCTCCTATAATATATAATAATGTTCTCATATATATAATATTAATAAACCATCTGAATTTATGAAATATATACTCTAATATGCTTTTATACTTATGAAGGCTTATGTCTCTATATAAAAACCCACTTTAATGCCCTAATTTTAATATCAAGGATGTATCCTTTAAGTAAGTCATCTAAAAAAATATTTAACTACATCATGTTATGTATAAAGATAATATCATGTAATATCACTTTATCATGTGTATAACATGACACCATAGTAATGTATATATCAATCAAGGAACAAATGTCAAATATAGAATATAGGGCATGTAAGTGTCATGTATATATTAATGTATCAATGAGGCACAAAATATAAGTGTAACTACATAATACTATGCAATAAAATTGCATGATATAGATCATGACACCACTCAATGTCATCAATCTCAACAAGCACAAGTGTTAGTGTCACAAATAAGTCTAAGAGGAACATATAAGGGACATAAAATATCATAGTAAATAAGACCAAGTCCCACACAAAATATAATATAAATATGTATTAAACAAGTGATATTAAGGATGTTGTATCAATAAAATCACTAGGGGCCACACATAATAGTCAAGAAAAAAGTAGCCTATCATGTATAATGGTAAAAACGTCAATGAAGCATAGAGAAAACAACTAGTCTACACCATCCTTATACATGAATTTAACATTACAATATAAAGTCATACCATGTATTACTATGTAATAAATGAGTAAATATTAAGGAATGTGTAAATAATATAGTCAAATCAATAGGGTACAAAAATCATAAAAGTGTATAACCTATAATACTAAAACCTATGAAGCTAGATGTATCTAATATCAACATGGCCACTAGGTAGAGGGAAAATCAATATATATATATATATATATATATATATATATATATATATATATATGCCCATTTGTATGATGTATGTCCTACATAGAAAGCATATACCATGAAATAATTTTTTTTATGTAAATAATATTCCATATATCAACATGAGATAGATAATACATGTAAATTATGTAAACTACATATCATGTCAGGTTAAGGTCTTGATAGCGTATTTATTGAATGTTTGAATGTTTTAGTATTTTCTAATTATTTTTTGAAATATTTGAGAATTATAATAGCTATAATGATACTATCAATGGAAGGATAATGGAAAGTGGCTATATCTAATATAGGAATCATCCTCTATTGTGAATGGGAGGTATTAACTATTATTGGGTAAAGATTTGATGAGCAATCATGTGATGTGCCATATCTATCATAATAAATACTCATAGAATTTAGGGTATGATGAGTGTCTCTATAAGGTTAAGACTATTTGGTGTATTATATATTATTATGGTGTCTTTCTTCCAATTTTCATTGTGGAACATGTTGACCTATCAATGGTGTGAACTAATAATTTACTATAGGAGTAGTGGCCTGTATGTTCTCTAAGAAACTCTATGATGTGATCAATGTTGAATAACTAGTTTTATATATGGATAATGTATATGTGTAGCAATCATATATATATATATATACATATATATATATATACATACATATATATATATATATATATATATATATATGTTGATCCTAAATAGGTGTACCATCCATCTTTGAATAGTGATCTTGAATATGTGTATTAACTAATTGTAGTGGTGGTGGGGGTAGAGAAGTATACATTAATGATTTTAAAGGATATGCATATCATAAACCTATAATTATTACCACTCTATTGAAATGTATGTAATTAATGAATTGGCGTACTATGTAAAGAACTACATGAATTCTATGCATCCTTGGATGTCCTAAAAACATTTTCAGTACCCAATCACTTTTTAAAATTAATATTGGTGTGGATAATATGGTTGAGACTACTAGAAGAGGTAATACTATATGTTACAAGGTATTCTATTTCCATTCAGAGAATCATTTAACTTATTTTGATGTATATTATATATCATTTAGTTTATATCTAAGGGATTGTATAATTGATATCATGAAAATAATCTCACTTAAACCATTCTCAATAATAATAATGTGTATAGATTTTTCATAAATATGAGATTGTATGGACAATGCATGAAAATATGAATCATCATCAACCATATCACTATCATCGAATGTGATGATTGGGTATTTATTTATAATATAAATAAATTTACTAATTATAATATCAAGTGGATGATCATATGTCACTAGTGGAGGATGCATGTTGTATGCATAATATAAACTTGATATTTTTATTTTTATTGTGTTATAGTCTAGATTAATCTATATAAATGTAAAAGTCGATAATGTTATCACATATGAGGTCATGTATCTTATGTCTTAGCTTGAACCATCTATTTGTTGAATACCCTAAAATTTGATGATATTATAAATATGAATTAACATCATAATTACATGGTCTAGGCTTGATTATATCTATCTATTTTAAAATAATAGGTGTTATAAGTTTATACTCGATAAAATAATTTATTAGAACATGAGGAGGTGATAGTAATCTTGAAAATTACATTTTTGGTGGAGCTATCAATTATATGTAGTTTATAGGTTGTGACACTACATTGACTAACCTTATATTTTGGTTATATTTTAAACTTCATTTTTGAAGTGTTTATAGGATTTTATGTATAATTGGTTTTTTCAAACAAATTAACTTGACTTCTTTATCCCTCACTTTATGACATAGCTAATCAAATGATTTGAATCTATTAAATAAAATTGACTCATGAAGTGGTGATAGAAATATTTATTTGAATGTATCTTTTAATTAATTATCAACCATAAAAATCTCCATCTTAGATAGTATGGTCATGTATCAAAGCACATAGTCATTGATTGGTTCACTAGACCCTTTCTTTAGCTTAACAATATTTGTATAAGATAACTTCTCATCAATATTGATGAAATAGTTTGTTAGAAATTGGTCATCCATGGATTTTAATGATATTATGGATTGGATAAGGAGATCATAAAATAATATAAAAACACATCAATTGATAATTCTTGTAAATAAAATTGCCAATAATTTTTCATTGTATGTATAATGTAAGTATGTTACACACGAAATGATCTAATATGTTTCTCAAGATCAATTTACCTTTGTATAATGGAATTTTGGGAGCTAATAATCCTCTTATTAAAGGGTAGGATATTATATTATGGGAGAATGGGTTATGGATAAAATCATGTGAATATATGGCATGATTAGCTCTTAATAAACCTTACTCTAGTTGCAACACCTTGGCATACATAGCTTTAAAAATATTATCAATATAATGTGCATTAGGTGAGGTTATAAATGGAACATAAATAAAAATAATGGAAGGGGTGAAACTTTCCTATTTATGAATAGGTATCTTAATCTATTGAAGGATTTGTGTTACTTGTAAACTTTGGGTGGATGTCACATAGGTCACTAAAGGTGTAGGAATATGAATAGTACCCATAGTAGTGGTATGAATAACTAATTTATGGTACTAGATTTAAAGGATTAGATAATAATGGTAAAGGGATATTTTTGAGTGTTTGGGATTTATCAATATTGTCTTAGTGTGAAAAACTAAATGATATGATCAATTGGACAACTCTACCTACATGTTTAGGACATTGACAGAGCCCTTCATTAAAATTAGATAAGATTTTAGCTTGGTTAGGACATAACTCATTAATTTAATTAGGAATAATTCTATCTTGGCCCTCATAATTATATTTATTTTTATGTTCATTTTCACTATCTCAATTATTATGTTCCAATGGAGGAAAATCAACTTAATCAATAGTTTGCACTATATTCATGAATAATATCATCTTTAAAAGAATAATAAATATTCATTGTATAAATTTTAGCTAAATTAGTATGAATTTGATTATGATTTTTATGGGACCCACTAAATCTATCACTTCATTAAATTGGTATAAATGAACTAGCCTTCTTGGATGGAATATAATGGCATCATGTAAAAACGTGAAATGTTAAGGCCAAATATGAAAATAATTATTATCTTCTATATGAGGGAAATAAAATATTAGATCTAAGACCCTAAGACAAAAAATTGAAACCCTAAGGGAAACATAGGGTTTTTCACTATTCAATATGTGTAGGGGTTTATAAATATGGTTTAACTTAATTTGGATTAATGGTTAAGATTAATATAATTAATATAAAACTTTGAAATGTAATTTAGATATTAAGAAATGGCACTCAAGCATATATTTTAGTTTAAAATATTGAGACTTATTCTTTTACATTGAAAAGAGGCATATGATAATTATATAAAGTATTAAAGTTTTCATGATAATTTATTTTTTTGGTTGATTATCTAACTATGACTATACTATTGAAGTTAAATTTAGGATGAAAGTAGCCATGTGGTTTATTTGGTTCTAGAATTGATTTTATATACACACTAGGTTGGTTTTACCAATCTAGGATAATATATTTAGTTGATACTAACTTATTGGTTAGTGATAACCTATGAAAAATTAAGGCATGATGACTACATGATCATCCACACTAATCTCTTATTTCTTTATGTTTTTGATCCTAAAACCTAATGACATATGAAACTCCATTAAATTAGTATCCTTTTCCTTGAAACCCTATGAGTGTTTATGAGGGATAGAAACATTAAAATGAGGAGAGTGTAATGGGTTGATCTCACCCAAATCACCTTGATAAATGATTGAATATTTCCTATGTAGGTGATACTATTAGGAGGTAAATAAATCCATACATAGTTCTCATACCTAATGTGATTATGAAATTGTGTTCCCTTTTTATATGTATGTAGATAATGACATGGATTTGATACTTGGCAATAATTGATTTGACTTGGATTTAAAGTGATTCAAACTTATCTTATGACTATTCCTAGTGATAGATTCAAAATTTGGGAAGAATATGACATTTGTGCTCAATGTGAAATAGTATATAGATGTATACTAGATAAGTGCCCCAAGTCCGTTTTGAATGAGACCTTGATTTTTTTCTATATGGATCCAATTGAAAATTTTATCATGTCATCATCGTGTTAGGTAGATGGTTTTATTATAAGGATGGGTATTAATTTTATAAAATAACTATTTCTAGGAGTGTTTCAGTATCGATCAACTAGATTATGTCAATATCAATTGGTGATACTAACTGAATATAGCAAAACTAGCCTTTTATAGATAAATAGAACCAAGAGACGGGATGTTATTGAAAAATATGGTTTGAAAATGATAGTAATATTATTATAGGTCTAGTAAAAAAATGGAAAGGTTGACTCATAACATAGCTTGAAAATGTGAGATAATGGTGGATTGGGAGCATCTTTGAGTGCTCAAATAATGCATGGTAATTATGTGTCAAAATTTTCATTGTCAAGTATCAAAGATCAAATTTTATTATCTATAATGAGTCATAGAGAAAGCCTAAATGGAATTATAATTTGAATATATATTTATAACCCCTTTCCCAATCATAAACATAACAACATACTACTAATCTTGAAGTTACTATGACTTAAAAATTACATCCTTCTTTGAATTATTATAATTTAAAAATTGAGGAATCACATCCTCTAAATGGTATTATTGGCACACTCAATACATAGACCTACTATTACATTTTATGATTATGAAATTGTTAATGATGAGTATTCTAGTGTGGCATTATTTATACATGCATACATAGAATCATAACCTATACATAGTGTTATGGTAGATAATCAAACAAGTGAAAATATTTACACCATGACAATCCTCAATAGTTTAGATATAAATAAGAAAATTTTATGAATACAAAAAATATAGTCAAGGGAATAAATTAATGGAAATAAAATATTCTTGGAAGGATTTTACAATCACTCAAACTAGGCCCTACTATGTTTCAACTTTATTATTATTTCTACCACATACAAGGACACTTTACACATTGATAATACATCATTAGATACGTAATATGAAGTAAGTACCATATACAATACATAGGTGTGTGAATTATATACATGCCATTAGGGTGGGTATAGTTCCAAATATTCCATATGAATATCCTATTGAAAAAGATATTTTTACTCCAACCCTACCACCACTTTGGTCAATTTAACAAACTATTAAGGATCATTTTACTTAAATGTGAAAAATTAATAAAATGGATTTTTATCAATGATAAGTACTACAATGTTAATTAAATAAATAATTTATTTATGAATTACAAGAGCAATTATCTATTCCATCATTTCATAGACTAGTGTAATATACTTATTCACATGTTCCTTAATGAGCATGTGCGTGCGCATGAGCGTGCACACACACACACACACACACACACACACACACACACACACACACACACACACACACACACACACACACACACACACACACACACACACACACACACACACACACACACACACACACACACACACACACACACACACACACACACACACACACACACACACCACACACACACACACACACACACACACACACACACACACACACACACACACACACACATAGTTACAAAATATAATAAGATCATATGGGTGATGATCAACATGATGGATATGTTATAAAAATAATTTTTTTGTTAGATTATTTGAATGTTACTACTTGATCAAAATGGGTAAAATTTGACACATTTGACATATGACCTATATTTTACCATCCCACTTATGGGATAATTGGTTGTTATCACAAAAAATCTATTAAAAAAAAAGAAAAAAAACCAAGACCTATGCATGACATGTATTAGTTTATCACATTATTTATGATATATAATACATTATATATCTAATTTTTTATATGCACGTGTTTAAATTTATACATGAGTGATATGTAGAACATAAATATCATCTATGTTGTGGTAACATAAATATAAGATATTCATAGACTTGATATCTACCTTTATACATTAGTGGAATTATTTTTCTAGGTGAATCTTACTAATTTACACATATTTTATCATTATATGAATATTTACATTGATCATATTGATATACATTACACTAATTATAAATTACTTGTTTTGACTCATATTATTTAGATTTCTATTTCACTAGATAATGTATTTTCCTATGTGCGATGATAAAATACATTAACTATTTAGATTATATTTTTTTGTGTTATGCATGATTTTTTTTCATGTTACATTGTGTGATGCTTTATTGTTTATTAAAATTTGTGACACTTACTTTTTTAGCTAATTGACTCTAATTTTGTGTGACATTTTATTATCCATTATGTGTGTCACATTTGACTATCAATTATGTGTGGCACTTAGCCTTGTGTGGCATTTGACTGTTCATTGTGTGTGGTTATTTCCTTCCATGAAATTGAGTGTTATTGTGTGTGTCATGGCCATTACATTATGTGGATTTTATGTTTATGTCTGGATAAATCTAGAATTGTATGGCTAGATTATTTTTCTATGATCCATATGACACACTCTTTTTCTTGTTTGCAATGCAATGCTACATACCATGAACTTTCCACATAGTTATAAATTATTTTATGGATGTTTATTTTTATTATATTTTTCCATGCATGGTAAAGGGTTATACATTTCAATCACATATTCTAACACTAATTCTATCCACACTAGCATATCACATAATGGGGCCTTGCACTCTCACCAGAGTCATAGATAGAAATACTTTGGGTCATATTTGGGTTAGTTGAAAATGAAGAGCTTCTTTCTCATATGTTATTATTTGGTGTTTTTTTAAGCCTTAAAACATAAACTATTCTAGACTATTATTGTAATAAAATTCGTAATTGATATGAGTTTAAGTCATCATGTAATAACTTGTATTCCTACCAAAAACTTACAAGGGAAATTTATGACAAAAAAACATAAGGATTATCTTATATATTCCTCTATATCCATTAGTAATGCAATAAAGTGGGATTTGATAATTTTTATGAACCACTCTTGTGGTTTCATTAATTATTAGGTGATCCTAAATATGTGCTCAATCATTATAATAAAAAGCTTGATTAAAATTATAATAAATTTATTTAGTGTGACCTACTCCTATATATGTATCAACATGTGCTATATTTTATATGAATGGTTTTATCTTAAACGCACATGATATTTTTCTTATTCAAGTTAGTTTAACTAGTCACTCCTCATTTTATGCTCCATGGTCTGCACAACCTTTTACCTTATTCTCATACTCCACATTCCTCACCAAACATTTTCTTTCCATGTGTACTATGATGATGTGTTCAATTATTTTTAAGCACTCCCTATAATTATATTACATTTTTTCCACCTTAACCTCATGAACTATGTTTTATTTTATACTACATGTTATCATATGTGAGCTCAGTCTTGGTAAAACTTTGGGGCCAACATTACCCCACACTAGAATGATTATCTACCCTTAGATGATCCTTTGATGTCCTTAATATTAACAAAAAATTAGGTGAATCCTACTATATATTTGTGTCAAAATTTCCACATAATGTTAATGTGGCTTGAAAATCATTTACTATGCCAACTACCTATGAAATTAGTTCTATAAACACTAGGAATTATTGTAAAACTAAATATTGTAACTTGATTGAGTTTATTTTGATTGTGTTCACCTTTAGTGCTTCTTCCAATGTTTTTTTCCTATTTGATTTTTTTGAGTTTCTATATCTATTTCAAGAGTTATGTCCTTTTATATTTGTAATTTTTGGTATACACCTAAGCTACCAACATATTGTACTTTTATATATTAAAAATAAATCATGAATTCATCATGTATTTTTGGCATGTGAAGTTTAAAATTAGTTTTTTTGTTAATATTACCTTCTTATTAAGTTTACACACTTGATCCTCATAGTTATGAAGGTATTTTATGAACTCAATTTTTATATTTTATAGCTCCACCTAGATGATTTTAGTTCCTTTTCCATTATCTAATATATTAACCACCATTAAATTTATTTTATATATACTACTTTAAACCTATAAGTTAATCCCATCCATACAGTTGGGTTATTCTCCCCTAATACATTAATATAATTTTAATGTCTTCAATTCAATGGTAGTTATTATTGACCAATTTTGACTCCCAAGTTAAAGAAGGTCAAACCATTATAGATTGAAAATTTCATAGGGGTTATTCAAAATTGTATGTGGCATTATAAATGTCCTATTATGGTCTTTTGTGGCATACTTGTACTTGTTTAACTTTGCCCAAGATTTGGTCTCATACAACTTGTTTAGACCTAAGGGTAATTTATAAGGTCCTAATGTTTTTAAGTGTGGTCAAGGTCATAATATGGTTTATAGTTAGTTTAACAGGTTATTAATGTGTATTTTAAGTAATACGTTTATGCATTACCCTCCTATAATGTTGATATGTTCTAATTGTCAGCTTTTGGATAATTTAGAGGATTTTTATGCACCATTATAAGAGGAAATTTTTTAAATAAGGTTAATAATGTACATTATGTTAGATAATGTTCACTAATGGTAATAGACTAACAAACTTGTAGGTTTAATGCCTAGAATGAGTAAAATGCCACTTTAAAAGTACTTTTGGGTACTTGTATGGCATTGGAAGAACATTTTTAAGTTTAAAATAGTTTTAGTGTCCCTTGGGATTCCTTAGATCAGTTTTAGGATTTAGATAAATTTTCAAGTCATACAAATGATTCATACACTCCCTCTCCTCCATCACTACCTTCATAAGTTCATAAAGACAAAATTCAAGTGGATGGTATGACCAAGAGAGAGACAGAGTTTAGAGATAAAATTTTGGCCATTATTATGGGTCATAATAAGATTTAAATTCTTGTAATTGGTATTTATATTCATGTACTTTCCTTTATGAAAATTCACTAAGAGTGATAACATGTCACTATGCCTTATCCATCCAAGTATGGTCTAATTTTGCTCTTGTTTCTACAATTCAAAATTCAATGGATAAGAATAGTTCTTAGGGATATTTTTAGAGGTAAAATATATCCTTTGAATTTTTTTAATCAATAAAATCAATCTTATTAAGTGTATTCAATAAGAGTAAAAGTGTCTCAATGTGTAAGGTGTTTCAGTCAATCTTGCTATAATTTTTTGTTGGTTCATGATATTTATCACCTTTATAGGTTAAAAATGATCCATCATTAATGGAATATCCATTATATAAATGTAATTAATTTATTATTCCCTTGAAATGTGATTCGTGTGCATAGTCTTCAAGTGTCTTGGTCTTTGGGAGCAATGTTAATGCATAAACAGTCTTGCACATGTTTGATTGCCAAATTTGGCTCAAATATCAATGATAAATAATATTAGAAGGTTCCAAGACACCATTTTACCATTTTAATTATGGGATAATTAATATAATAGTCAAATTATACCCTCAAATAAAAATCATAAAATGTTTCAGTCACACATAAACCTACAAGTCTACAAGTAGATATTCATGAGTCTAAGTCTATGTTGGAGGTGTCTTGAAAACATTTAGGTGTAACTTGAACTCTTTGATACTTATTCAAATGTAACTGGTCCTATTAAAGATCAATAATATGCATGAATAGAATCTTTAACTTTCACTATCAATGCATAGACCTTGCACATAAGCTAACTATACATATAGTCTATATAGGTAGATGGATAATTTGAAGTGTTATAGTGTTTGAAAAAATGTAGACATGATTTTTGAATAGTTTTTTACAATGTTAAATTTTTTGATAAAGTAATAAGTGTGTATTAAGATTAAAGAAGTTGATTCTCTAACAATATATGTAATCAAATAGAGACCTAAAGGCCCTAAACCTATAGGTCCCTATTTTGGACTCAAACCAACTAAAAAAATCAAGGTAAAATTAGGTTGTAAACATAAATTTGTCATGAGAGAGGAAATAAACCATTGTAAGCAGCTAGACCATTTTCAAGTCAATATATGGTCAAAACGACTGAGTTTTCTAGCCTATCATGCCTACATAGATTTATGTATAGAATTGAGAGAGTAAGGGTATGAGAATGTCATGAATAAAAAAAGGAACCTTGTGAAGAGATGAGAAATAATGTCAATGATTATTTTTTATTTTTTAAGTTCCATGACATAGTTAAATATTAACTTCTAAGTCTTAGTGCTCAAACCCTTTTTAAATTGACACCTACATCCACTTTGAGAAGGTGGTCTTGAATATTGTATATTGTGAAGTTATGGTGACTTGAGAGTGAAAATTGAAGTATTAAAAGCTACCAATAGCATGGAAAATTCTTTTAAGAGTCAAATAATGAAAATGGAATCCTAAAATCCATAGATGCATTCAGACCTCTCTTATAGATACCTACAGGGTACATTCAAGAATAAAATAGTTTCAAGCATAAGTAAGGAGCAAAGAGTACATGAAGAGCACTCAGGTCTATCTCAAGTATAAAATAAATAGGATAATTTAAAGATAAAATTAAATTTTAATAAATAACTTTTGAGACTGGTCAAAATAAAGACCTAAACCCCTCTATACGCAACCAACAAGACCATACACATGCCTATCCACTTGACTAAATGGGAATTGTTTGTTTAGAGTGGAGAAACAAGGTAAGGATAATGGTTTCAATAGTATGAATAGTTACATAGTGATTATATTCCTTCATAAGACCTTCTATCTCAATAACAAGGATGAATAAGATCAAAACCTTGTATAGGCCTAATGAGCTTAGGACCACACGTAGGCTCATAGGTACAATCATGAGACAGGTGTATTATTAGGGATAAATTGAAGGAATAATGGAATTTTAAGTTAAATAATGAAATTTTGTACCTTAAATAATCATCAAAAATATGTTCAAATCAATCAAATGCCAAATTTCACCTTAAGACGTCCTCAAGCTCTCTTCATGCAAGACTATCATCCTAAAGGTAGCTTTCTCTCACCTATTATAATTTCAACCTAATTCATAGAGATAAATGGATTTTATAGTATGTATCAAGGTAACCATACTTAATTCTTGTGCATAATTTTTTTTATTAGGTCCTTGACCTACATGAACAAAGGCTAGGAGCTTAGACCCCTCTTTAATGACTTGATTACAAACTGAGAGTCAATTTCTCACACTAAAAAATTTCATGAGGTTTTTAATGGGACCCATTGGTGTTTTTAGGTGATGTAAGGGTCCCATAAATAAAATATTATGTCATTATTAGAGATAAATATTATTTTTTTCTATATGAACAATCCTTAAGAATCAAAACCACTCTAAACCCTCCTAAAACCCTAGTAGTGACTTGTCAAGATAAATGGACTTATAAAACACTTTGAATGAGCTATTTTTAATCCAAAAACTCATAATTTTTTTATTACTCCAATTTTATTATCCATGAGTAATTTTTTTGTACTTGAGTTTTATAGATTGTAATAAATGCACTATTTTACATGTTTTTGGTGTTTTTAGGGGTTTTGAGAAAAGGAGAAATTGCTAACTATTGGGAAAGGTTATTTATGACATTTTAAAACTATTAAATCCCAAAATAATATCAAAATAAATCCTAAAAGTTATCAAATAAGGATCATATTTGAGGGCAGTCTCAAACATGCCTAAAATGAGACTAGGTTTCAAGGCCATTTCATGGTTCTCATAGTTCCATAGAGCCTCAGGGACTCAAATTTTATATTAAATTTGGTGATATCATATGGAAATTTAATCAAATTATTTTTTTTGATTTAAAATTTGTGTGAGAGTTATCGATTATAAATAGGGTTCTAGGTAAGGATGCATAATTGAGGAGAGAGAAAGATAAAAAAGGCACTTCCACTTAGAGTCTAGACCTAAGACTTGGCATGGATATGTAAATACATAATGGGTCCTCAAATATTTCCTTTTTTTTTATTACCCTTTTTAAATACTTATACACAATGAGGTTGACAATTTTGTAGGGCTACAAGGAAAGTAAGGCTAGTGAGAGATTGAGGAGAAAAATGGAGTATTCAATGTTTTTTAGGAACCAAAATGGATTTTTTTAGGTCTATATTATATTTTATGGCCATCCATAGAGATATAGTGAATTGGAAAAGATAAGAACAAGTTTTGAGCCACTTGGACAAAGTTAGGCATGGGAAATGAGGAGTTTGAAGACACCTAGGCATATGAATGATGAAATGTCACATTAGAGGAGTTTTTAAGTTTATGTGAGATTTAAAATGAAAGTTTAAAAAGGAATTAATTTCAAATTTATTATTTATAATTCCATTTATCACTCTTCTTATGCAAGGAATGTCATTTTTCAAGAAGATGGTCAAGGTGTCAAGCTAAGTTCTAATTCCTACACCACTTAGAGGATTGGATCATATTCAAAAGTGATACACATGGATTTAGAATAATATTTATAATGTTCATAACTATTCCTTGTCTATAAATCCCACATGAACACTTATCAATCTTCTTCTTCTTCACCCCTCTCTCTCCCTCTTCATAATTCTCTATATAAGCAGCCACTTTCGGCCTTGTAAGATATCCACATTTGGTATGGAAAATTCCTAAAAAAATGAATAATAATTTTTCCTTGAAATTAAATGTTCCAAAATATTTTTTAGTTCTCAAATTATTTATTAAGTGTTTGAATTAATTTATAGTGGATAACAAGTGAAGGCCATCTTTCCTTGTGTTCATCTCACTCTTTCATTATTAGTGTATGTAATATGAATTATAATAGGTCACATGAAGTTTAAATGGTTTTTTTGTGTCTATTTAATTGTAAATAAGGATATTAATGTCTATTATTATACCTACTAATCATCTACCTTGATAAACACATTGAATTTAACCTTCATATTGAACCACTTTTGTTAGGAGAACCTTAGGTGTTAAGATAAGTTTTGTGAATTATCTTTCATAGTGTAAGTTCTTGTAGATTTGTGGGATACATAGTAGTGCATCAAATTCATTAAGTTAGTTTTAATCTCCTTCTTCCCCTTTATTTCAAATCAAGTAAATAAGTGGCTAGTTTTAGGTGTAGTGCAAGGGAGCTAGCCCTTCAATCTAAAGACTCATCTCTCTCATAATTCACCCATAGTTGAGAGATTTTTACATTCTATATCAAATTTAAAAAGGTCATATAGACCCCCTTAGGGTAAAAATTTAGTCTATAACATTTCTAGCATGCCTGGTGTGACCCAAAATAAAATAGGTTGTCCAAGATATATGTTAGTCTTAGCACTATTATAGTAATATTTGCCTTGTTCATGAAGCATTTGGTGATTCCAAAAGATTTTGAACTCCTAATTATTGAGTAGTGAGCCAAATTTAATGCCAAAGGTGAATGAAATATCAAAATTGAAAGGTATTCCCTTTTAATTTCTTGAATTACCTTTGTATTCATATAAAATAAAATATTTCCTCATACTCTCTTGTACACCAATTCACCTAGAAGGAAGCTCTTTATTCTAGGTTATCCACATTCTCCTAAGGATGATAACATGGCTAGAAGTCTAACTTTTATTTCCTTCAATGGTTATTATCCTTTCAATATTCAACAATATTATGATATACCCATGGCTTCCCTCAATATTGTACCTTATTTTAATGGAGAGACCCCTATTACTCCAATTGAACACATTAGATACATGACAAAATTTTGTAACATTCACAACATAACACAAGATAATTTGGTAATTAATATTTTATCAATAATTTTCAAATGAAAATATTTGGTGTGCTATAAGACCTTAGCTCCTAATTAAATTGACTCATGGTATGACTTAAGAGAGGTTAAACAAGATATTTGAATATAAAAGTGATCATTTATCCTTGGTCAAATAATTGACTACCATAAAGAGAGCCCCCCAATAATTCATGAAATATTTAAATTCTAAGCTCCAAAAAGTACAAGATATAATCCTAATTATTTTAATACCCATTCTAAGCTATGCTTTTATTATTATCTGAATGTAGTGAATAATGATATTGTTGTTATGATCCAATCCATGGGTGGGAATACTTTACCAAATGAATATGACATTGTTATACTATGTAATAAAAACTTGATCAAACCTAGAAAACTTGATCCAAGACCTCTTCTGCCTTTATTTCCTAGTGTTCAACCCCCTACCCCATCTCTTTCCTCAATTCTTACCATAACCGCTCTTGAATTGGTTTCCCCTAGTCAATAAAGTAGGACAAATGATGTGGAATGACTTATGAAGACTCTTTAAAACAAATTAATGGAAATTTAAAGTCAACAATATTAGTTTCCTAGTCCTTTCCAAGCTCAATATCAAGCTCATCATCCTTATCAATCGAATAGGCCACCTTTTCAAGGAAATTCTCAAGGACAAGGTCTTATCACTAATATTAGACCATATACAAGTTTTAAATGTATCCTCTACTTCAAGAGCATTGGTACCCATTCAAAATAATCTAATGTATTAGAAAAAATCACCCCGTCAATAGAATCAATATCATGAGCAATCTACCAATCAAGATGGAACATTGAATCAAACTTGCATGGAATAAGAAATAATTTTTACTTCCATGACACAAGATGAATTTTATAATTAGGTTATTGATGTTAGAGATCAAGGTCATTCAATTGATGCACTTTTTAACTTCCAAGAATAGGATTGTTGTGTACTAAATTATGTGGGCAACTCAAGTAGAGGGGTGAATAGCTCAATTATATCTAACACTAGGTCTAAAATAAGAGCTGTTGAAGAGATACAAGAGAGTGTAAAAGGTTTAAATTAATTTACATCCATGACTCAAGGTGGAAAAGAGCCTAATTTACCTCAAAAGGCTCAATAATATCAAAGAAATCAGAATGACAAAGGTACTTCTATACACCAAAATAAGAAAGCCCAAGGTGATACTATGAATGATAGAGGATAACCAAGTATTAATGTTCTTCTCATAAAATAATAGATCAAATGAAAAATATTCATGTATGTATACCTATGTGGTAAATTTTCTCTATTAAAGGACAAATGGATATGTTGTAAGAGGAACTATCTAAGCTCAATCTATCATCAAGTTTAACATGGAAAGGAATTGTTGTATATGCAAACAAATATAAAATTAGTGAGCCATAATAAGGTAAAGTGAATAAGCCTCCCTATCCTATGTTTTAGTGATCATTGGTGATTTTTTGGTACATAATTGTACGATATATTGTGGGGATAGTAGCTTAGTCATACCAAATCAAATTGCATAGAAACTAGCCCTCATGTATGAACCTCATGTTATAGGTGTGTTGCAACTAAATGAATCAAACACTAAGATAGTTGGTGTAATTAAGGGTTTGAATCTAAATATTAATTCTTTTCCTAATTTATCTATTGCTTAAGATGTAGTTATGGTTTATATACCACCATACTTTTCCCTTTTCTTGTCAAGGGAATTAATGGCAAAGATAGGTGGTTACATATCATCATATTGGTCCTACATGGATTTTAGGACATGATATGTCACTAAATTTACTATAATATCAAAACATATTTCAATGTTTCATATTGATCCATACAAACCAAATGTAGCTAATGCTAATTATTCCATTGTTGATGAAGAAGATCATCCTAAGGATAAAAAACCAATTGTCCCTCTTGAAAACATTTTAGATCTCTTACTTGATGAATGGGGGGAAGAAAATAATGAGTTTGATTCATATAGAGGGATTGAATAGGCTGATATGGGAGTCTACTATTTACATGAAAAAGGTAAATCCATACCTTCTCTTTTTGAGCCTAATGATGATGATGATGATTTGTGGAAGTTATCTTTTATGGCTCAAGAAGTAATAATGGGTAGGTGATAGAATGATGCTCATTTCTCCATAAAATGAAAGGTACTACTCAGATATTAAATTTTAGTTTAGTTTTTATTGTAATTTTTTAGAGTATGAATCTCTCATTCATGGGATTTAATGGGAAAGGAAGAGAGGAATAAAATAAGTATAATTCATTGGAGATAGTGAACTAGTTGTATAAAAAGTAAGAGGTATGAGTGCATATAAGAACACTTTGTTGAAGTATTATAATCATAAAGTGTGGGATCTTATTGAATAATTTTAATCTTTTGACATCAAATCAGTCCCAAGGGAAGAAAATCAACATGCTGATCGGTTGGCATTAGTTAGATCACAATTTGACATTACCAATGATGTCAAGAATACAAAATTTTAGTCACATATTATGGTAGTTATAAGGCCTTTCATAATTAATAATTATGTAAATTTTTAGGTATTTTAAAGTGATAAAAAGTAACATTTTTCCTACCACATGAAGTTGAGTTCTCTGGCAAAAACTAGGCCAAGTTGTAACATCAATATGGGGAACAAATTGTACAACTAAGGTCTAACAAGCTTCCTAAAGGATTTGTTACTATTGAAAGTATATTAAATGAAAGTGATCAAATGAGTAAAGATAAAGTAATAATATCCACAAATGAAGAACACCAAGAGAGGGTGGATATCTTCAAGGACACATTACTCAAGCTTAGGAAGGTATGTACACAAGAAGAAAATGCAAAATTCATTATACTATGTAGAGATTTTGTAGATATATTTAATTTGGGGTATAATTACCTCAAGTGGCTTGATCCCTTATTAACTCAACAAAACATACAACTTGATCCCAATGTTAAGCCTATAAGGCAAAGGAAAATTCCAATCAATCCTAAGGTGGAAGTGCTCATGAGAAAGGAACTCACCAAGTTGATATAGTCAAAGGTCATCTTTCCTATCAAACCCTCTCTATGGGTTACCAATCTTGTTCCTATGAGAAATAAAAGTGATGAAATCAATTTATGTGTGAAATTTAGAGACTCGAATAGGGTCTTGTTTAAATAGCACTATCCTCTACCTTTAATGGAGAAAATACTTCAAGTAGTATCAGGTTCTCAATGGTTTTCACTCTTGGATAGCTATTTAAGGTATAACCAAGTGTTATTTAAATAATAATATCAATATAAGATAACCTTCACTACCAAATGGGGGAGATATACCTATAATATAGCTCCATTTTGGATGTATAACGTAGGTGACACATTCCAAAGAGCCATGGATATGGCTTTCCAATATTTGATCAATGAGATGGCTTTGATATACCTTGACGACATAATAGTTTTCTCCAATAATGATAGTGACCACTTGAATCATCTAAGGATAATCTTTAAAAGGTATAAAAAATATGGATTTTATCTCAATCCAAATAAGTGTGTCTTTATTTGTCATGAAGGTATGTCACATAGACACATTATTTCTAAAGATGAACTTGTTATTGATCCTGATAGGGTTGAGGCTATTTTTGCTTTGTCACTACCCAAGCATAAGAAGGATTTTAAAAGTTTTCTTGGAAATATTAACTTTTTTATATTGTTAATACATATATTTTCCACTCTTATCAAGCCTATAAAAACCATGTTAAAGAAAAACCAAGCATTCAAATGGACCAAAGAAGGAAAAATTAGTTTTGAGGCCATCAAGCAAGCTATTGCTCAACAACCCATACTAATCAATCCTAATTTCTATAAATATTTATTATTTTATGATTTTTTAAAACCAAAACTATTTAATCTATGTTGATTCAATAAAATAATGAAGGGCTTGAACAACCTATAACATTTTTAGTCAAGGACTATAAGACTATGAATAAAAGTATATATATGTTGAGAATCAAGTGTTGCTTCTAATAAAAAGTCTTAATAAATTTAGACATATGGTGTCCAATAACATAATTCATGTGATGGTAACCCATAAAATAATAAGAGACTTCCTCTTGAATAAGAACTTGAATGAGAAAAGGGTTGGGTGGATAACTAAAGTAATGGAATATGATGTTGAAACTAAGGCCACTAAGCTAGTAAGAGGAAGTGGTATGTGTGAGCACCTAGCATGAAACCTAGAAAAATATGGAGAGATGGTTTTGAAATTTAAATAAGATCCCAATATAGATTATAATTCATCTTCCAAGTTGGACACAAAAAATGGTGAGATTCCTTCAAACGAGTGAGTGTCTTATGGGTTTAAATCATGTAAGAAGGAGATAATTTATATTGTTAAAAATACCTTATTTCCTTGTCTATGGGGTCCTTTTTAGGAAATATCTCAACGGAATGCTACTTAGATGTGTATAAATAGGCTATGTTGATAAACTCTTAGAATAATTCAATGATGGACTAGTAAGAGGTCATTTTGCACCTAGAACTATAAATGCAAAAATAATGAGGGATGGTTACTATTGGCCCAAACTATTCAAGGATACATATGCTTGGGTTAGAAAGTGTAAAAAGTGTTCACTTTTTTATTTAAAAAAATAATTGTATCCCTTACTCTTCACCCAATTCAATTCGAACAAATATTCATGTAGTGGGGCCTTGATTTCATTGAAATGATTAATCCTCCATCTAGTGTTGGTCACAAATGGGTTCTTACATCTACAAACTATTTCACAAGGTGGGTAGAGGTAGTGTCCCTCAAAGAGGCGAATGAAACTTTAGTTCTTGACTTTTATGAGAGCATAGTAACATGGTTTGGGGTGCCTAAAACCATAATTTCTAATAATGTCATGGATTTTAGTGGAGTAAGAACAATGGAATGGGCTCTACAATATGGAATCTACTTAAGTACTTCTAGTTATTACCCCCAAGGTAATGGGATAACTAATTCCACTAATAAGAAATGGATCATAATTATAGAAAGAATTATAGAGGATATTCAAAGGATTTAGAATACTAAATTGAAGATAGCCTAATGGGATAATAGGATCACTCCTAATGTTGCTTTTGGTAACTCTCCTTATATGCTTGTTTATGGGAGAAAAGATAAGTTACCTATTTAACTTGAGTTACCATATCTTGAGTTAGTACATCTACTTGAGAGGATGGAAAATGATCTTATGGACATAATATGGGTAGAACTAATGGCCTTGGAGGAAGGAAAGAATCATGTCTTGCACACAATGGAATGTCGCCAAGCAAAAGTGAAGAGAAACTTTGACAAGAGGTCTATCTCAAGAACATACCAAGAAGGGGATCTTGTGTTGATGTGGGATGCTGATAAAGCTAATCCTAGTAAGCATACCAGGTTTGATACATTGTAGAGTGGACCTTATGTCATCATTTCTTGCAAAGAGTATAATGCCTTTCAACTAGCCAGACTAAACAAAGAAGAATTGAGTATCCCAATAAAAAGGATACATTGAATCCATGTTATCGATGTCATTTCTATCTTTTTGTATATATTAAAGTGATTTTTGAGTTCCCTAAGTGTTTTATGCAGAAGTGTTTGTTTTATTTATTTTGTGTTGTTCCTTATTCTAAGTGTTTCATCATGCATATTTGCTATGGCATTTTTCTTAGTGTTTTTCTAGTTTCAAATTTTTCCAAGGTAATTGTAAGGTTTTATTTTTAGAGTGACCCCATTGCCCAATGAGAGAGGATAAGGCCATTGATCTATCAACACTATAAACATGCTACCCCTATAAATTATCAATTTGTTGACCAATTTTGCTTCCCAAGTTAAAAAGGTCAACCCCATCTAGATTTAAACTTTCATGTGTTATTAAAACTTGTATGTGTAATTACAAATTTATTGTTATGGTCTTGAATGGTCTTCATGTAGTCATACTTGTACTTGTTTAACTTTTCTCAAGGTTTGGTTTCATATGTCTTATCAAGTATTAGGGCTCATTTATAAGGTCTTTATGTTTTGAAGTGTTTTCAAGGTCATAACATGGTTTATATTTAGTTTAAAATGTTCTTAATGTGTCTTAGAATTAATACATTTATGCATTAACCTCCTATAACATTGATATGTGCTGAAAATTCATTTTGTCACCTTTATAGATAATTTAGAGTTGTATGTACCATTCCAAGAAGAAAACATACATGATGTCATATAATGTTTATAAATGGTTAGATACTAACAAATGTTTAGGTTCAATGCCTAAAATGAGCAAAATTCCACTTTACAAGCACTTTTGGGCATTTGTATGGCCTTAGAATACATTTTTTCATTTGAAAATGGTTTTAGAGTGTCCCTTTGGATTAATTAGATAATTTTAAGGATTTTTATCAAGTTATAGGTCATACATATCCTTTAAACACTCTCTCTCCTCCATCATTACCTTCACAAGCTTAGAAATATAAAATTCAAGTGGATGGTATAGACATGAGAGAGAGAGAGAGTTGAGAGATGAAACTTTGGTAATTATTAAGGGTCCTAATAATATTTAAATTAGTGTAATTATTTTGTATATTCATATCCCCTCATTTATGAATAATTGCTAAGAGTGATAGTAGGTCACTATGTCTTATCCATCCAAGTAGGGTATGATTTTGATCGTATTTATCCAATTCAAAATTTGATGGAGAATAATTGTTTTTATGTATTTTTTTAGAGTTAAAATATCTCATTTAAATTTTTTTTTCATCAAGAAACTAAATTTTTTCAAGTGTCTTTAATAAGGGGAAAATTGTCCTAATGTATAAGGTGTTTCAATCACTCCTGGTGTATGTTTTGATTGGTTCATTATGTTTGTCACTTTTAGGGGTTAAAAATGATTCATAATTAATGAAATATCCCTAATATACAAATAATTCATGTTCTATTCCCCTTAGATGTGATTCTTGTCCCTAGTCTTCAAGTGTTTTGGTCTTTGGAAACACTGTCAATGTATGAACAATCCTCTACATGTTTGAATGCCAAATTTGGCTCAAATATCAATGATAAATAGTAGTATAATGTTACAAGACAAAATTTTACCATTATAAGTATGGGATAATGAAGATAATAGTACAATTATACCCTCAAATAAGAATCATAAAGTGTTTCAGTCACACACAGGCTTGTAAGCCTAAAAGTAGATATTCATGAGTCTAAGTCTATGTTGGAGGTGTATTTACAATATTGAGGTGTACCTTGAAATATTTTATACTAATTCAACTCTACCTATTCCTATTGAAGATCATAAATATTCATGAATAAACTCATAAAATTTCACTATCAACACATAGACCTTGTACATAAGTTGACTCTACATACAGTCCATATAGGTAGATGGACAATTTGAAGTGTTAAATTATTTATTCAAAAGTATACATGGTTATTTAATATTGTTTTAAAATGTTAAATTTTTTGATAAAATAATAAAGGTGTCTTAATATTCAAGAAGTTGATTCTCTAATAGCTTGTGTAAGCAAATAGAGACCTATAAGCCCTATACCTATATCTCCCTATTTTGGACTAAAACCAAATAAAAAAATCAATATAAAAATATTTTGGAAATAGGAATCTATCATGGGAGATGTAAAAAACCATTGGAATCATCTACACCATTTTAAATTCAATCGATGGCCAAAAGGACTAAGTTCATAAGCCTAGCATGCCTATACAGGTATGTGTATAGAATTTAGAGAGCAAGGGTCTGATAAAATCATGAAGTAACAAAGGAACCTTGTGAAGATATGATAAATAAATATAAATGAGTTTGGATATTTTTTAATTTCCATGATAGATTTCAATATTAACTTCTAAGTCTCAATGTTCAAGCCTTTTTGAAATTGACACCTATAGCCACTTTGAGAAGGCAATCTTGAATATTGTCTATTGTGAAGTCATGGTGATTTTAGAGTTAAAATTTAAGGTTTATAAGTTAAAAAAAAAATTATATAGGGTTTTAAGTTTCAAATAATGAAAATAGAATCCTAAAACCCATAAATGCATTCAGACTTCTCCTATAGACACCTACAGGTTATAGTCAAGAATAATCTAGTTTCAAGCCTGAGTATGAAGTAGAGAGTAAGTGAAGTGAATTTAGGTCTATATAAAGTATATAAATAATTAAATAGGTAAATTTTAAGAAAAAATTAAATGTGAATAAATTATTATTGAGACAAGTAAAAATAGATAACTAAACCCCTCGATACATAGTCAACAATACCATGCATAGGCCTATCCACTTGACTGAATGAGAATTATTTATTTATAGTGGAAAAAAGAGTTAAGGATAATGGTTTGAAGCATATTAATATTTTAATATTGATTACATGTATCCATAAAACCTTTCGGCTCAATAACAAGGGTGAATAAGGTCAAACCTTTGTACAAGCCTAATGAACTTAAGACCATACACAAGATCATAGGTGCAGTCATGAGACAAGTAGATTATTAGGGATAAAGTGAAGGCCTAAGGTAATTTAAAGTTATATAATGATAATTAATACCTTAAATAATCATCAAAAATAGGGGAAAATCAAGAAAATTTCAATTTTAGCCTTAAGACCACCTCGATCTCTCTTCATGCAATATTGTCATCTTAAAGGTAGTTTTATCTCATAGATTATAACCTAAAACTGATGCATGGAGATAAGTGTATTTAAAATGAGGTATAAATATCCCCATAATTCATTATTTTGTCATCAGTTATTGGATTAGGTCTATGACCTACATGGACAAAGGTTAAGAGGTTAGACCCATCTCTAATGGCTTGCTTGCGACCTGAGAGTTAACTTCTCAATCTCAAAACATTAATGAGGTTTTTTATGGGACCCAATGGTGTTTTATGTTAGTGTATGGGTCCCATAAATACAATACCTAGGCATTATGAGAGAGAAATAGGATCTATTATTTATGAACAATCTTTAAGAACCAAAACCACTCTAAACCCTTGTAAACCTTAGTAGTGACTAGTCAAAAGAAATGGAATTATAAATAACATGTAATGACCTAGTTTGAATTAAAAACCTCTTGAATATTTTTGATGACTCTAGGTGGATTATCCATGAGAAATGTTTCTATACTTTTAGTTGTATGGAATATAATAAATGCACTATTTTGCATGATTTTTGGTAGATTTTAGGGGTTTTGAGAAAAGGAGAAATAAAAAACTATTGGGAAAGGTAATTTTACATGTTTTACACAAATTAAATACAAAAAAAATTCATAGTACATCCTATAAATTATCAAACAAGGATCATGTTTCAAGGCAGTCTCAAACATGCCCAAAATGAGGCTAGGTTCCATTTCATGGTTCTCACACTTCCACAAGGCATTAGGACCTCAAATTTCACATGGAGGTTGGTGATTATCCTAGGTAAATTGAATCATAGTATTTTTGGTTATTTAACATTTGTAGGAGAGTTATGGAGTAGAAAATTTGGGTTTTAGGTAAGCATGCTTAATTAAGGGCCAATTAAGGAGAGA
Source organism: Torreya grandis (assembly GCA_037957365.1). Taxonomy (NCBI): domain Eukaryota; kingdom Viridiplantae; phylum Streptophyta; class Pinopsida; order Cupressales; family Taxaceae; genus Torreya; species Torreya grandis. Next base: position 399,301 of record JARHVA010008722.1, read on the forward strand.
GAAAAAGGTAGAAAAAAACATTTCCACTCAGCTTCTAGACCTAAAAATTGGAATGGAAATGTAAATACATATTCAGTCCTAAAATATTTCCTTGGTTTTTCATTACCATCCTTACATCCTTTTACACAAGAAGGTTTACAAGTTTTTAGGGCTACAAGGAAAGTAGGCCTAAAGAGAGCTTGAGGAGTAAAATAGAGTCTTGGGAATTGTTCTAGGAACAAAAATGGATTGTTTAGGTCTGATAAGATATTTTAAGGCCATCTATATAGATATAGTGACTTGGATAATATGAGCTTAAGTTTTGAGCCACTTAGATAAAGCTAGGCATGGGAAATGAGGAGTTTCAAGATACCTAGCCATATGAATGATGATATATCAGATTAGAGGAGTTTTTAAGTGTAAGTAAGTTATAAAATGAAATTTTATAAGGTAATTCATGACTAATATATGATTTATAAGTCCATTCACTCTTTTTATGCAAAGAAGGGTAGTTTTCAAGAAGATAATCAAGGTGTCAAACTAAGTTTTAACTCTTATACCACTTGGAGGATTCAAGCATTTTCAAAAGTGAGACAAATAGATTTGGAAGACTATTTAAATTTTTCATAACTCCTCATTTTACATAACTCCCACATGGACACTTTTCAATATTATTCTTCTATGCCCACCTCTCTCTCTCTTCATAATTCTCTGTATAAGCAACCACTTTTGGCCTTGTAAAATATCCACATTTGGTATGTCAAATCCCTACTAAAATTACCAATGATTTTTACTTGGAATAAAAGGTTCCAAACTAAATTTTAGTTATCAAATTCTTTCTTATGTGTGTGAAGTAGTTCATAATGGATAAAAAGTGAAGCTCATCTTTCCTTGTGTTCATCACACTCTTTCATGCTTAGTGTAAGTAATCTAGCTTCTAACAAGTCATATGAAGTGTAAATGATTATTTTGTGTATTTTTAAGTGTAAATAAGGCTATTAGTGTATATGATCAAACCTAATAATCATATAACTTTATAAACACATTGTGTTTAACCTTCATAGTAAAACACTTATCTTAGGAGAACCTTGGGTGTTAAGATCAGTTTTGTGAATTATCTTTCATAATGAATGTTTAGTTAGGTTTATGGGATAAATATTAGTGAATCACATTTTTTAATTTATATTTAATCTCCTTCTATCCCATTTCCTTGAAATTAAGAAAATTAGTGGTTAGTTGTAGGTGCAGTGTAGTGAAACTAGTTGTGTAATCTAGAGACTCGTCTCTCTCATAGTTCACCCACAACTTGAGATATTTTTCCATGTTACATAAAATTGAAAGAGGATGGATTAAACCTCCTTAAGTTTAAAATTTTATCTATAATAGTTATCTCTTACACATCTTGTACCCATTAACTATCCATTTGTACCAAATTCTAAAATTATATCTTCGTGATAGCATTCTTCGGTAGCATGATTCTATCTTTTACCTCATTGAGCATGGTGGGATCCAAATTTTCTCTCTTTATCTCTCTCCTTACAACTCATGAGGTTCCTTATATTTAATGGAACTAATGGGTACTTTTATCAAGGGTTTATCCATGTGGGTGTTAAACATGAAGGATGTATGTTTCTATGTTTTTTGTTCATGCTCTCTACATTCATTTATCTCCACAAATATAAATCTATGTCTTGGACTTTTCACTAGTAGTTTTTTTAATATATCTCTTTACCACCATTAGATTTAGAATTTAGGGAAGGTTTGACCAAGAAATCTTCTTCATTTACTCTTCTTCACTTTGTCATCAGATTCTTATATTTATGTATTTGTTTCTAATACTTTGTGATATTTTTATTTCCCACCCTCTACTTCTTGAATTCTAGGTTTACCTTAATTTTCATCACGTTCCACTTTCACCTTTCCTTGACCTTGTACCATGGTCCATCTCTACCTAAAGATCCATTATAAACTTGACATTAGTATCAAAATATTTATCAACATACTACACATTAATGGAGCCATGTTCCTCCATGGTTTATTTATTGGGAAATTTTCCCATTATTGTCCATGTGTGGATTATAGTTATGTGTGTTATATCCCTACCTTATTGGTTTCATCAAGGGAATCCATTTATGGAGTAGGCATTGGAATATACTTTGGTGTGGATGGTAGGGTTAGTGGTGGACATTTTTGGGAGTGATGGTATGGGTGATGGAATGTTGAGGACTATTTTATATGTTATTAGATTGATTAATTTCTTAATAGAATTTCTTCAATTCTAAAGGTATGCCTTTCTCTATTCTAATGGTACATTCTCATCATCTGAGTTAATGTGCTTGGTGTCTCTTATTTAGTATCAATAATGACCCAATTACTCTTAATAGAATTATATTATCTACTTGAGGAGTATTTTTATGATACTTTAGTTGTACTTGATTGAATGGCATTATTATAATTCTCATACACTCCTTTTCCTTGGATTTAACACACAAAACAACTCATGTATTTTGTTATATATTTTTCACATATTTGGGGATTGATGATAGTTTCATCATACGATTCCTCTTCATACCTTAGTGAAATATTTCCCAAATAGACACATATTTTTCATAAGGTATTTATATCCTCATTCATATTCAAAACATATATAAACTTATTACATTCATTCAATATTCTCGTGACACCATCTTTAAAGTAATGTACGAAAAATACATAGAGAAATTTGAGACAATATGACATGATACCATAATCAATAGGAATATTTTCCACGGAGTAGTTTTGAATTATTTAGAATTTGACATAATCATTACATACCTATGACAATGAATTTGGAATGTGCCACTCATTTCTTGATACCTCAACTAGGTTCTCATGTTATCTCTCCATCTTTATCTTACATTTTTATTATAAATTACATATCATAAACACTTTTTGTACTTACTATAAGGATATTTTTCCACAACATGGAAATAAAAAATGGTGTAACCATATCCATCAAGGATCCTGATCTCATCAAGGATTAACAATATTAGAATTTTGACCTATCTAAATGTATCTCTTGTGTGGTGGGATTTTTCTATGTTTTTAATCATTAATAAATTTATATATGTTTAATATGTTACATTAAACCATCCTATGCATGATATATAGGATGTGTATATTGATATTTCCCCACATTATTTCACTAATCAACTTTGCATTCATGACTTACATAGCTACCTTGATTACATGATCTTATATATATTCAATATAAAAGTGAACTTTTCCTTCTTGTACATTACTAACTATGTTACTCTCTTTAGTCTATATTTATGGCCAATGTGATTTTAATATATTCTCTTTAACATTTAAATCATGTGTAATTTATTATGGATGCTAAATAAAGCTTCATATTATGTCATACGAAGTAAAACTAATCCTCTTGCATGCACAAAAATAGAAATAACACCAAATAAATGGGTTTAAAAAAGTAGTGTAACTCAATAACTATAACACTCTAATTTCATCCATGTTTTAGTTGACTATGGAATCAAAAAATGGCATTGTCTATGCTTATTTTCCAAGTTTAAACGATGTAATCTATACTCAAATACATCTTAGAATTTATTCATCTATGGTTACAATCATAAATTTTACATTGCGCTATTTTTTATTCCCACTTGTCTCTAGACACAATTTTATAGGTACTACATCTCAACTATTTTGGATGACACTTAATGAATTATTTCTTCCACCTCTTATTGATTCATCTCCCTAATCACCATTGTTTTAACCCTCTCATTTTTGCCATGCATATACACTTATGGATTTTCAATGCTCCTAGTGCCTTGGTCTTACTATCCTTTTATTTTTGCTTCATTATCAATTTTAACCCTCTCTAGAAAAATATGGGATTGATAACCTTTTATAATCCCATAATTATTTCCTTAGATATGATATTTATAATGTATTAATGGTAGAAATTACTTCTTATGACCTACCAATTCTTGAAATACTTCTTTTATTTTATTTTTTTAGTTATATTGTCATTACAATAGGATCACACTCTACTATTTAAATAGGCTCAAACTCTCCTAAAGTTATGAACTTAGTTATAAAAAACATTTAAATATCTCAATCTTATTCTAAATTTAATTATTTTTTCTCATCTTAATTATCTCACATATGTCTACCTTTCCTTGACTAATTTGAATCTTTTACCCACCTCATAATACATTTAAAACATAATCCTCTAGTGTTGTTGTAAATATTAATGTGATGATACATATTAATAATGAGAGGAAATGAATAAAACTATACACGAATAAAAGTTTGAAAGAGTATAATGCAATAAAGTAGATAAAAATGTCAATCATATTTCAGGTTATCTAACATATATAAAAATGTCTAAATGACGTTTAATAAAATTGAAAAAAATATATATACATCTGACCAACTTGTGTGCTTATTTTATTGGACATTAACCTTATTTGGTTTTTAGGATATTTTAGGTTTATCCTAAGTCTCTTTAATTTATGTATTTATTATAATTATAAATGCACTTCATCCCATATTTATGAGGTGTCTTTCACCTCTCTTGTCCTCTTGTAGGATTTGTGAGTTACTTCCACAAGTAAATCATTACCCCAAAGGTCACACACTTACCTCCACTCACTTTATGAATAAGACATATGGAACAAACCAAGGAGGCCTTGTAAGGTCATGATGGGATTATTGTAACTCCATCATCCTTTATACTTCTATATTTAAATATCCTTCTCCTCCTCTTTTTTCATCTTGTCATTATACAATAGTCTTTCTCTTGCATTCTTGTGATGCATCTTTATCTTGAGGCCATTCTTCTCTCTCTTAGATTTTACTTGATATTTTACTTGGATGTATTTGTTTTCAAGGATTATAATAGATTGTGGGGTTTTTATTTGTTTAACAGTTTCCCCACTTATCAACTCTCATATCTTTTTGTGTGTTTTGATTCACTCTTGATGTAATTTTTTTATTTTTTCATTATTCTAATGTATTTAACATTCTTTATTCTTTCATCTTGACAAAAAATATCATATGGTATCAGAGTTCATGGTATTGTAATGTTGAAGTTTCAAATTTTGTGTAGGTTCATGGTGAAAAAAATGTAAATAATTTTTATTTTTTCTCATTATCCATTGGCCTTGGCATATTTTTCTAACCTTTTCTTTTAGGTTGCACAAAATTATTTTTAAATCCATTATTCTAGTTTTTTCTTAAGTTTTTTTTAATCAAGATTGATAGAATTAACACACACACACACACACACACACACACACACACACACACACACACACACACACACACACACACACACACACACACACACACACACACACACACACACACACACACACACACACACACACACGCGCGCGCGCGCGCGCGCGCGTGTGTGTGTGTGTGTGGGGGGGTGTCTATATGTATATGTATATATGAATATGCATATTTATGTTTTATGCTTATAATTTATTATAAACAAGTCTCATGTTTTTTTCATTATATCTTATTTGGTGATTTATTATTCTTGGCACTTTTATTCTAACATCTTTGGTAATATCTTGTTAAGTCCTATGTTTACTATTTTATTGAATTTATAGTCTATATACTACACATTCTTTATTTTTAAGCCATCTAGTAATGGTTAATTTTTTAAACTTGTGTAGTTTATGATTTTATGTTTTATTATGTTGTTTTTGAATGCACATTTTATGAAGAAACAATGTTTCTTTTCTGAGTTCATTCTAATTATGTTTTATTCTTGTCATATGCATTAAGGCAACATTATAGTTTAAATGATATGCTATTTATTCAAGTTATTTGTGGTAACATTTTAGTATTGCATTATCTTTGCTTGATAATTAATTTATCACATTTCATGCACACTTCTTAAATTTGTGTGTTTAAATCACAAAGATATTTGAACAATATTATGTTTTATGTATGATTTCATTCACACATTTTACATAGTTTTGCTTTGTATATTAAATAAATTTGATTTATTTGCCTCTTGAGTTTGTAAATCAATTTTGATTAATATCGAGCCATGTAGATTTTTTCTAATATTTTTTAAAATTTTAAATAAAAACCAATGTATTTGAAATCAAATCTTAGTGATTTAATATCAATTTATTTTAATTTGTGTTAATATATTTATTTTTTGAAAACAACGAGACAAAAATAATACTATAGATATTGGAATTCACTTTGTTTATTTTTTTCTCTCATTAACAAATAAAAAATAAATCATTACTCACTCCTATAAAAGTTATGTATTCCTTTATTTTTGTTCCTTCTCGTCTCTAATTCAAATAAAAAACAACAAAGGAATAAGTTACTAGAAATTGTAAACTTAATTATTTTATATATTCAATCATATAAGTAACACTTCCATAAAAATAATTTAAGTATTATTTGTTTTTTATTCAAAACACTCAAATTAATTTAAGTTTTTAAGCTTTGATGTGGACTTACATTTACAAGTTAGTTGTCAATAAATTTCCTAATATGCTACATGACTTAAATTAAATATCTTAGCATTTTATTATGATTTAAAGTTTAACTCCAATATATATTCATTGTTGGTTAAATTAAACTTGTTATTGATTTTTTGATAATAAGTGATTTAATGTTGTATTCATGGTTTTTAATCAAGACACCTTTCAAGATTGATTATTATTTCTTTCAAATGGATTTTAAATTAGCTATTTTTTAATATTTTAATAAGTGTACATAAGCTATTTAATCCAAAAATGATGTTATTATTTATCTTCAACATAAAATACAATGTCAAAATGATACTATCAATGCTTTAAAACACTCTTTTAATGCTCACATATATAAAATACAAGCTTCTTTTGATGATTTAAATAATAAATTTATGTATTTTTGACATGGTAATGTCTCTACTTCAAACTAACATGTGTTTCTAAACAAACTTGCACTCCTTCAAATATTTCTTATAACTCAAACTTGAAAATAATAAATTCCATGGGGTATTCTAGTGGTGGTCTTGGTAAGTATAAAATTGAAATTATTGAACCTATATTTCTTAATTATAATAAAAATTATAAAGTCTTGTCTATAATGCTTTTGATGATTCTAATGAAAATTTAACAATGTATCTTCCTCCACAACAAAGGAATTATGATGGAACTTATTTTGGTTAAAAATGATAAAGCTTTTGAGAAATGTAGAAAACATGGGCATAATATCTCGAAATGTTGTAAATTGCATCTATGAAAATCTTATGGTAAATCCACTCATGACACTTTTCTTGTTATAAAATGACTAAAACACATACATCTAAGGTTAAAACTATTTGAATATGTAAAGATAATTTATCTTCTATAGACTTTGATATGTATCCTTATGATAATTATTCAAATGATTCTCATATAATATATTTTTCAAGAGACACATCTTATTTGTCTCCCTTTTGATAAATTCAATATTATTATGCATGCACTAGTTTTTTTTTTTACAAAGTAAATATGCTTTATTTATATATTTTTTAACTAACTTATTTTCATACATTATTTTGAATGTTGTGATGGAATTTTTCTTTAGCTCAATTTTAATTTATTAGATATGTTTTTAGTAGATTATTTTTATGTATATAATTTTTATTGCATATTTTTTACTTAGCTTGAAATATTGTTTTTAGTTTTTTTTTTTTTAAAAGGTTTCAATGGATCATTTCTCCTTATTTCTAGTCCTTGTTCTATTATGGATTGACGTTCTTGTCTAAAGAGGCTTATTGGAGATTATTTATGACCACACCTTTAACATTGAAATTTTTTTGAAACACCTTGTATTATTATTTATTTATCCAACTATTTTAATTCCTCTTAAAAGAAGTTTATATTTTGGGAGAATATTATATATTATTTTATTTTTTTCCCCACTTTTGCAACCCCAAATTAAGTTTAATGAGGAGTTACTTTATTAAACTTAATTTGGGGTTGAAAAAGTGGGGAAAAAAATTAAACATATTTATTATATGTATCTCTCCATGTATTATATTTTATTTTTATTTTTTCCCCCACTTTTGCAACCCCAAATTAAGTTTAGTGAAATTATTATAACTATAAATGCACTTTATCTCATATTTATTATATGTATCTCTCCTCTCTTATTTTAGGAGTTACTTGCACAAGTAACTCCTCCCCCTACATGTCACATACTTACCCAAAATCTCTTTGGGAATATGACACATGAAACACACAGAAGAAGTATTTTAAGGTGATTATGGGATTATTGTAACTCCTTCATCCTTCTCCTTGATCTATTTAAATAGCCCTCTCTTTATTTTGTTCATCTTATCATTATATAAAAAACTTACTCTTGCATTCTTGTGATGCCTCTTTGTCTTGAGGACACTCTTATCTCTCTATCTCTCTTAGCTTATACTTATTATTATACTTGAAAACATTTTTTAGAGGATTCTAATATATTGTGTTATTTTTTTCCATTTGATGGTTTTCACACTTGTCAACTCTTATCTCTCTTTGTGTGATTTGATTCATTCTTGAGGTAATTTTATTGATTTTCACTTTATTTTAATGTATTCAACAGTATTTATCATTTTATCTTGGTATAAAATATAATATATTTCAATTTCTATGGGTGAATGAATATTTTCACTTATTGAATAAAAAACCCAATTTAAATAAAAAATAAATACATCATGACATACTCTTTATTTTGAGAGGTTTATGGTACCACATAGAGGTGATATGATGTAGGATCATAATATTTTAGTTGTTTATTTTTGAAAATTTTGGTCTTAAATAAGTTAATGAGGTCATATTTTGTCTATAATAATATTTTCCATACTTTGCTTTGCTTTGTATTTTTCATTTTGGGTTGTTTTCAAGTTTCCTACCAAAACTAAATAAATTAAATTTGGTAAATTTGTAAGGTTGTTTTAAGATATTTTATCACCTCCTAATGAATTTTTTGCTCATTATAATTAATGGAGGGGTACATGAATTATTATCACCTATATTATAATAATTCTAATATCTTAACTCATAACTAACTTCTCCAAACTTAATTAATGTTAAGACTTTAATTGTGTTTATGAAGTCAGTTAGACAATTGAGGAACTTGGATTAAAGGAGGAGAATCTAGAGAGATAAGACTATGTGGAAAGGATAATAAAATAAAGTAATTAATATAAATAATTAAAAATATTTAAGTAAAAATACTAATAAGTTCTAAAATTAGGGGTTTTATATAGTGTTATGTAACACATTTTACACAAAATAATGAAAGTGTGCCTTATTGAGTTCCATACTTTAACTTCAATATTATATTACATGTAAGTGAATTTAAATATTTTAAATAATATTTATTGATTTTTAACAGTTTTCATTCATGCTACATCCTTTAAGATAAAATACAAAGTTCTCTACAGTTAATAAAAGGGTTATGACAGTTATGAAAAGTTATTTTTCATCATGTTTTGAGATTGGTTAGGTTATAAAATATAGTCAAAGAATAGGATAAATGTTTTGGGAGTATTTTACAATCATAAATATTAAAAAATAGGTATTATATTTTTAATTTATATTTATATTAAGCAACCTACCTATGCATAGTCAAAAACCCCTAAATTAAGGTTTTGAGGCACCAAGATCACTATAACTCAAAGACAAACTAGTCAAAACCAATTAAAATTGATGGAGAGGAGTTTTAAGATGTATTTTTCATGTTTAAAGTTGTTTAAAATACTTTTATCACCTATCAAGAAATTTATTCAAGTTTATCCACCTTAATGCCTAAATTCAAAGCCTAGAAATCATACTTTCTTATGTTCTTGCATTTTCGAGTTTGAACAAATGTATAAACAAACATGGTGAAAAACATATAAGGAAAAAAGAATAGGATCTTGAAGAATCATAATTCATTATTTAGTGAATTTAATTCTTGATAAGGTTGTAATCCTATTCTTTCTTAACCTCAACGTCATTTTTGGTATTAGATCAAGGTTTAGTTATACTTATAAAGTGACCTAAGGATAAATATATTTCATTGAGAAGAGTGAAGAATAGGTTATGAATATAAAATTATAATAAGTGAAAAAAAGGAAATCAGAGGAGCATCTAGAGGTGGTTCTAGAGGAGGTCCAACAAGAAAACCAAGAGAAGTATTACTGGAAGAGATGAAAAATTTACAATAATGTTTGGAGGAAATAGAAATTGCTTAAAGAAGAGGTGTTATGATAGGTGATGTGAGTGACATGGAGGAAAAACCATAATAAGAGGTTTTATTAGAATAATATGAAGAAAGGATGGAAGAAAATCTCTTTAAATAAATCATAGGAGTAGGTTACATGCCTAAATTAGAGGTTCTAGTATATGGATGTAGTCTAAATGTTAAAGAACTTATGGATTGAATATCTGCAGTGGAAATATACTTTGATTATGAAAGAATACTTGGAGACAAGAAGATCAAGATTAATTTTAATATATTTAAGGGACATGCATCTATTTGGTGGGATAGTGTCTAAGATGAAATAATGAAAAAAGGTAAAGAAAAAATCAAGTCACAAGATATAATGATAGAAAAACATTCAAAATTCATGCATGTAGACTACTAGACAAAATTTTATAAGAAACTCTAAAACTTGAGGCATAAAGACATGAGTTTAAATGACTACATTAAATAATTTTATAATATTACAATAAGAGATAGTCATGTAGAACAATATGTTGAGAAAATAACATGTTATTTGTATGGTTTTAGGTTTAATATCTAGGATGAAATCAGTTTGTTATCTCCAAGATCAATGGAAGAGGCTTATCAATTTGATCTCAATGCAAAAGATAAGTTGGCTAGAAGACAAAATCAAAAATATATAAGAGGAGGAATAAATTTTAGAGCTATAAAATAACAAGGTGGTATAATTCAATTAAAATTTCATAATGAATAAATAAGCATATCTTAAGGTAAATCCGACACAATAAGAGGAAGATATTCATACAAAGTAAGAAGACCATATATGAGTGGTAGAGGAAGAAGATTTTGGGGAAAATGTTTCAAATGTATTATATATGCTATTCATATGTCATATGAATTTGTTGAGAATCCACAGACAAGCCATACAAAAACTGAAGCCAACAATAAATTTGTTGAAGTTGAGGAAGAAAGTGTAGGATCACCATCACATGTGGAAGAACTTAAAATGGAAGATTCCTTATTGATGAAAAGATTAATTTTAAATCCAATTAATTAATTTAAGGAACCAATTGAGAGGAATATATTATCTAGGAATACATGTAAATCTAAAGGTATGTTTTGTAAAATTATCATTGATAGTGGTATTACAAATACCTTGGTTTAATAGAAAATGGCCAAAGAATTTAGATTTAAGATTGATATATCTTACATTGTATAAATTATCTAGTCTAGAAAAGGGGAATCAAGTGATGGTTAATGAGAAATGTCAAATTGATTTTTATATTGTTAATTATAAGGATGAATTACTTTATCATATTATGCCTATTGATGTTTTCCATGTGTTGTTGGGTAGACTTTGGCAGTTTGATACAAGGTCTTCACATGATGGAATGAGTAACACATATACATTAGAGAATGATAGAAAGAAGCATTCCTTGACATCATTTAAATATGGTAATGAATCAACTAGAATCAATACTCCAATGATGAAAGTGGGTGGAAAAGACTTATTATAGTTGATAAAATAATAATAGGTTGGTTGTGAATTGATTAACAAGCCCAAAATAGTCATTATAACCATTGAGTTGACTAATTTACCCTTCCAAATTTAGAATTTTTATAGATTATGTTGATATAGTGGATAATGAGTTACCTAATGAATTAACACCAATGAGAAACATAATCCATCATATGTATTTCATTTCAAGAGCTAATTTGACAAATATATCAGCCTATAGAATGACACATAGTGAGAATGAAGAGATCAAATGACAAGTACATGAGCTATTAGATAATGGTTTGATTAGAGATACTCTAAATCCATGTGTTATACTAGAATTATTAACTCTTAAGAAAAGTGGAGAATAGATAATGTGTATAAAGTGTAAAGCCATCAATAAGATAACTATTAAGTATAAGTTTTCATTTCTAAGGATGGATGATCTAACGGATTTTTTGAGTGAAGAAAAATAACTTTAAAAGAAATATTTGAAGAGTGGTGTCCATAAAATAAAAATTAGATAGGGTGATCAATGGAAAATAGCCTTCAAGACTAATGATGGATTGCATGAGTGGCTTGTTATGTCATTTGGTTTGACCAACACTTATAGTACCTTCATAATAATAATGAATGAGGTGTTAAGTCCATTTAAATGGAAATTTGTTAATATTTATTTTGGATGACATTTTTATTTTCAAAAAATCAAAGGAGGAACACATCAAACATCTTAGTATGGTATTGAATAAGCTATAAGAAGATAAATTATTGATTAACATCAATAAGTGCACCTTCATGAAAATTGAGTTGATTTATTTGGAATTTTTCATTTCCAAATATGGTTTTAAAATGGACCAAGAAAAGGATAGAGAAATAGTGGAGTGATCTAATCCAAGAAGTATTTTTTAGGTAAGAAGTTTCCATGGATTAGCTAGTTTATATAGAAGTTTCATTAGAAAATTTAGTTATATGTGTGAACCTATTGTTGAAACTATAAAAGGAGACAACAATAAGACAAGAAAAAATTACATTGGATTAATAAAATGAGAGGAAATTTTAAATTTTGAAGAAAAAGATAATTGAGCAGCCTATCTTGGTCTTACTTGACTTTAACAAACTCTTTCAAGTTGAATTTTATTTTAGTGGGTTAGCTATTAGAATTGTTTTGAGTCAAGAAGGAATGCCTATTTATTACTTTAGTGAAAATCTAAATGAATCTAAGAAAAATTATTCATCTTATGATTAATACTTATATGCCATAATCTAAATATTAAATAAGTAGAGGAATTACTTATTGCCTAAGGATTTTGCGATTTATATAGATAATCATTATTTGAAATTCATTAATAATCAGACTAAGTTGATTGAAAAAAATGTGAAATTTATAGGGTTATTACAAAAAAAAATTATTTATTTATCAAACATAGGAGTGGGTAGTCAAATAAGGTAGCTGATGCATTGATTAGGATAAGTATGATCATACATGAATCTCACATTGGTAGTGTAGGTTATGAGTCATTACATGAGTTATACAAGGAAGATACAAATTTTAAGGAAGTATATGACGCTTATAAGAATCAAAAAATCATGGATAGGAGTAATTTAATGGAGTAAATTATTCAAGAAGTGTTTTTATATAAAGGAAAACATATATGCATACCTAAGGGGTTTATGAGAGACAATTTAGTAAAATAAAATCATAATGGTATTATAGAAGGACATATTAGACAAACAAAGTTTTTAATTCAATTCAATCAATATTATTATTGGCCAATAATGTAAGATGATATCAATAAATTTCTATAAAGATGTAGGATTTGTCAACATGCCAAAGGAAAGATTTAAAATGTAGGTCTATATCAACCACTACATGTTCCAGTCAGTCCATGGGATGTAATAAGTATGTATTTTTTATTGGGTTTACCAAGAACATAATGAGGTAATGATTCAATTATTTATTTTTTATATAATTTTTAAAATTCCACATTTCATATCATGTAATATGATAAGTGATGCTACAAATATTACTAAATTTTTATTTAAATAAGTGGTAAGGTACATAAAATTCCTATAAACATTATTTCTAACATGGATATAAAGTTTTTTGGACATTTTTAGAGAAAAATTTGGAAGAATTTTGGAACTACATTGAGTTTCAGTTTAGCCTGCCATCTCAAAATTGATGGTTAGACTAAAGTTGTCAATACAAGTTTAGGGAATCTACTAATATGTTTGGTAAGTGATAGTCTAAAGAAATGTGATTGAGTGTTATTCCAAGTTGAATTTTCATACAATGATTCACTTAATAGGATTATCAACTTTAGTCCATTTCATATTATTTAGAGGATAAATATAAGAAGGGTTTATGAGATTAGAGATTTGGGTAAGTAAGAGAAGAGGAGCATTGAAGGTGAAGACTTTGTTTTAGATTAAGGTAAAAATAGGTTTTGAAGGGACCCCAAAACCCTGAAACAAAGGAAGAAGGATATAAAAATAACGTCCACAGGAGAAACCTAAAACTAACTTCTAAGAAGTGTCAAAAATAGGCTTTACATGGACCTGAAACCACCAATAATGAACATTAATAGACTGACCCCAAGTTTTATAGAGACCTAGAAACTCCAGTGTGATAAGAAAACAAAAAACCAGCAAATGGAACTAGATATTACATCCAACTTAAAGAACCAAGATAGTAAGAACTCAATGGACCTTTTCTTCTAATTCCAAAATCATTTTCACCACTTCCTTACCAATCATAGCAGTGTCCTATATGACTATAGCTGCCGACGTAGCACCCTCTTCCATTGCTTTCTTTCTTGAGCTTTGTCTGGTTCTCTTGCTTGGCCCCTCCAAGGATTTGATTTCCTCATTTACTCATTTTCCAATGTTTACAGTAGCTGTACATATGTTGGAAGTTACCCCCTCCATTTTCATTCTGCTTTCCTTAATGAGTTCCCTTAGATTGTTCTCATAGTCTTTGAGTTTGATAGGAATACCCCTCATCTGCTTTTCCATATTATTGATTTTATTTCGGTCTACTTCTTGGTTATGTTCTAATATTTCCATTTTCTTCTTGAGGCCCATTATCTCCTTGTGCATCCATGAGTTGAATTGAAGGATAACATCTGCTTTGAATTTGGCCAATCTCATAAGGGGGTACCTCCCTTCATTCTATCTTATATCACTTAAATCTTTCGTGTTCTCTTTTGGATTGTCTTCATCTTTTTCCATATGATCCTCCCTTTCCATTCATTCCTGTTCTTTGGTTTCAATAGGGCTTTCGTTATGGATAATATCATCCTTTAATTGATCTCCTATTTCCATTACTTGATTGGCATCTTGAACAAGATGTTCCTTCTCAATTTTTGAGACAGGGTCCTCAAATAGAACATCCAAATCTTTTTTAGTTTCCCCAAGTGCTTGCTAGTTTTCCTCAAGATCATAGTTATTGTTTTCAATTTTTTCCTCTATAGTGACCCCTTCTTTCTTATTCTTCCCTTTATCCTCATCTTCCTCGCTAGAGCTAGATTCCTCACTTTCTGTTCCTTCCTCTTCCTCCATACTCTCCTCCTCAGAACTTTTAGTGCTTTCCCACTCTGTTTCCTCGTCAGCAATCTATTTTTTGAAGCTGGAGGATTTGGATTTAGCTTTTTCTTCCTCCTTTACTATTTCATTCTTATTACTCTAAGAGTCCTTATTTTTATCTGAATAAGGATTTAGAACAATGGCCTTATTTTTTTAGTGACCTTCAATTATTAGAATTAATCCCTCGTGCAATATAGGATGAGTCTCCTTTTTCCTATGGGAGAGCAGACTTTGGAGCAAAGAGAAGCACAAATAAAAAGGAAAGGAGATTCTTACTTTGTGTCTAAAATGATTAAGAAATACAAAGTGAAATTTATGGACTCTTTTGCTTCTTCCATCAAGTATGAAATACTCACAGATGCAGCATAAGACGTCTCTTAAGATTCATTTAATCTGCTCTAGGTCAAAAAAATCCTCACTCTTTTCCAACTACTGCTCCTTAGCATCCGTCTTTGGGAATTTGCTAAAGACCTCATTAGAAATGTTGGTCTGCTTTGAGAATTTTATTCCCTCCATTGGAAGCCTCGTGACCTCTGCTATGAATTCCTCAGTGAGTTTCACCATGATGCCATGGAGGGTTACCCTGTCATCAATCCAATTTTTGAAAAAAACCATCTTTATATGGGGTTTTGAACCATGTAGCCATTCCAGGTAGCTCACAACCTTCCCTCTCTAAAGGATCTTCTAGACATCTTATTTTTCTTTCCAATCTTCACAATTTTTAGGTTCTTGCTTCCTTGGTTCTCCTTTCATTTTGCGAGCCATACAAATATCCAGTAACACCCAAACACTGAATACTGACCAATGAGACCAACTATTATCAGTTTGTGATGAAACTCGCCTATTTTTTTGGCACATTTAGAGTCCACTTCACATTTTTTAGAATATTTTTCTTTAATACGTATGATCCTTCCTTCGTGAGGCCACTCTACCAAATTATTGATTTTCTATTCCATGCAGATCTTTCCCTCCTTTGAATTAATCACATCATGATTAATGAGCGCTCTAAGATCCACATTCTTATTTAATGTATCATGCCAACTCACCTTGTGTCTTGTTTGAACTGCATAATTTGCTATCCAATCAGCAACTCCATTGGCTTCACGGTAAGTATGGGTAATAGTTACTTTCTCAAATTTTTGAATTAAGGTTTTCATTTCCAACACCATTGCCTCTATAGACCATGAAATAGAATTTTTGTTATTTAATATATTAATAATATTTAGGGAATCCCCTTCCAGCCATAATTTAGAATATCCTGATTCAATAGCTAATTTGATGGTTTAAAGGACTGTAAAAGCTTCAGCAATATGACAATTTGACTTACCAATGGGAATAGCAATAGCATCACTTACGTTTCCCACTTGATCTCTCAAGACTCCTCCACATCCTACATTTCCTGGGTTCCCTTTAGCAGCTCCATCAAAGTTTCCTTTGATCCACCCATAGGTGGGGACATTCCATTTAACACCTAATCTTGGATTTTCAGTTTTCACATTAGGCCTTTCTGATCTTAAGGGATTATCAATTTGAAAGGTTGGATTAGGATCCCTTTACGATGAGAAATTCTCCTTTATTTATTATTGATTTAAATTTTTGGGGAATAATAGAGTCTTATTATTCATTTAGTTAAGGGTGTAAAATAATAAATTAGTAAATAATATTGTAATAATTTAACCACTGATTTGTATAATTTATTTGTATTAATAACCTTTTTATAAATAGTAATAAATATGGAGAAAATAAGACTTAGATTAAAACAAATTGAAATAGCTATTATAGGGTCTGATATTGGCCACGTAGTACTAGGATAGTGTTGTAAATTAGGATCTAGATTTCATTTTGTGAAAGGATAGAACCATTGAAATAGGACACCCTAAAGTCTAACACTATTGTCCTCTTCTATTGATGTTTTTTAAACTACTCATAGAGACTTGAGGTTTTTGGGTTTTGTTCACTATCCTTGTGTGAGTCTAGCTATGAAATATTGAATGCTAAAAGTTTTTAAAAACTCTTTGTAGAGTTGATTTAATCTTCAAACCGTAGACTTCATTATGCTTTGATAAAACTTGATAAATAAGGGAGGGGGTTAGTGTGTGTAAGATGTAATGAACATGTATCCACACCCCTTATATGGTAATGTTACCTACATATCAATACTCCAAAGAGGGATCAATCCATATGTAGTTCTCCTACTTAATGTGCTTTATGCAATAGTGTGATGCATATGGAACAATTATAAACTAGGTGTGCTTAAGGTGGTTAGGGATTGGTGTGAATATTTGAATATGCTTATATCTGTATTAGATAGTTATATGTATAGATTAGGTAAATTTTCCTTAGTCGTTTTGTTTATATTTTTTTCTTGCTTTGTAATATTTTCCAACCTCTTTATAAATGAACTTTGAATGGGATTTTATAGTGATCTATTGGTCATGGGTTGAATGTATTCACACCAGGCCAACAAGATCAAGGATAAGAAACATAAGGAAATGACCATTGGAGATAAAAATAAAATTGGATAAGAGTGCCCAAATAGGACACCCTAGGGTCTAATGATATCATCCAAGTTGGGTGCTCCTATCCTACAAGTGTAAGACTTGGGGGATAGGATTGGCCTGGGAAATGCTACCTGGCTAAGGTGGAATGATTGTTTAGAGAGATAAAGATGACTAGGAATAAGCAAAAAGGTGTGTATAAGGGTCATGAGATCATGAAAGAGGGACCTATGGGTTTGGTATCACAAGCCACATTCAAGCTACCAATTTTGACATTTTATATGACTAAATTTTCCCCCTTTTTATTCTAGTGAGGTACCAAAGTGAAATACTAGGATAAAGGAAAAGTCGAAAGCTTACCTAAACTTACCTATAAGGGTGAAGCTCACAAAGCTATATGTGCATAGAGAGAGCATGTCATGAAGTGTAAATCTATTGGGATGTTGAGTGATGTTAAATGATGTTTGGTATGTGCTAAATGATGTTGTACCAAAAGTAATATCATGAACAAAGATGAGTACTCAATTCCATAAGAGTGGCTCAAGAATTCTAAAGGCTAGCCCTTTGGCTCCATCATCACCCACGAAGTGAAGTTATGTGATCATGTGTGTGCTAATCAGTGTTTGGACTATGTGTCTAATCTCTCTAAGTAGGTGGCTCGAGAATATAAAGGCTAGTTAGTCCTTTAGCTCCATTATTTCCCCATGAAGTGAAGATATGAATTGATATTAGTATGAATTTATGTCATATGAGATGGATCCTAAAGCCCATGAGTTCTCTATAATATAATAATGTGGCATGGATAGCTGAATATGTGTTAGAAACTAGGCCACTCTTGACCACTTGAAAAAGGTGGAGATTATATTTTTATGAAAGCCACTCTAAAACTAGGCAATAAACTTATGTGGAAACCACTCAGGAATGATGCAAACCACCTGTAGATGGAATAAGGCATGAAACTATTGAGAATGCCTAGGTAATGCCATAAAATATAAAGAAGAGAAAGCAAATGTGTCATGTACTTTGTCCTTAATCACTAGTGTCTGTAACATGGATTCTAATTTGGAAGTTATGCCAACTACCTAATATAAAATTAGAAGTGAGATTCATCACATCGTGCATGATTCCCCCTATATCTAGATTCTTTGAGAAAAATTGTACTAAAATTATTGATTTTGAAATGAACTATTGTTGATAAAACTATAACTATACTTACTTTTTTTATGTTTCTATAAAATCTATTTTTTTTGCCATTTGGATAAGAGCACCAAAATATGACACCCTATTTTCAAGTGCTATAGTCCAAACTTGGAACTCTTGTCCTATGCTAATTTTGAAGACTATTATGTAATTGTCACTATCTATTTGGTTTGTTCTTCCTAGTTTAAACTTTTGTTATTGTTCTAGGTGTTTTGAAAGCTAATTTTTGACCATTTAGAGGCTTTGATCTCTATGATAAAAAACCCTATTTGTTTCCCCCTCTCCTGAGGGTAGGAATGAAGAACCTAAAATGACTACCCTTAAAATAAAGATCCCTAAAAATGTGTTATGTTATGAAAATACATGATATAGTAATGATAATTGACAAGATATCTCAAGATATAACATGGTTTGTAATGGAGATTGTTAGATCAATAGGGATAATCCTAGATAGATTTAAAAATGTAATAACATGTGCGATATAGTGAACTAGAACTACAAGTTTTGTTAGTTTTTACTTGTCAAGGAGGGATGGATCATGATGTCCATCATGGAATCAAAAAAATTAAGACAATGCATGATGTGGATCATGGCATTACAAACAATTGAGAAGCAAACAAGCACACACAACCATAAGTAAGAAGCATACAAAAGTGGCCAAAGGGCCAAGCAAACAAGGGATATGGACACATATCACTCAAACTAAAAAGAAAGCATACAAGGCATATTAAAATGACACATACATGCACACACATAATTGAAACAAGTAAGGTTGGCATAAGGACCACAAGCACATAGAAGAGTACAAGTAAAGGACATTGAAAAATGTCCTAAGGCACACATAAGAGTATAAGCAAAGGAAATTGGAAAATTTCCTAAGTCACACACAAGACATAGAATAGGAATTGAGAAATGAAATCACATATAGCTATGCAAAGCAAAAATGGAAGGCATGTAAATGTTGGAAATACAATGACATATAACTAGTAAAAGCAAGAGGTGAAAGAATGCAAAATATGGAGTACAAGACTAGGTATATGCTAGGAAATACACAAGTGTTATATATAATTAAATGTTGATAGATTAATTTACGTAAGTAGTAAGTAATGTATGTCGACATGAAAACTAGGGTGTGTGGTATAGGAATGACATAACCTGGATGGTGTAGTCATGTAAAATATGCCCCTGATGGGTAGATAAATTGATGTATGTCTTGAATGTATGAAGTAAGATGCCCCCTCAATGGGTAGAGTGAAGTAATCAAGGATATAGAAGTCACTACACACACTCAAGGAAGATCAAATGAAGCATGTTAATGTAGATAAATTGACAAATAATATCATAGAAAAACAAAATGTAATTCTATCATGGTAATATAAATATAAAGCATGGATGATGCATACAATTGAAATATTTTTAAATTTTTGAATATTTGAATGTTTTTGGATTTTTAATTATTTGAATGTTTTTGGAGTTTTTGGTATAAGATATGTATAATCAATCATAAAGAAACTATGTAAAATTAATTGAAAATAATCTATGTACAAATAATTGAAAAGAAGTGATACTAATCGATGAGTCTCATTGGAGACTCCCTATCATAATGTCTTATTTCGAGGATCATAAAACATGATGGAGAGGCTGAGAATATAACTCTAAAAGATATGTATATTATAAATACTCTAAAATCTATAAAGTAGAAAACAACTTTGGGTTCCCTCTATAACTCTAAGAAGTGGATGCAACTGTGGGTTTTTAGGGACCCATCTAGTGGTAAGAAAAACTCTCTAAACATTTTCTCTATGTGTAGAGGTATGGGACATCAATGATATTACCCTAGGTGTAAACTTTGTAGCTAGAAGCTACCTAGAATTATGAAAGTATGATTTCTCTAAAATATACCTTTGTGAAAGTGCATGAACTCTTTATGCTGGTGATGGAGGCCTCAACTGTGTCTTAGTCTGAACTAGAGGAAGAATTGTAACTAGTGGAGAAACTAAAATTAGTGACTATAGAGTAAGATATGGCTCTTAAGTGGGGAGTGGTTACTCATATAAAAATCCACCAAATATAACAAGCTAATTAGTGTGAATGAAATTTATGCATTTATGAGCTATAGAAGGTACTACTTAAAGTTTATTAATTTAGGGTTGATCAAGAAACATATCAAAGACTCCTACAATAGGAACTATAGTAAATAGTGTGTCCACATGTGTTGGATCAACCTATATAAGAAGTACAATCTCACCCAATGAACTCTATATATGCCCACTAAATCTAATGATAACTATGTCCATCAAGGTAATATTTTGCTCTAAATATCTTAAATGCTACAATAATGTCATAGTGCACATGTTCACACTAGATCTATTATCTATGAGAACACTATGAATATGATGATTATGAATGTAAGCTCTGATAAAGAGTGTAAGATAATTTTAATCATTTGACACTATCTCTTACTCTAAGAAGGAGATGGAAGGTCTAGCTAGAACTTTGACATTGTACACACCAATCATGTTACTCAAAGGATGTGACTAAACTGAAGGTGCCTTGTATGTAGTTTGTGGTGGATGTGCATGATATGCATGGTGAACACCTGATGTGTCCCATATTTCCTATTTAGAATGTTGTGGAAAAGGATTTGAGAAAAATTTTAGAGCCTTGTCTTGTGTTTGCTTTGCCTATAGAAGCTCAACTAGAGTGACAAGAACAATAAGATTACCATCTATCAAGTCTTGTATCTTATGTTTCAAACTAATACATCTATTTGTTGTGTGGCTTGGTGCTCTATGAAATTCATAAAATGCATTCTGAACATATCCTCTTGGAATAAGATTTCTTGGATCAACTTCATAAATAGGAGGGAGAGTTATGATATTACATTCTAAAAGCTACTGTAAAACTCTAGTTGGAGAAACTGGTAGATTGGTAAAGGTCCATTGAGGAGGTGTTCATAAAATCACTCACTGAGGGGGCTCTAAATTTACATTGACTGTTGGTTAATTCTAACTTTTGTTATCATTAACCTTGACTTTGTATGGGACTTTGCTATTACTCTTTTTTTTTGATATACTTGTGTATTTGAGTTTTCCCATTGAAATTAATTTGATTTCCCTTTCTTTTAGTGTATGACATAACTCAGTGAAGGAAGAGAACCTTTTAAACATTATTGATTCATGCTAAGCTAGTAAAAGACTCTATTTGAAGAGATATTGTAGCTCTTGATCAGCCATGGGGCTAGTCATCTTAGCCAAGATAGTCTTATATCAAAGAATATAATATGTGATATGCTCATTTAACCTTTGTTTCTATTGTGAAACTTGGTCATAGGAAACCTTATCACCAATTTTAATGCTAAAATGAGATAGGAAAATGTCATATAAAGGATTGAATATGTTGACCAACTGATTTGGTAGACTCTAGAACCATTATAAAGCATAATCCTTTAGAGTTCATGAAAATAGCTTAGTTAGTAACCATTCAATTGACACATAGTCCAAACATGCTACATGAAAATATGTCAAATGTATCTATAGATCACCCTTGCCATCATATAGAGTGAGCTTGGGTTGAACAAAACCTAGTGGCAAGGGTGTAGAAGAAATATGGCATGTTAATGGTGTATTTAGTAGAGCAAAAGAATCCAAGGCTTGTGTTGGTATAGAAGCACCTTTCTCAAGATGTAGCACATTGGATTGAAAATAATTTATCTCTTGCATAAAGGCTTCAACATTAGGAGACAAATATGTACTTTCCATAATTAGTGGTGCCTCATAGGAAGGTTGGGTTGTTATAGGGTGTTGTTGAGACATAGTTGCCCCTGTAGTATCATTTGTAACTAGTTACTCTATATTTTGAGAGGGTTAACCATTTTTTTCTTTTTTTTATCTTCTTGTAATATTTTAATCATATCATCTTGTATGTTAGGGTGTTTAGTTAAGATTTCTTGAAGTTCCCTTTTTTTAATTTCATCAAAATTGATGTACTGGGCCATTGTTAAAGTAGGAAAACAAATTAAAAATTGATTGAATTTTTTTGTAATAATTTGTAATAAGAAAATTGATATGGAAATAAAGTATTTAATATAGGAAATGTAAAGTCCTAAAAATAATAAATTGGGAAATGCATAAAAATGATACAAAGTTCACAAACATGTAAGGTGATACCTCAAAAGTAATGGGACCTAGTATATGAGACTAGGGTTTTGGAAAATGATATTTTTGTTTGTTTATTTTTTTTTTAAATTACAAAGTAATTTTAAAAATTAATGTGAATTTTTTGTTTAAATATGTAGGTAAAAAATTATAAAAATATTGGAAAAAATCTTGATTTAAATAACCTAGTATATGAAACCAGGGTTTGGAAAAAAATGATTTTTTAAAATTTACTATGGAATTTTAAAAATTAATGTGAATTTTTTATTTAAATGTTTAAGTAAAAAAATCATTTTTTTTAGCAAAACTCTTGATTTAAAGGGACCTAGTAAATGAAACTAGGGTTAGGAAGAAAATTATATTTTTAAAATTACTATGAAATTTTAAAATTTAATGTGAATTTCTAATTTAAATATGTAGGTAAAAAATCAAAAACATATTGGAAAAATTAGGAAGGAATTTTCCCTAGGTTTCTAGGGTTTCTATGCACAAATGAAATAAGTAGGGTTCACCAAATGATTTAACTTTTTTGGGAATAATGGAGTCTTATTCTTAATTTAATTAAGGGTCTAGAATAGTAAATTAGTAAATAATATTGCAATAATTTAACCACTGATTTGTATAATATATTTGTATTTTTAACATTTTTATAAATAACAATAAATATGGAGAAAATAAGACTTAGCTTAAAATAAATTGAAATAAATATTGTAGGGTCTAATATTGGCTATGCAGGACTAGTATAGTGTCACAAATTAGGATCTAGCTTTCATTTTGTGATAGGATATGACCACCAAAATAGGACACCCTAGATTTTGATGTTGTTGTCCTCTTCTACCACTATTTTCTAAACTACTCACAAAGACTTAAGTTTTTTGGGTTTTGTTTATTGTCCCTATGTGAGTCTGCCTATGAAATATTGACTATTGATAATATATAGAGCTCCTTGTAGAGATAATTTAATTTTCAAACCCTATACTTCATTATGATTAGATAAAACTTGAGAAAGAAGGGGGGGGTTAGTGTGTGTAAGATACACTGAACATGTATCCACACCCTTTGTGTGGACACACTACCTACATACCAATACTCTAAAGAGAGATCAAACCATATGTAGTTCTCCCACATAATGTGCTTTGTAAAATAGTGTGATTTAGATGTAAAAATGCTAAACTGGGTGTCCTTGATGTGGTTAGGGACTAGTGTGAATATTTGGATATACTTGTAGATATATTAGATGGTTGTATGTAGAGAATAGGGAAATTTGCCTCAGTGGTTTTGGTTGTATTCTTTCTTTCTTTGTAATTTTTTCCAACCTCTTTATAAATTAAGTTTGAATGGGATTTTATAGAGATATATTTCTCATGGGTCGAATGTATTCATACTATGTCAAAAACATGAAGGATAGGAACTAAAAGGAAATGACCATTGGAAGTAAAAATGTAATTAGAAAAGAGTGTCAAAATAGGACACCCTAGGGTCTAACACTATATTATAAGTTATTAAATCCTATCCTATAGGTGCATGACCTAAGGGATATGATTGGTTTGAGAAATGTTGTCTAGCTGAGGTGGAATGATATTTAGAGAGCTCAAAATGACTGAGAATAAGAAAAAGGTGTCTAAAAGGGTTATGAGAGCATAAAAGAGGGACCTATGGGTTGGGTGTCACAAACCACACTCAAGATACCAATTTAAATTTTTTTATATGACTACAATTATATCCATTCAAGAAATACATGAACAAGTCAATAAATAGTTGCATTTGAGTGACATTAAATATAAAGGATATGTTAAAAAAATATGGAAGGATGTGAACTTTCAAGTAGGATATTTGGTGTTATCATAACTTAGGAAGGAGATGTTTCCTAAAGGTGAATATAATAAACTAAAATGAAATAAGATAGGACCATGTAAGGTCTTGAAAAAGTTTTTGATATTGCCTATGAACTAGAACTCTTATCTAATATTGTGATCTCATCTATTTTCAATGTAGCAAACCTCTATCCTTATAGAGTAGAAGAAGACACAATGAAAGAATATAAAGATGATGATGAATAGGTAATTCATTGGAAAAAATAGTTACCCAATGTATATATAGATGAATTAGAAGTTATTTTGGACAAACAAGTTGTCAAAAAACCCAAAGGTAAGGAGTAATTTGTATATTTAGTTAAGTGAAAGAATCATCCTCTTGAATATTCTTCTTGGATAACTTCATAAAAAATAATTAAATATGTAACTACCATTTAATACAACATGATAATGATATAATTAATTCCTTTTTACTTGCGAACTCATATTTTGTTTGTAATAAGCTTTTACATACTTTGTTTTCTATTGTTCATTTTGTTTTATTTTCAAGTTTCCTACCAAAATTGGAAATTTGAATTTTTAAACTTATTTAAGGTGTTTTATGAGATTTTCCACCTCTTGATGCATTTTTTGGTCAAATTAATTCATGTAGGGGTCAAGGAAGATATTAGGACATATCTTGTAATGATTATAATCTGTTAACTCATAGCTAACTTTGTCAAACTCAATTAAGGTTACGACTTAGGTTGTGTTTATGATGTTAGTTAAATATTTGAGGAGATTGGATAAAAGGTGTAGATTTAGGAGAGATATGAGTAATTTTAAAGGAGAATAAAATAAATAATTACAAACATTATAAGAAAAAGAGGAAGAATTTTTGAAAATAGGGGATTTAAATAGTTATATGTAACATATTTTGCACCCCAAAAAATGAAAGCATACCTTATTGAGTTCCATAATTCAAATTAAATATGATATTACATGTAATTTAATGTTTTTATTTATTTAAAATAATATTTAATTTACTTATAATAGTGTTCATTCATGCTACAAGCTTGAAGATACAATATAGAGTTCTCTGCAGTCCATAAAAGGGTTCTGACAATCAAGAAAAGTTATTTTTCATCATGTCTTGAGATTTTTTAGGTGATAAAATAAAGATATGATACATATTTTAAGAGTTTTTAAAAATAATAAAAATTCAATAATAGGTCTTAACATCTTAATTTATACTAAATTTAAGCTCACTGCCTGTGTACAGTCAGAAAACCTTAAATAAGGATTTTGAGGCACCAAAATCACTATAACTCAAAAAATAAATAGTTAAACCTCATTAAAATTTATGGATAAGAGTGATATGATGTATTTTAAGTTTTTAAATTGGTTTAAAAGTTTTTTACCACCTAGGGATAAATTTTTTCAAGTTTCTCAATCTATAATCCTAAATACAAGGCCTATCAACCATGTGTTCTTATTGTTTTGCATTTTCAAGTTTGAATAGAGGTATAACCCAAAATTGTGGGTTGCTGAAACATTTAAGGAATAAATAATATGATATTAAAATATAATAATTCATTTTTTAATTAATTTCCCTCTTAATACGGTTGTAAACCTATTCTTCCTTAACCTTTAGATCATGATATTGTTTGAGCTGGTTTCCATTCAAATTCATAAAGATAATTTCACCATATAGCATGGATAATTTGCATTCATAAATGTATAATATTTTATGGATGACATAGAAGAAAATATAATATATCTATAGTTTACCTAGGTGTTTAACATAATTGGATTCATAAAAAAATCATGTTTATACTTGTGCATAATTTTCCCATTAGTATGTTTATCATGCCATGTTTTTTACCTAACATTTTCAAATATTTGTATCCATTTAATATGGTAAAAGTATCATAAAATTTTAATAAATATACAAGCTGAACATCATGTGACTCTTATTCATTTAGACATCCCACATGTGTAATGTAAAGGGAGGGAAATTAAAACTCAATCAGTAATACTAATTCTAATCCAAACTCAAACTTGAAGAGTATAACCTTATTTAGTTTCTTGAATATTGTTTGATACTCCCCAAAATATGATGGAAATATGATCATTTTATTCATTTAAATATATATTAAAAAATAGGTTAGAGTTTATTACCAAGGATTTTGTTAAATCCCTCAATAGTCCCATTTTCCTAGGGGTAATATGGAGTATTCTATGATGGGAAATCATGAGTTCTATAAATAATATACATGTTTTTTTAGGAATTTTTTTCCTAAATAACTTATAAAATTATGTGTTAATACATATCAAATAAATAATTATCCCATAGAAAACACATTTTTGTTGATATTTTACAATTATTCATTAACACATATTCGACCCAATTTATTAGGTAATTAGTATAAGTGTTGATATATTAGGCACAAATCCTTCATGAAAAATGAGATATTAGATTTAAAATTTTGATGAAACATTTTTAACACCACTCTTATGTATTAATATGAATAAAGGGAAACTAATCATAACAATTAGGATTTTTGATCGATTGACACATATGACACCTCTTATAGTAGTCCTTAGCATATTGAAACAAGGTAGGCCACCATAGGCCAAAGAACAAGATGTTTTATGTATTAATCTCACCATGGTAATGACCTATTATAATTAATTCATGTGCCTCCATTATAACATTTATATGCTCATGTTACATAACACATATATAAAGAACTTCATCACGTCCCATATTGTAAAGTTCACCCTCAATGAGTTGGTATGGGCTAGCACAAAAAACTAGTTGTCTCTTTGATTTAGTAGATAAACAAAACCAAAACTAAGGAAATATTAAATACCCATGGTTCTTATAGAACATGATGAACTTTAAACATTGTGGAGTAGACATACCATCTTCAACTAGTTGTGTGTCTTTAATAAATGTGATTTATGATAGATTATTAGTACAAAATTTTATGTACTTAGCTTTAATACTGCAAAGAAATAGAATTATTAAAATATCATAATCCAATGATATATTATTCCATATAGCATCAATTTATTCACAAGATAATTTAATAACCCATCATTGGTGAAAAATACAAATGGTGTTACATATAAGTATTAAATAAATTTATGTAGTTTATACCATAGTGAGCGCTTCATGCTTAGTGGTTACGTATTTTTTTTAGCTAAAGTTAAATTGTAACTAGAAAAACAAATGGGGTGGTTGATCTCATCATCAAAAGGCTGAGCCAATATTTCACCGACATTTTTTTTAGATGCATTCACATGAACATGAAATAGGCTAATCTAATATATGAATTTTAGTATGGATGCTTTATTTAATTTCTATTTCAAGATGTTGCAAGCATCTTCCTAGTGCTCATTCAAATAAGATGGTTTATCCTTGCATAAATATTCATCTAAAGGAATGAATATCTTGGTATAGAGATGAATGATATTGAGGTAATATCATGTATGACCCATAAATGTGCACATGTCTCATTAAGTAACTATAACATCTAATTAAAAAATGATAGTCACCTTGGCTAGATTGACCAGAAGACCTTCCTTGCATAAAACTTGGCCAAGTAATATGCCAAAGGATGTTTTAGAGACACATTTTTTTAAATTCAAATATATTTGATGTTGTATTCATCTTTGATACATGATTCCTAATTTTTCATGCTGGTGTCACACCCGACCTTTGTTTATACATGAAGTAAACACTTGTAGTATTTATGACAATTGTTATCTAATTTATTTTATAGTTATGTATCTTAGCTGATGTTTATTTGATGATATTTTAGGGATGTGATTTACATGTATATGGTAGATTTTAGTTATATATGTGTGTGTGTGTGTGTGTGTGTGTGTGTTGGTTGTGTAATTTTGGTATTTTTGATTATAATTGTCTCTACAATATAGGTATTATTAATGTCATTTTCATGGTTACATGTATCATTGAATAATGAGATAAGCATATGGAAGGAAGAGTTTCATAAACTGGTATTGAATGATAATATATAGGTATATATGGGTAAGATATAATTCTAGGTTTTCTAGAAGTTCTTCCACTTCCTTTAGTGTATGTTTGTATTGTGGAAAAATTGTCACTATGCATAGATTTATACATTTAGCTTGAAGTTGCCATAATTAGATCACAACCAGATTTGCTTATTATTTGTATTTTATAAATATTTTTATGGTGTCATCCTTTTAGATACACTGAATATGAAATCATTTATATTACTCTTATTTGGTGTAGTTCATAAGTGTCTTGGTAATGCTTTGTAGTTATTGGCATGGTTTGTTGATTGATTTTATTTTAGTTTATCACTTTTTTCAGTGGCACTATTATGCTTATCATGTTTAACATGCTATGATAAGTTATTGGTCTTGTTTATTATGTTGGTAAAGGCTTGGGATTTTTTAACATTATGGTTTGATAGTTTTGAATTTTAATTAAGGACTTTCGACCTAGCCAAGGTCATGGAAATGATTTGTAGCTTGATTTATTTGTTCATTATCTAAGTCATAGTTTATTCATTCAATATTGATATTGATGGGCAAACAAACCCTAATTAGGTCAAAAAACATTTATTTTGTTTTGTTTCCTTAAAATGATTTTTGGATTTTTTTTTTTATAAAATCAAGATCACTGACCTTAGTTTAAGATGAGATAGTGAGTTTATATGGTTTGATAAACTTAATGGGTGAAATGTATGAGTAATATGTGGAAACTAAACTTATGTTTGGTGCAAGTTTCTTTTAATAAACACAATACATTCCTATTTTTTGGGCACACATGATACATGAATTAGATTAATGCCTCAATTAATTAATCTTTTTGATGGATTTAAGAGGTTTTCTATGAAAAAGTGAACTAATAAATACAAAAACCATGAAGCAAGGAATACATAAGAGAAATGTTAGATAAAAAAGGAGAGAATATTAGAACCAAATATATATTTTTCATTATTGTTAATTTGAAAAGTAGTTAACTTACCCTAAGTTCTCTTTATCATTTTATATTTGTTATCTTGGCAAGCTAATTAATTTAATAGGAAGCATAATGAGGGTCATGCACAACCCAGGTTTTCCATGACTTTCATCCATGATGCTTTAAATTATTAGAAAATTTTAAATAATGTCATTGCTATTTTTTTTGCCTTGGATCAATGTAAAATAGTAGTACTATTTTGTATGATTGAATTAGTTTTTGTGATTTATTTAAAGGCCATGTTTTTTAATTTTATGTATAAATCCTTTAGTAATATATTTAGTGTTATTCTTATTTACACATAATAACTTGCTTAATGTGTCATTGATATTTTATTTTTAGGCAAAAAAATGTATGTTGGGTTAAATCATGAAAATTTTAACTATTTATTATCATTATTATTAACATGAGGTTAGTTTTAATGATTTTTTATATAATAAGGGTTCACTAAATTTTATGAATATACGATATTATTTATTGAAGCTTGTGTTGTCACTCAATTTTTCACCCTTGGAGAGGTAGTTCAAGCCTAATCCAATTGAGTGAAACAATGGGATTATCCATAGACTTTTGGGTTGTCTATAGTGGGGGTAAACCTCTAGATTAAAGGGATAACTCCCTTGATATATCTATTTAAGCTCATCACCTATGCTATTGACTTGTTGGGATGAAAAGGGGATGATAAAACTTGAAATAAACCTAAATAATGAGGAAATGCACCCATTTTAGCTCCAAAAAAATAACATGAACTTGCATTATGAAAGGTGATTCACAAAATTGATCTCAACATCCAAGGTTTCTCTAAGATAAGTATTTCAACATGGAGGTAAGATGGAATTGATTTCTCAAGGTGATGAATAAGAGGTCTAATTGTAGACACTATTACTCTTAATTACTTTTAAAGACATATAATAACACTAAATACAATTAATGCAACTTTTAGAGGGAAAAATACTTACAAAAAACATGAAATATTAAGATGAACATAAGGAGAGATGACTATCACTTGCCATTTAACTATGAACTACTTCACACACTTAGAAAATAAGTTGACAAATCAAAAATAGATTAAAATATTTTATTCAAAGGAAAAATCAATACTCAAACTAGTATGGCTTTTCCATACCAGAAGTGGATCCATTAATCCAAATGTGGCTACTTAGAGAGAGAGAGAGAGAGAGAGAGAGAGAGAGAGAGAGAGAGAGAGAGAGAGAGAGAGAGAGAGAGAGAGAGAGAGAGAGAGAGAGAGAGAGAGAGAGAGAGAGAGAGAGAGAGAGAGAGAGAGAGAGAGGTGTAGTATAAGGGGATTAATATGAGTTATAAAAATAAATGGAGTTATGAAAAAGTCATAAAGATACTTCCAAATCCATGTGTCTTACTCTTGAAGATGCTCTAATACTTTATGTGGCGTATGAGTTAGAACTTAGCTTAACACCTTGACTAACTTCTTAAAAACTACCCTTATTTACATAAGAAGAGTGAAAAAATAGAATTATCATTCATAAATTCTCTATGAATTCATTAATACCAATTAATTAGACACCTATCATGCCTTAATGAACTCCTATGATCTGAAATTTAATCATTCATATGCATAGATGTCTTGAAACTCTTCATTTCCCATGCCTATACCTTGGTTCATGTGGCCCAAAACTCAAGTTCATCGAATTTAAGTCACTCTTTCTCCATGGATAATCTTGAAATATATTATAAAACTTGAAAAAAAACCATTTTGGTTCCTATAACAACTTTGAAGACTCCATTTTTCTCCTCAATCTTT
Source organism: Torreya grandis (assembly GCA_037957365.1). Classification (NCBI taxonomy): domain Eukaryota; kingdom Viridiplantae; phylum Streptophyta; class Pinopsida; order Cupressales; family Taxaceae; genus Torreya; species Torreya grandis. Next base: position 431,020 of record JARHVA010008722.1, read on the forward strand.
CACTAGGCCTATTTTCCTTATATCCCTAAAAACCTATAAACCTCCTTGTATAATAAAATGTATAGAGGGTGATGACAAACCAAATGAATATTATAGGACCCATTATGGCCTTAAATATTCATGTCAAGTTTCATGTCAATATTAAGGAATATTATAGGACCCATTATGGCCTTACATATTCATGTCAAGTTTCATGTCGATATTCTAAGTAGAAGTCCATTTTTTTACCTTTCTCTCTCTTAAATTAGGGCTCTTTGCCTACAACCCCATTTTAATTATCTATAAGTATCCAAACACTTGATATAACCCAAAAATCTGGATTAATTTTCCCTAGGATATTACCAACCTCCATGTCAATTTTTACATCTTGAGACCCTGTGGAACTATGAGAACTATGAAATGACCTTACCAGCTAGTCTCATTCTAGGTCTATTTGAGTCTGACTTGGAAAATGAGTTTTATTTTAACTTTACAAAAACTACTATGAATATTTCTTAGATTTAATAGATTTAACATATCACAAATGACCTCCTCCAATTATTGGAAAGTTCTCCTTTACTCAAAACCCATGAAAAATAGGGCATTCATTGAAATTAATAGAATTAAAAGTACATAAAAAGTACATTTGGAGAACCTCCTTATATTTATCAATAACATCCAATAGGTTTCAAGAGAAAAATATGTCACTAAATGTGATTTATATGTACATTTGTCTTGACTAGTCATTCCTTGGTTTTTTTGTTATACAAAACAAATAAACCATGCAAAATAGGGCATTAATTGTAATCCATAAAATTAAAAATACATAAAAAGTACATTTGGAGAACCTCCTTTCAGTTTTAAATAACATAAAATAGGTTTTAAAAGAAAAATATGTCACTAAATGTGATTTATATGTACATTTGTTCTGACTAGTCACTATCAGGGTTTTAGGAGGGTTTTTAAGCACGTTTCATTCTTAAGGATTGTTCATAAAGAATAAATATTATTTATCTATAATAATTAGAAAATATTTTTTTTATGGGACCTCTACATAACCTACAACCACCAATAGGTCCCATGAAATTCCTCATGAATTTTTTGAGTGTGAGAAAGTACTCCTCGTGTGGTAACTGTGCATTATGTGCACTCTAAGAATAGTTTTAGGCCAAAATGGCCATTTATAAGTTTTCATCTACAAAATTATGAATATTTTACCTATGAAAACTTATTAAAAAGGATATAATACCTGTATTAGGTTTTCATTCATCTCCTTTTTCTCTTGACCTTAGTCTCCAAGTGTTGATGCTTGGAGGAAGGTATTAGGCCTATAGCCCTAATGACTATGTTCTCAATATTTTACCTTTGAATAGAGTGATATAATCACTCATAAAAATATTATTTCATAAGAATAAATAAATTAACCCATTAGGTTACTCATCTTATCTCCCATAATCCATTTTTTCACTCTATGGCACTTTACATAGTCTATTCACAAAACCTTAGGGTGCAGTTGTAGGTCATCATTGGCCTTTAGAGAGACATATAGATAGTGATATTGATATGAAATATTATGTTTCATATTTATTCATGTTCCCTAAGGTTCTTAG